>CAXIPT010000003.1:12670777-12691632 GCA_964030475.1 Tethya wilhelma | reverse complement strand
AAAAGCGCCTCCTCCATATGGCCGCCATTAATTTCTACACTCATGCATAATTCATTAGCTTCTAGAAAAGTCGAATTGACGACCCTTTCCACACACAAAAGTGTGCGTTATTTAGAATTAAATGCAATGAAGTTGCCTGGAACTATTTTGTGATACCTGGTTGCTCTTCTTAAGAGATGAATCATGCAGGACTTTGATTATCATAACATATAGAAAGACAAGTAAATCTTATGATACAGCTCCTGCCTCCAAATGACTGAGATGTGTGTTTCACTCAGGCTACACAACTTGTGACTGTTGTTCAAGTACCAGCTCAGCAGCCTGCCGCTGGCTCAGTGAGTCTGGCTTGCCAGACTACTAGCTCAGTAGCTAGCTACACACACCAACTCAAATATAATTTGTAGAATTATGGAAAAATGAGAACAAACAAGTAAAAAAAACATTGGAAATGTAATGAGACACAGGAATGGCTAAATCGTAAAAAGAACGCAAACAAGATGGAATGGCTGGTTAAAGTGTGTAAGAAATTCTTCCTGTGGGCAAAATGAGAGACTCAATAAGGAGATTGTTAAATGCAGCCCATACAGGAAGAATTCTGCACACTTTAACCAGCCATTCCATCTTGTTTGCGTTCTTTTTACGATTTAGCCATTCCTGTGTCTCATTACATTTCCAATGTTTTTTTTACTTGTATATATATAGTAACTGGAATGGTATTTCAAGAACCAGAATTAGCTGCAGCAACAAATGGTTTTTCATCCTCCAATGTTGTCGGAAAAGGCAGTTATGGAACTGTCTACAGAGGGAAACTCCGTGCATGTGATGTTGCCATCAAAGTACTCTCAGAAGTATGTTTTATTGAAATATAAGTTGAGATGCGTTTGTATTGTGATGTTTATTTATTTCTGAAATTCAGGAGGGCAAGGATGCACTACAAAGACCAAGACATGGATCTCAGATACAGTCAGAAATATCTGCCTTGACCCGGTATACTAAAAAGCAGTTATACTCATACATGTTTTCATGCTGTGTTTAAAATGTAATTGTAGATTTCAGCATCCTAATATTCTACCCCTCTATGGCTACTGCTTAAACCCACAAGTGCTAGTGTATGAGTACATGCCAAATGGTAGCCTCTTTGATTCATTACATTGTAATGTGAAGAATCCCCTGTCATTGCATCAACGTACCTCCATTCTAATGGATGTATGCCGGGGAATTGTTTACCTTCATGGTGCCACACCAATTATGGTGCATCAAGACATCAAATCGTAGGTTTTCTTAGTTGTTCAACTGTTGAGTCTATACGCACTTGTTTTCAAATCCATGCAGAGCAAATGTTTTGTTGGACATTGGCATGAAGGCTAAATTAGCTGACTTTGGATTTGCCTTGGAATTGCCACGGGTATCTGGAGGGCGTACGATGTTCACGGCTGCTAAAGTTGCTCGAAGTGAAGGATACTATCCTTCAGAACTAACTTCTGGAAACTTTTCGGACCGAAGTGATGTCTATAGTTATGGAATTGTAAGCTTTTGTAATTTTATTAGTTATTATATGGTATATTATAGGTGATCAATATTATACAGGTGTTACTAGAAACATTTACTGGACAACTTGTTTTTGATGAGAACAGGAGTGACAAGAAACTAGTATGTGATTATTATACTGTTAAACAATTGATTACTTTGTTGTGTGCAATATATAGATTGATCACATCCAAGAAGAGTTGGCTTCAGTGAGTACCTTTCGGAGTATTGCCAATCCTGTTGTGTCTGCAACCTGTGAATCACAAGACTTAGTGATTTCTACTTACTTCAAGATATTTAAGGCATGCACAAAGAGTCATAGTCGGCGACCTACATCTTCTGAGGTGATAGTAGCTTGTATTGTCTTTAACACTTTCAATATTTACAATTATTATTACATGACACTGTAGGTTCTTGCTATGTGGACCTGAAGACTACTAGTATGTGTGTCGCATACATGTGCGCATGGGGACACCTTGTTGGTATAATGACTGTTGTGTTTTGATATTGAACAGCTGCTCGCTTGGTATTCTATCACCTTAATATCTAGCCTATGTATGATGTACATGATATATCCGTGTAGGATGTTATGCATTATAATATGATCAGTATGTACTAGGCTGTTGTGCATTATGTTATGATCATTATATACTAGGCTGTTGTGCATTATGTTATGATCATTATGCACTAGACTGTTGTGCATTATGTTATGATCATTATGTACTAGACTGTTAGCAACCCTCTATGAGTCTTATATGTTGATTCAGTGAATTGTTATTCATTATCACTTATTGATGATTATTATAACTAAACTTTGGTCTACTATTCATTCATATATATGGTTGTAGGGAGCTGAGGTATACATAGACATATCTACAAACATGAGCTGTGATATCTGACTGTTCCAAGTTCAAACAATTGAGAAGCTTTTCCTTAGCCCATGCAGCAAATCTGTCATTATAAAATGATGCAGGTGACTCGGACTCATATTTCATTGCCTTAATCCAAATAGAAATCTCAAATGATTTTTTGTAGTCAATGGTTCCTGCACGAGTTGTTACAGTGGAGAACATGACATTCTAGATCTACAAAAATGGATATCACTATATAGATCTTGTGAAACCTTCGAACAAAGGACGCTTTGGGAACTATAAATTCGGCTTAAGCTTGTTTGTCCTTTGTAGAGAGGTTGTCCTCTTCTCAGAGGTTCTGTTTGTATTGCTACAATAAGAAATTGGAATTTTTGGGAGCCAAGAATCATCCTTTGTAAGAGGTTTATAATACAGTGTCCCTATCTCGGAACATCCACTATCGGCTTGAGGTTCTACTGCATTATTACTCCCAGGCATATATACCCATGGACTTGATGTTTATAGTCTAAGGCATTTTCTTTGTAAACTTTGCATGAATAGATTATTCTGACAATTGTCCCATAATGTAAACTATGAGCTATATTATTACATCTCACCAAAGAGACCAGGACATTCATAGAGTTCGTCAGGCACACCACTTGGACAGTCAGCAAGGGAATTTTTCCTGATTTGGTGAGAATTCCAGTATAGTAAAAACTCTTGTAGCTCCTTGTTTAGAACAGGGACAAATGCAAATGCCAAACAACTCCTGAATAATTGTAATAATTGTGTGGCAATTCATGTATACGTGTACCATGCACATAATCAATTTTACACAATAATATTGTAATTACCGGTGAAAGTCATTTCTTGGGTTGAACAGTCCATCATCATGCAGACTCTACAATACATGTGCACAGCAGGATAATAACCATTATGCTGTTAGTAGATGTACGTATTATATAGCCGCTATTTCAAAAGCATATGCATGTTATACATGTGTATGCCCATACCTTACATAGATCAATCCACCAACTAGTTTTTCTGAGTCTTAGATGTGACCAGAATCCTTCAATTCTCTGAGATATAGCAATGCATATGTAGCTGTCATTGTCAAAAACATATAGGCTACCAATACACATACCACATTGGCCTTGGATGGTCCATATATGAAACTTTTATCCCGTGACCTTGAGTCAGAATGAAAATATCGCATTGCAATTTGAATGGCAGCTATTGAACAGTTCTCAGTACCATAATCACATCTAAGAACTGAAGGACACCCTGTACAAAATAAATAAATAACAATAAATTGTGAGCTGTCCCTGTATTTCCCTTACCTCCTAAACTCTCCAGTGCCTCAAGATAATACCTTGCTATGACTTTGGGATTACTATTAGATGGTGCAAGTTTCAACCATATTAGTTTCCTGGAAAACCTAAATACATGATTGCATTTACTAAGATGTTTGCTTAATACTATAATAATCAACCATACCCATCAATGCAGCCATGAATCGTTAGTCCATATGGACTCAATTTGTCATATCCATCAATGTGCCAAATTTGGTTAGGACCCTTATAAATTAAGATATAACACTAATGATTATGATATAGACAATTGACGCAAATCTGAATATACCTTGTTTCTGTAGATCCGTCTCTTGAGTCTTTTTGTCTTTCTAGCTGCAACTCCCTCTGGGTCTTCATCTAACAATATTTCTCTCACTCTGTCTCTGAAATAATGATTATATGGTGAACCATGACAAACCTCACTTGCAGGACATGTATGTATCCAGTAAAAAATTTCAGGTATTGAAGAATGTCATGTATACCTTCTTACTATCACATGATACTTGTCTCGGAGCATCTTCCACATGGTTCTATAGCCCACAAGACCATTAGATGTAGACAATTCAAACTACAAACCAAAAACTGCTGTTTATTAGCACAACTAGTATGTATTCTTGTCCAAATACCCTAATAATTGCTCTGACATGTTGAGTGGGTGGATCAGGCAGCCGCCTCTGCAAGTTAAGTCGCTGAAACTGGTATTTGAGCCACCTTAAGCTTTCAAGTTTTAAGTTGGCAATAAAGTTCACTAGTTAATACTCAGTAAATTTTTGACTTGCCTTCTTTTTACATTATACTTCTCTCGTAACAACTTAAGGATCACATGATAAGGCCTCCATGTATAAAAGAGGGAAGTAAGTACATCTGCAATAACATAGCTTTTATCATAGAAGTCCAGTTAATACTGAATATTATGAGACGTACACACCAATACATAATTATTATTACAGTCTTTGCCTGACTCTTAAACCTTACCATCCAAAGCTTTTCCCATTGTCATACACACATGCACGGTGGCATTATTTGGAACAAACTATGGGGTCAGAGGTTAGAGATTAGAGGTCACTGTTAGCTACCTATACAGCGCGGTTATATAACAATTTATCGCGGCCCGCCAGTCGGCGCGAACGCGGCACTTCGCGATCCGCGATGCGGCATAGCGCGGCGCGAACGCAGCACTTCGCGATTCATAGCGCGGCGCGAACGCGGCACTTCGCGTACCGCGTCGCGGATTGCCCTTCTCGTCTTCCGTAGTATACTATCCGTGTTACAACGAATTTATGTTTGTGGTACAATTTTAATGTAGTATCAGAATATGCATGAAGTTAGTTGAAGCGCTAGTTAAAACTTACTTTAGGAGCCTTTTCAAAGACACAGAAGACCAGGGAACCTTCCAGGAGGATTCACCAGCGAGGCAAGTAAGTCTATTAAGTAGAATAATATAGCGGGTGGGCTGTAACTAGAATAACTAGGCTATAAATGGCGCAGAAATAAGCGCCCAATAATAAATGCATGTATCTATACCTATTCTAACAGTAGAAAATAGTCTAGCTAATACTTATTACCCATAATCATAAGCGCTTAGCTTCTAACGAATCGCGGTATGTGCAGGATCGCTGACCATGTCACGTGACACCATTTGACCTTTGACCCATACAATTTTAGACATAAACAACGTGCACAAAGGTGAGGTGTTTTACGTAAGTTTAACAATACTCTATAATAGTATCTCTGCAGTCAATGTAGGAGCCCGTGATAGTAGGCTTTGGACACTCTGCCAGTAGTTGTTGTTATAAGCTGTCATCACCAGTGACCACTGTACAATACTATAGCTCAAAGTGTTGATGGTACTTGTAAATTCTCATCTGAAGGGTCCACCTCGGGACAAAATTGGATGCACAGGGTAAGTATTTAGGCATATCACTACCCAAGTTAAGCTTATGTTCACTATTGCAGTGTAAGTTGAGTGCCGGTGTTCAAGGGGCTAGTGAAGGGGTCATGTCAAGTTCAGGGCAGCTAAACCTTGTCAGGTTCTTCTCATGTATCATCACTGCTCTACGAAGTGTGTAAGTCATCTAGCATACAAGTTAGTGCCTGGTGACACTTGCACACATGCAAACACACCCACACACTATTATTGTTTTGTGCACAAGAAAGTATATATAGGCATCTATCATAGCTGTTTGAATGGTATTCTTCACTCAACTCTCCCTTTCGTTGCAGAGTGAAGCCGTAAGCGTGTTTAGAGATTCTTCAAGTTGTGTACAGACTTCAAGTGGCGGTTGAGCCTCGGACCCTGCTAAAATGAAAATGTTGCTGTGCATCGGGGACAGCTGAACCAAAAATAATTAATTTGTGTTCCTTTGATTTGTCATGCTATTGATATATTATTCTATGTAATAGTATATCATCATAGATATTATTCAAGTGTTGTCAATTGTCCCTACATTGACTGCAGAGATACTAGCTACCTTACCTTTAGTCTGGCGTATCCAGACCCTATACAGTGTATACACGCGTGTAAAGGGTCTGCAAGTGCCAGACTGACTACTTTACATTTGTGCACACGTTTATGTACGTATGGGTCGAAGGTCAAAAGGGGTCACGTGACATGGTCAGCGATCCTGCACATACCGCGATTCGCTTCTAACCCCACAAATTTCATTGCAAATTTATTATACACAATGTACAACACATTTATTCATTATTATGCACAGATAAACAGCTCCTGGCTTAGCCCAGCAATTCTGCAACACTGTAGGGTGTCTTCTGATCATCTGAGGGAGATTTCTTTCTGCTAGAAGTGTTTAGTTGATGAACAATGTATTGTTTTTTGTTGCAAATTAAATATGCATTATTATAATGAGATGCATAGCGGCAGCTGCGTCATGTACTTATCAGAATAATTAATCAATGAACATGGCAACACATCCCGTGTACTAACGGGAGAGAAGCTAGCCATGGCTGACATAGCTGCATTCAAACGCTCATATCTCAGCAATTAAAGCAGCCCCACCCGTAAAATCACGTCTGCAGCTTGCCAAGGTATGCCCCTCCCATTTGATGCAAAAAAATTATTTTCGCGCGCGCGTCGCGTATTACGCTAAAACCGCCGATTACTACAAAAAAACTTTTGCTCGAAGTGGTCGGTTTTCCAAAATTCGGTCACATATTAGTAGTTAATCCAGGTATATCACAATTATTATAACAATTATTGTCAGATTGGCATGCAAATCGCAACTGTAACAGTTTACTGAGTTATTGTAACACTGTTATAGTTTAATGTTATTGTAGCATGGCAATTACTGTAATTATGACATGCTATTTTTTATTAACACATGTGGCTGCATGTAAACTTGTGTAGTTAGTTTATGTAACATCATTCATTTTAATTATAATTATTAACATATGTCAGAGTGACATCTATATATGGCTAAAATGTGACTATGTACTATTATGTTATTGTAACATGCAGTTACTGTAATTATGAGATGCATCTATCAAATGCCACGATCGTTTCTTAAAATATAATAATTCAGGGGCGGATCCAGGGGGGGGGTTACTGGGGTTGCAACCCCCCCAAAACGAGTCAACTGCGTTGGAAATTTGTCTACTCACGCTCAGCCAAATTATGCAATAAGTTGTTTCTACTGCCACTGAAGCTTAGTTTATAGGCAGAAATAAATATTTCTAGCGTTTTAGTGCCAGCCTTAAAGCCTGGACGGCTACGTGGATACTTACCTCGCTTGGAAATCGCTGCCAACGGTGTACATTGAACTAAATGGGCGTGGCTGGCAGCGTTTTTGGGCGGGGCTACGTTAATTAGTGGGCGTGGCTCCCAAAAATTTTCGGCGCGCTTCGCGCGCAATATTAACAACCCCAGTAATCTTAGAATCCTGGATCCGCCCCTGTAATTATTATTATAGTAACTAAAATGGGCAGCTATAGTCTACATTTTGAGGTGTATACAGTATAATACGTAGCATGTATGTAAAAAGGATTTAAAAATTTTAATTTAATTTGTCCATCGGCGATAAATCTACAATGATATGTTTGTGTTAGGAACATGTGCTCTCATGACAATGTACAGTCTTCTGTCTCCTGGGCATATGTGACTATAATAAATTTCACGGTTAAACAGAGTGGACAACAAAACAATTTTGGTTGAGTGTGTATGCATAATTGAATATGCAGACAAGTGACTGTTTATTCCTTCCGTTTTGTACACATCTAAACTTAACTATCAGTGGCGTAGCCAGAGGGGGTTCAAGAGGTGCTCGAGCACCCCCTTTCTTCTCCGTGAAAACAATACACTAATTAATTTACTACTCAGAACTGTATTACAGTAAATACTCATTCTTGTGCTATGAATGACCAATTATTTATATGAAACTGACAGAACTAAAAGAATAAACTACAATAACAGGCGTTCAGGCTCCCTAATAGTGTATCAGCTTGTAGTCGACTCGAGAGTCTTATTAAAAGAACTTTCGATCGTGCATTATCCATTGAGGTCATAGTTCAAGCTACAAGGTGGGTAGGGCTGCTATGCATGCTGTAAATGTGTAGGTGGGGCTACCCGAGCTGCATAGACCACGTGTATCTGTAGTGGGTTAGATGAAAACCGCTTATCTCGCTTTACATTGGATCATGTCACAGACACTGTACAAATTTTTCAAGAAGCAGCCAGCTCCACCAAGGTAAACTAAAAGCAAAATAATAGATACAAACATAGATAATACAAATTACAACAAATAAAAAATTTGAAAATGCAGGAGTTCTGATGTTACTGTCAGTGAGGCTGAGCAGCCAAGTTCTTCTCATGTTCCTGAGCATCCAAATTCTTCTCGTGCGTCTGTTTCTCCTAGTTCTAGCTTTTCCCTTTCACCATCTCCACCTGTAGAGCCTCCGGCTAAACAACCTCGTCTGTCAAGAGAAGTTGATATTGGTGTGTTTGTTGCCGACAAGTCAACAGGTACTATAATGACGGATCACGATAAGTACCAGCTAATTATACAACATTTCGTACCTGGCTCGGGCTATGAATTCACTCCATTAGAAAGTAGAAAATTCCAGCATTCTTGGTTCTCAGCATATCCTTGGTTGACATACAGTGAGCATTGTCGTGGGGGGTTTTGTTTGCCTTGTGTCCTCTTTGCCAAAGGTCAGGGTTTTCGTTCAGAACCTGATCTTTTTGTTAAACGTCACTTTGGACGGACTGAGAATCAGTTGGTGAAGGCTATGGATAAGCTGAAAACACATAACGGAAGAGGTTATCACCAGCAAGCTGTTCTCGAGTTCGAACAGTTTAAGGATGCAATGTCCAACAACCGACCAACCATTCAACAGCAGCTAAGGAAACAGATTGAAACCAACCGTGTGAAGATCCGTTCTATCATAGAGACCATTGTCCTCTGTGGTAGGCAAAATATTCCATTGCGTGGTCACCGAGATTCTTCATTGGATAAAGAGAAAGACCCATCTGCTCCACATGGAAACTTTTGGGCTCTACTGGAATTCAGGGTTTCATCTGGTGACACAGTATTGAAGAATCACCTAGACAACGCACCAGCTACAGCCAAGTATACATCTCCTGATATACAAAATCAAATTGTAGCTGTACTAGGAGACCACGTTCAGTCCAAGATACTCAACAATGTCAGACGAGCGAAGTTCTTTTCAATTGTCGCCGATGAGGTGACTGACTGCTCGAACAAAGAGCAGCTTAGTCTGGTATTGAGATATGTGCACCCTGACACTCTCCAAATCCATGAAGACCTTATCCAGTTCATTGAGTGTGACACTGGCATAACTGGGCGTGCTCTTGCAGACAAAATGACAGACACAATCAGCTCACTTGGTCTTAATCTCCAAAACTTGCGTGGTCAGGCATATGATGGAGCTGGCAACATGTCAGGAAAAACCAATGGGGCCGCTGCTATCATCTCGTCATCATATCCTTTGGCACTTTATCTTCATTGTGCTTCACACTCACTCAATTTAGCAGTTGTGAAATCTCTTGATATTTCTTGTGTACGCAACATGATTGGAGTGGTGAATAAGGTGTCCACGTTTTTTTTCGCTCACCCAAAGCGCCAGAGAAAGCTCAAGGAGTCCATTAGCACAACACAACCATCATCCAAAGTACACAAATTGAAAGATCTTTGTCGTACTCGATGGATCGAACGTATCGACGCTTTAGAGCGGTTCAGAGATCTCCATCCATCCATTGTGTCCTGCTTTGAGAGCATATCATCTGAAGGATCTGCCTTGTGGTCACCTGATTCTCTGACAGATGCTAGTACTCTTTTGCTGGCGATAACCACAACTAGCTTTGCAAGTGCTCTCATCATCACCAACAAGTGCCTCAATCACCTCTTAGCTCTTACGAAGAGTTTACAAGCAGAAGCGAAAGATATAGTTGATGCTGTAAAAGAGGTCAATGATTTGAAGCGTGTGATATCTGATGTTCGTCAGAAGGTGGATAGGTACCACAGCCAATGGTTTGCTGATGTGGAGCAGATGTGTCAGTCTGTTGGGACAGAGCCTTCACTCCCACGGAGATGTGGTCGACAAACCCATCGATCAAACACACCAGCAGACACCCCTTCTGAGTTCTATCGACGTACTGTCACAATACCAATGTTGGATCACATTCTCTCAGAGATAGATTCTCAGTTTAGCTCACACCAACAGACAGCTCTTCTAGGTCTGTATCTTATTCCATCCCTTTTGGTTACCAAGACCCTGGAGGAAGTAAAAGATACCCTGAAGCCACTTGAGAGGATGTATTCAGAGGACTTAAGTGACAGCAACTTTGATAGCGAGCTACACCAGTGGTATCTGAAGTGGGAACACGAGAAAAACAGTCATGGAATCAACGCTCTACCTACAAGCTTGTATCATACCTTACCCCAGGTGTCATCATATTATGCTAGCATTGGAATTCTTCTGCGCTTACTCTGCACTTTGCCAGTAACATCTTGCTCATCCGAGAGGTCCTTCAGTGCTCTCAAACGTATAAAGACCTCTCTTAGATCCACCATGGGTAACGAACGGCTAACAGCTCTTACGCTACTCCATATTCACAGGGATATAGACATTAATCTCCAAGAAGTGGTTGATGAGTTTGCTAGGAGACATCCAAGGAGAATGAAGCTAGCCAATTTACTTGAATAGAAAACTTTGAAGTTTCACACAAACAGTACTCTGCCACACTTTCACACTTCAGAATTTATTATAAACACAATATGTACTGATAATAATTTTAAATAAACGTTAATAATACAAGCACGTGATTTAATTAATGGGCGTGGCTTCCGGTCCCAAAATTTTTCGGGCGCTTCGCACCCGAAGAGCACCTCCTGTCATATATTCCTGGCTACGCCACTGACTATCACTAGGCCTGGTCATCTAGGGGTGTCCGGGTTTGAAATGGTTAATTTTACTGAACTCACAATAATACACACATAAAAAAACATTACACATGCAATGGCATTTGATTACAAACAAATTACAATAATACACAATAACATAAAAAGTGAACTGTTAACTGTTGTACTTGAGTCTTCTATTTTTCTTACTAGCCCACAAAGTAACAACATCTCTAAAAGGGAACTCTTGAACAGTTGGCCCTTCTCAACAGTGCATCCAAAGTTTGTTCTGTCCTTCTGTTTCGTACAGAAGTTTTAATTAACTTTAACTGTGAGAATGTTCTTTCAACATCTGCAGAGTGAATTGGTATTACTCGACAAATTTGAGCCATGGTTGAAAGATTTTGGTATATTTGACTTAATTTGGAGTCTGTACAAAGTAGTTGAATCATTTCAGCATGTGTTTTAACATTCCTCTCCTTTACAAATTGCTTAAAGCTATTCCACTCAGACAGGCATTCATCTTGACCAGCAAGAACTTCAGTAGGAGCATAATGAGTAGCTAGGGTTTCACATCATCATTTCCATGTTTCTGTAGATCTGCAGGGTCTTTTAGTTTAAATATTGCAGTAGGGTCAAATATTTTGAATGCACACATAATTGACTTGTCTTATAAGCGGTTGGTAATATTTTGTATCAAAGTATTCAAATATGGTGTAAGAACTGATTTCCTGAAGTAATCTGGCCCTAAATTACTCTGCTGTTTGAGTTGGATTCCATTTCTAGAGAGCTCTGCAATGTAATCATCAAGTTTGAACCATCAACCGTCTTCAGCTGGTTCAATGATTTCAATGGGGAAGATAACATCTCAGAAATGATACTGTAATCACAATCCATTACTTGAAAGGCCTTTGACAGTATTGAAATATTTGGAAGGACATCACACAGTAGTAACATTGTACAAACAAATCTAAATTCTGTATTAAGTGAAGCCAAACCAATAGCCTTTGCATCAGACCTTTCCACTCCTCTTTCTAGACTTAATATCACAGAGGTAAAACATGCCTTGAGGCGTGTTACGCTGCGTTCTGTACTCAGCCATCTAGTAGTACAAGTGGCTAAAAGACGACCTTTTTCTTGTACAAGGGCTTGAATAGCTTGTAGCCCAGCCATTCGTACAGCACTATTCTCATTAAAATCATACAGCTGACGCAAAATATTGTGGAATTTCTTAACATATGCCACTTTATCAGCTGCTTGAGATGAAGCGAGATTTAACCTGTGAGCAGCACAATGCACACCGATTAATGTGGGAATCTTCTCTTTCAAACGCACTACTACGCCATTCCTGCAGCCTAGCATAGTTGCTGCACCATCAGTGCCGACTCCTCTCAATTTAGTCATGTCCAATCCAGCCTTTTCTGTATACTCAAATATTCTCCTTGTTATTGTAGCAGCACTTGCTGAAACAGCTGTCTCACTGTATTCTTGCTCTTCTGAGTTGATACTATCTATTTCAGGTCCAAGTAGATCAATAACTTTGAGAAAATGGCTATAAATCTTGCATGTACTGCAAATTGCTCTGTGACCGTGCAATCGGTAGTCTCGTCAAACATTATAGAAATATGCTGCGATTCTTTCATGGAGTTCAGAACTTGTACTTTAATTACCTCCGATATGCAGTATAACATTTCTTAAATTGACTTATTGCTTGTGTATGTAGCATTCTTAGCAACCCGAATATCTCCTTTTATATCTAATCCTAAGAGTTGGAGTAGATCTAACAATGGCTCAAAATTCGATACATGTGCTATTCGTTGTTTTGTAAGAAAATATAGACAGCTAAAAGCTTGTTCTAGACCATGAGCAGGCACTTGTGGTGTTTGCAACGCTTGGCTTGTGTTCATTGACTGTGCAGCACTGGCTTCAAGTTTAATACAGTCTTGATGTGCAGAGCATTTTTCATGTGACAGAATACTGTTTAGTCTGTATCTAGTACAAGGAGTTTGATTCCAAATATCTCGATTAAATGGCCTTTTATCATGCTTCATACACAGTTTACAGTACATTCCCTATCCCCTATTAAATACTAGCCAATGTTCCCTTCCTTTTAACCAACACTTTCTGTAGCCTGATGCTTGCTTCCCAGCCTAAGAAGATGATGATGTAGAGGAGGAGAGATCAGCCTGAATTGCATCTGTGCTGTCACCTTCATGATCTGAGATTGTCATAGAGTCATCAGAATCTGTCTCTGTGTGTCTTTTACTAACTGGTGTGGCAAAGTAAGCCCTAATGTCCATAGTTCAGCCTCAACACGCGCACTACAACTGCTCAGTACACATATATCTCCACGTGTTACATCACGTGCAATAATAATTCTTATTAATGCACACCACAATTATTTACACATAGCTAGCCTGCGCATGGCCTGCGTGAAGAATCAAGCGAGTTTGTTGTGGTAGACAGCTTAGTTCTTTGACAGTCGGTGCTATTTAGTGCTGGTTGAACTTAACAGAGTAGTGGACGGGCCCGACCAGTGCCGACCACTGTGGGCACATCTCTGGGGCTTTGTCAGATGAGTGTCGAGCGGGCAACCATAATTTTTTTAATGTAATTTAACGTCATACTCATGATGCCATATGTGTCATACATATCATATCGGTTGTTTGTGCACAGCTGCTCGACTGAGTGAAACGTACCGCGCCATGGCAAGTTCGATGAAGACTCACGGATATAACACACGAGAGGCTCAAAGGAAAGACTACAAAGAGCTGCTTAAGGTGGTCCTGCCAAGAATTTCAAGACGGAGAACGGACTCACAATTGTATCCAATAAATGTCATTGATTGAAATGGGGCAGGCCAAATCAAAATTCATTATGTTGGGTATGAATGAGTGGCGTGAAGAGTCAGATATTGTTGTCCATTGTATACCTACATCAATAAATGAGAGACATTTGATTTCTCCCAACTTTAGTCTCTACCAGGAGCTGGCACTGATGATAAAGGCGAGTTTGATCAGCTCACGAAAAGCTGATCCTGACATTAAGCTTTGTCTAAGCTTTGATAAAATGATATTTGATGGTGGATTGAGACTAGTTGGGACGTTAAAGAAAGAAGAAAGAGGGTTACAAAAGTATACAATAATCGAGTACTCACAGCTAGATGACCTTCTTGGCCATAAGTGGTTCATCAGGGGACTCAATGCAAATGGAGCTATGTCATTCCGAAGACAGTATTACTTTATCTATCAAAAAGAATACCGAATGTTGAGTTTTGCAAAGATGAATCAGGATCTTTCAAAAAGAACTGCTACTCTAGAAGCTACAATCTAGTGTTTTCTTTCGTAAGAGGAGGTGTGGCAAAAGATTTTGACAAGATATATAATATGTCATCATAGCTAGTTGTATGTTGCCATCACAACAGTTGATAATCTTTTTTTGTTAATTGTCACACACACACACAAGTACTGTAATATTATGTATATACTGTGCATTATGAATGTACATCAAAGCTCCAGAATGGAATATGTAAATAATAACATTGTAGAAATTAATGACTTATACTTGTATCTCTTGTAAACAACGGCTTTTGTTGTGTCCTAGCTTTCCACATTTACTGCATGTACACTTTCTCTTTTCGCGTTAAAATCCATCAAGTTCAAGATTTTCTAAATGATTTCGCTTTAGAATCAATTGATGTAGGGCTTCCATATCTTTATGGTTTGTACTTCAAAAGTAGTGTATCGTGGTGAGATCATTCAATTTCTCAAGGCCTTGTTCAGTGAATTTTGTGAGGTTGCTTTATAAACTCCGGCACATACATGGCTAATGTATGGACATACAGAGTCACATGTTTCGTTTGGTATAAGCAACAAAATTCTCTGACCCATGCTTTGGCTGAAGTCTCCACTGTGGCATGGTCGCTGACAGAATGTAGTTTTTGGATAATCTTATAGAAGTTTGACCATAATTCATTTATTTGGGCAATTTCTGAAATTTGTGAGCAAACAGTGATTAAATTAATTTTCTTAAATAGGTGGTGTTTTTCGAGACCAGTTAGATCTCTCCATTTAAAACCATCTTTCTCATCTTCATACCAATGGAAAGACAATCTTCATTTAGAAATCATTCATAATTAGCCAAATTTGTTTGCTTGGTTCTGTCTAGCTTTACTTTGTTCCTTTTGTCGATACCATCTTGACGTCTAAGCTCCATTATAAAAAGGTTTACTAAAAGGTCACTCATACGTAAAAACAAATGAAGATTGTCTATAATGACATGGTCGATAGGAATAGAGTGAAAGATAGGCATACATTTACAACCCATACTACTACTGACAGGTTTCTTCGATAACCGTTTGATTTCATCAATTCTACTTGCCCCTTGGCTAGTATCTGTCAAAAACCACTTTCTTGTCATATCCCAACGGTCACTGGATGGACATTTACACCACACACAGCTGTAATTCGCATTGGCAGCATTTATGCCGCAAATAATTGCCAAAAACTTTAGGTCTCCTCCTAAGAAGAATTCAAGTGTGTACTTCTTGCCACACACCTCAATACAAGCAAAATTTTCAATTTCCTTCTTCGACCACATTTTTTAGACCTGCTGCTAACTCTTCATAGTCCTCTCCAGTCCTAAGAATACTGATGGTGTGATTACCAGCCACTGATGTAGCAGCAGAGGTGTCCACAAGAGTGAATGTAAAGTTAATAACATGTACACTCCTGCAAACACTAGTTCAATCTCCAGATAGTTTAATTTGTAATGGCTTTTCTGTGAAGTTGTGAGATGTTTTTCTAACAAAATTCTTAGTCGCTCTTCAAGGCTTTGGTGCACGCCATACTCAGGTAAAACAGAGATCTTTGAAGTTTCATCTAATATTTTGTGGCCAGATTTATTTTGCTAGGCATATCTTTGTAAATCATGGAAAGCTCGTGGTAAGCTTCATCACTTAATGAGAATTTTTCTTTCACCCGTATATTTCAGCAACTCATCAGAGTCGGTGGTACGATCAGAGTCCGGAAATGCCATGTACGTTCCTTCATCAACATCCAAACGCACTCTAGTGCTGGTGTCTTTATTCTCTAATTCTATTGAGACGGGCTTGAAATGAGACTGACAAGACATTAACAGAACATATGTGAAATTTGCAGTTGAATGGTATCTAGAATAAAGCAATAGCGGCCAAGTTAAGAAGAAATTTTGAAGGGAGAAGTGAACGCAAATGGACTTTAGTACACTCCGTTGCATCTTTAATATCAGAAGCTAAATCTTTTTTCATTACAGCTTGATGTTGTCAGCTATAGGATGTCCATGATTTCTTTGATTTACCACGACCATCCTTTCTATTGTTGTGAGATATTTTAAGTTTTTTAACTTCTGCTTTCAAGGATTTTGTCTCTCCCTCTACTTTTCTTCTTTTTATATCTTCTAATTCCAGTTGAAGCTCAGTTTGTATGGTTTGTTTTCTCAGTTGTCTTTAGACCTCAGTGGTATCAATTGTTAGAGACCATACCGAAGCTTTCCACTCATTCAATTGTTTTGTTCAAACAGTTCCGCCAATTGATGCTAGTTTTCTCCCCATCCTCCAGAGTTTCGATCAAATAGTGGCACGAATAGAATCAGAGATATCAAAAGGTATTGAGTAGTGGTGGAAAACTTTTACAATAACCCTTTTGGTTAAAAGTTGATGAGTAGAAAAACTGCCAGCATCTGGTACAGTAGCCTCTGAATCTTACTGAGATCACACTGAGGGATGCCAGTCTGTGCAATCGAATAAAGATAATAACTGCAGGAAAATTTAACATGGACAAAGGATATGTAACAATTTAATATTGACAGTTGTAACTATTGTGTGTTTATACTAGACTATGTGAACCCTGTACCCTAATTGTAATATTCATGACTGTATGATTCTAATGCGCATGTGCAGTTGAGATAATAAGTTGATTGATGGAACCTTGTGACAGTGGAGGTCCTGCCGAGACCTACAAGAATCGATCGCTAGAGTGCTCTAAAGTGCTAGCTAGTTGTGTAGGCAAGTTTCATAGCCCTTTCTTTTAGTGGGGTAGCACACTGAATAGCTACTCCGTGAGTGTAAGTAAGAATAACTGGGGGAAACGATCCGGCCAGAAAGTCACGTGTCCGTGTTGAACGTACGTGCTTCTGGCTAGAGGATCTGTGAGTGAATACCCTGGTTATAGTTGTAGTAGTTCTTTTTACTGTCAAGGAGTAGCTGAGTGTCAAGAATGAGTTTGCAAGGAGCCGACGACACAGCCACTGGGATCGCGGTAGAATCGCCAGTTCGTGCTCCCTGGAATTCCCGGCGTATCACAGCAGAACATCTGCGTCGGATTGGAAGGGCCCTAGAAGTGCCTACCACTGCCTCCACTGACGAAGTCCGTGTGATAATCGAAGCCAAACTCACTGAGCTTGGTCATGACCCTCGTAATATACAGATTGTGCTAGACCACTCCTCCAAGATGAGCCTCCAAGACGAAGAAGGGGAATTTCTCGTCGTGGAACCTGAGCCACTGGTTACTGAACCCGCCATAGAGGATGAAGAGAATTCTGTTGCCGGAGAAAGTACAGATGCAGAAGACATTGAGACTCTCCGAGCGACACTCCAAGAGATCCAGGGTGAGCGTGATCGACTGCAACTGCAGGTTGACACTTTAAATGGTCAGTTAGCAAAGGAAAAGGCCAGAGTTAAGGAGGTATGGAGTATTAATTGCGAGTATGTTGCTCAGCATGATGAGCTCATGTTGACTAAAGATGAAGAAATTGCTCGGTTAAAGACGTTGCTCCGAGAGGGTGGGGTAAGCCCCCCCTCGTCTGTGTCCAGTGAATACACAGAAGTGGAATCTGTACCAGTCGATGCATCTCCGGTTGTATCCCGACCACAGCGACGGGGACGTGCACCCCCAGTAGACCATTTCTCGGGTGAAGACAAGAGCATCACGTTTGATGACTGGCTACCAGCTCTGGAGCGTGCAGCCCAGTGGAATGGGTGGACAGAAGCCGATCAACTGCTACAATTGGCAGGCCACCTGAGGGGGAAGGCCCTACAGGAGTGGAATCTCTTGCAGTCTATGGACAAAAGCTCATTGGAAAAAGCCAAGCAAGCCCTCAGGACACNTCTGTATACTCAAATATTCTCCTTGTTATTGTAGCAGCACTTGCAGAAACAGCTGTCTCACTGTATTCTTGATCTTCTGAAATAGAGAGTATCAACTCAGAAGATCAAGAATACAGTGAGACAGCTGTTTCTGCAAGTGCTGCTACAATAACAAGGAGAATATTTGAGTATACAGAAAAGGCTGGATTGGACATGACTAAATTGAGAGGAGTCGGCACTGATGGTGCAGCAACTATGCTAGGCTGCAGGAATGGCGTAGTAGTGCGTTTGAAAGAGAAGATTCCCACATTAATCGGTGTGCATTGTGCTGCTCAAAGGTTAAATCTCGCTTCATCTCAAGCATATGTTAAGAAATTCCACAATATTTTGCGTCAGCTGTATGATTTTTTTGAGAATAGTGCTGTACGAATGGCTGGGCTACAAGCTATTCAAGCCCTTGTACAAGAAAAAGGTCGTCTTTTAGCCACTTGTTTTACTAGATGGCTGAGTACAGAACGCAGCGTAACACGCCTCAAGGCATGTTTTACCTCTGTGGTATTAAGTCTAGAAAGAGGAGTGGAAAGGTCTGATGCAAAGGCTATTGGTTTGGCTTCACTTAATACAGAATTTAGATTTGTTTGTACAATGTTACTACTGTGTGATGTCCTTCCAAATATTTCAATACTGGTTTCAAGTAATGGATTGTGATTACAGTATCATTTCTGAGATGTTATCTTCTACATTGAAATCATTGAACCAGCTGAAGACGGTTGATGGTTCAAACCTATCTGGTCTTGATGATTACATTGCAGAGCTCTCTAGAAATGGAATCCAACTCAAACAGCAGAGTAATTTAGGGCCAGATTACTTCAGGAAATCAGTTCTTACACCATATTTGAATACTTTGATACAAAATATTACCAACCGCTTTGAAGACAAGTCGATTATGTGTGCATTCAAAATATTTGACCCTACTGCAATATTTAACTAAAAGACCCTGCAGATCTACAGAAACATAGAAATGATGATGTGAAACCCTAGCTACTCATTATGCTCCTACTGAAGTTCTTGCTGGTCAAGATGAATGCCTGTCTGAGTGGAATAGCTTTAAGCAATTTGTAAAGGAGAGGAATGTTAAAACACATGCTGAAATGATTCAACTACTTTGTACAGACTCCCAATTAAGTCAAATATACCAAAATCTTTCAACCATGGCTCAAATTTGTCGAGTAATACCAATTCACTCTGCAGATGTTGAAAGAACATTCTCACAGTTAAAGTTAATTAAAACTTCTGTACGAAACAGAATGACAGAACAAACTTTGTTGAGAATTGCAATTGAAGGGCCAACTGTTCAAGAGTTCCCTTTTAGAGATGTTATTACTTTGTGGGCTAGTAAGAAAAATAGAAGACTCAAGTACAACAGTTAACAGTTCACTTTTTATGTTATTGTGTATTATTGTAATTTGTTAGTAATCAAATGCCATTGCATGTGTAATGTTTTTTTACATGTGTATTATTGTGAGTTCAGTAAAATTAACCATTTCAAACCCGGACACCCCTAGATGACCAGGCCTAATGATAGTTAAGTTCAGATGTGTACAAAACGGAAGGAATAAACAGTCACTTGTCTGCATATTCAATTATGCATACACACTCAACCAAAATTGTTTTGTTGTCCACTCTGTTTAACCGTGAAATTTATTATAGTCACATGTGCCCAGGAGACAGAAGACTGTACATTGTCATGAGAGCACATGTTCCTAACACAAACATATCATTGTAGATTTATCGCCGATGGACAAATTAAATTAAAATTTTTAAATCCTTTTTACATACATGCTACGTATTATACTGTATACACCTCAAAATGTAGACTATAGCTGCCCATTTTAGTTACTATAATAATAATTATTATATTTTAACAAACGATCGTGGCATCGGATAGATGCATCTCATAATTACAGTAACTGCATGTGTGTCAATAACATAATAGTACATAGTCACATTTTAGCCATTTATAGATGTCACTCTGACATATGTTAATAATTATAATTATAATGAATGATGTTACATAAACTAACTACACAAGTTTACATGCAGCCACATGTATTAATAAAAAACAGCATGTCATAATTACAGTAATTGCCATGCTACAATAACATTAAACTATAACAGTGTTACAATAACTCAGTAAACTGTTACAGTTGCGATTCGCATGCCAATCTGACAATAATTGTCATAATAATTGTGATATACGTGGATTAACTACTAATATGTTAAAACAACACACAGCATTTCATAATTACAGTATACTTCTACGTTACAATAACATTAAAGTAAGATTTAATTCTGCCAAAGAGGGGTAAATCATCATCATCCTGCCAGCTATAGTGAACAAAATCTGAGTGATAGAAACGTTGACCAAAAATTTCAATCCAGTTAGGTCTGTATGAATGCACATTATGAATAATAAGTTAATACACCACCATGTATGAACATAAAATTAAAGCATGCATACCCACGCATGCAATAATATTGATTATATACAAGTAAAAAAAAAACATTGGAAATGTAATGAGACATAGGAATGGCCAAATCGTAAAAAAGAAAGCAAACAAGATGGAAT
>CAXIPT010000003.1:12644728-12670728 GCA_964030475.1 Tethya wilhelma | reverse complement strand
AATATCTCATGCCTCAACTTTGATGGTACAATGAGGCGGCACCCATATACAATGAGGTCGTCATCAATCACTAACTCCATCCGTATCTGCCAGTAGGGCTTGCAATCGTCTGCCACCTCCTTTCGATTTTTTGGGAACCCATCAATGATATAGCTCTTGAGCTTTTGGTATGTCTCGTCTTGCTCAGCTACTTGTTTGAGGCTTTCAAGCTTCATGTTCTGGTCTTGAGGTGAGAGTACTGCTCTGATTTCTTACATGCCGAGTTCTTGGGAGTCTCATTCACCCATCAAGTCTTCCTGACAGGGATCTGAGGTAGGATTCCTTGACAGGGAGTCAGGTGCCTTGTTCAATGTCCCCTTGAGCCATTCAGCTGTGAACTGATATCCCATGATCTTGGCTCTCAACCGCTGTAAACGGGGGTTCTCAATTTCATCTAGGCGGTGGGTGTTAAGGATTGGGATGAGGGGGTGGTGATCTGTGAGTACCGAAAAATGTGGTAGTCCTGCCAGGAAGATATTGCATTTCTTCATTGCCCATGATACTGCCAGTAGTTCTAACTCGACTATGGCATACCGTGACTCAGCATCGGATAAAAACCTGGAACCGGCCTGTATGAGACGCCATGTTCCCTCAGTTTTCTGTTGTAGCACGAAACCAAGGCCGCGTCTGCTAGTGTCTGTACATAATCTGGTTGGTTTTGTTTGGTCGAAAAATGCCACCGTGGGTGCTGTGGTGAGGTGTTCCTTTACTTGATTGAATGCGATGTTGAATGCTTCTGACCACATGAATTCGTTTTTTGTGCTTAACAGTGGGTGAAGGGGGTGTAGGAGTTGTGCGAGAGATGCTGTGCTAGAGGATAGTTGGTTGGCGAGTCCAATGAATGAACGTAGTTCAGTTCGGCTAGTGGGGGTAGGGAAGTTTGCAATAGCTTCCGTTATGGAGGGATCAACTCTGTATCCCTCTGCTGAGAGGATAAATCCTGCGAAGTCCACTTTTGGTTGCGCAAATTTCCACTTGCTCTTGTTGAGTGTGATATTCTTGTCTCTGCAACGTTGTAGAAACTGTCTCACATGTGCGTGGTGCTGAGACATGTCGTGATCATATATCACCACATCATCGACTATCCTTCTGTATCCGGTAGGCCAGCGAAAGCTTCATCCATACGGCGATTATAGTGTTCCGATATGGATGAGATGCCATATGGTGCTCTGAGGAACTTAAATCGGCCAAATGGTGTGATAAAGGTAGTAAGGTCTTGGCTTACAGCATCTAGCGGGCATTGGTGGTAGCCTTTCCTTGCGTCAAACTTCGTGAATATCTTGGCACTTTCAGCTGCAATATCTGCGACTGCTTCAGCTGGCGTTGCTGATTGGTACCGTTCTCGTTTCACATATTTGTTGAGGTGCGAGAGGTCTACACACATTCGAATGTTGTCAGAGCCTTTCTTCGGTGTAACTACAATTGGTGCACACCATTCTGTTGGGTGTGTAACAGGTGTGATGATTCCTTGTTCTAAGAGTGTGTCCAGTTCTGCTTTCAGTTTCTCTCGGTACGCAAATGGTACGGTACGAGGCGTTTGCACGCAGAATGGCTTAGCATCATCTGTGAGTGAAATGTGGAATTCCTCGCCTTCCATTGGTTGGATGTGCTCATCAAAGAGGGAGGGAAACTCATCCATCATCTCGTCGCAATTGTCACTTCTGGTTTGAGTCACCGATGAGATATTCAGTAGTCCTGATGGATTTGGGTAGTGTGGGGGTAATATTCCCAGTCTTCACCGATGGATGCTTCGCCAAGCGTAATTTGCATTGGTATCATACCCAGTGGTTTCATGAGATTACCGCTCACTGTTTTCAGGGTAATTGTTGAGGGGAGAAGGTTGTCAATGTGGTCATTGAGGTGTTGCAGTACCATTGGTCCTGCGATGGTAATGTCTGCTCCAGAGTCTGGTAGAACTCTAAAGGTTGTGCTCCCATTAAATGCTGACAACAGGATCTTGATGGTTGGTGCTGCCTCAATCTGGTTTCTGCTTTCAATCCCGGAGAGGTTTATTTTGGGTGCAATTGTTATGGCGTTGACTCCTGATTTCTGTTCGGCTCCGAGTGTTACTGATGTTTGTCGGGAGCGTGATTTACAAACTTTGGCGAAATGCCCAACTTTGTTACACTTGCGACAGGCGACTTGGAAGGCAGGACAATTCTTCCTTCCTCCTGCCTGGAATCCCGACCCACATCCGGGACATACTTGTTTGGTGCCAGGTGGTATATTTCCCTGGACCCCTAGCACTGCCGGCTCTATTGGTGAGTTGCTAATTTCAGCATGTTGTCGTTTAGCGGCCTCGTGTGCTCGACACATAGTTATGGCCTGTTCCAAGGTGAGATCTTTGTGCTTGAGGAGCTCTTCTACAAGGTCCCCATCGTGAACTCCTTCTATTATTTGGTCTCGTATGCCTTTACACGCATTCATCTGAGCAGAACTTGCAAGTCTTGGCGAGCTCCCTGAGAGACACCAGGAAGTCATCAAAGGTTTCCCCGTGTTGCTGTACATGACGTCGGAAGTTTCTCCTTTCTACTGTTTCATTGACCTGTCCTGTAACATATCCCTCGATGGCTGTGATGATGTCAGCAACTTTCTGGCACTGTTCCGCCGTTAGCCCAAGGTTGTTGACGATAGTGACTGTCTCTCTAGAAAAGCAAAGGGTCAGGTCTTGTACTTGCTTACTTGCACTCTGTGAGCTGAGTCCCGAGAGGGCGAAATATGCCTCCCATTGAACTTTCCATGCTTGGAAGTCTGTGCCCCGGTCGACTTGTAGGTCGAGTTTAGGCAAGTCTCCTGGTCGAAACATGTATGTCATGGACACTGAGCCTTCGGACTGTACTTCCGTTGACGCTGGGCCTTCTCGAGAGTGTTCGGTATTGGTGCGGAGTCTTCTTCGTTTGTAGGCTCTCTTGCTCATAAAACCTTACTGCTGTGAGTGTTAGTTGTCCGGTTCTTGAACTGTTCGCAGCGCCATGTAAGATATCGTAGTAATCTCATTCAACAGATACAGCACATGGTATTACATCATCATGACATCATTACTATGAATAGATAATCATATACTAAATATACAGGTACTATATATAGTTAGTCAGTTCAGTTTCCTACAGAGCCTTCCAGGAGGATTCAACAACGAGGTAAGTAAGTCTACTAAGTAGAATAATGTAGCGGGTGGGCTGTAACTAGAGTAACTAAGCTATAAATGGCGCAGAAATAAGCGCCCAATATTAATGCATGCATCTATAGCTATTCTAACTGTAGGAAACAGTCTAGCTAATACTTATTGCCCATAATAAGAAGCGCTTAGCTTCTTTCCCCCACAAATTTCATTGCAAATTTATTATACACAATGTACAATACATTCATTCATTATTATGCACAGATAAACAGCTCCTGGCATAGCCCAGCGATTCTGCAACACTGTGGGCCATCTTATGATCATCTGGAAGAGATTTCTTTCTGTTAGAAGTGTTTAGTTCATGAACAATGCATTGTTTTTTTGTTGCACATTAAATATGCAAGATTATAATGAGATGCACAGCAGCAACTGCATCATGTACTTATCAGAATAATTAATCAATGAACATGGCAATGCATCCCGTGTACTAACGGGAGAGAACCTAGCCATGGCTGACATAGCTGTATTCAAACGCTTATATCTCAGCAATAGAAGTAGCCCCACCCGTAGAATCACGTCTGCAGCTCGCCAAGGTGTGCCCCTCCCCATTGATTTAAAAAAATTAATCTCGCGCACGCGTCGCGAATTACACTACAATCGCCGATTATTACAAATGAAGTTTTACTACATCTGGTCGGTTTTCCAAAATTGGGTCACATATTACAGAGAGGGGGCCTCTGGGGCAACATAGACAACAAAGGTAAGGCTCAGTTGTAACAAAAGTATGGCGTACAAGGTGTCAAACCAAACTATGCATTTAACAGAGACAAGTCAGCTAGTCTACAAAATTTCAAAGATTTCACTAAATTAGAACAGCAATGCAACATAAACCTAAACATAAACAAGTGTGCTAATATGGGATACCCTCATACTCGACAGCAATTGTACAGCAAATACTGTATTCCAAACACATCGATGTAACCGTCACACATGGTTGGTGGGAACGTTTTCGAACTCGACATCCATTTTTGACTTTGAGAACAGCCGTTCCATTGTCTTATGTACGAGCAATGGCACAGGATGAAAAAGCTATAAACCACTACTATAAATTATTAGAAGAGACATTGGTTGAAAATGGAATCCTACAAGGCTCTTTAACTGTGATGAGACAGAAATGCCTTCGAATCCTAAGCCTTTGAGTTCTGTTTACAAAGTTGGTACTAAAGATCCTCTTGCATAACTGGTAATTCAAAGACCCAAGTTACAGTTCTAGCTTGCAGCAGTGTAGCTGGATATGTCCTTTCTCCTTATGTAACAAGTAAAAAAAACATTGGAAATGTAATGAGACACAGGAATGGCTAAATCATAAAAAGAACGCAAACAAGATGGAATGGCTGTTAGAGTGTGTGCAGAATTCTTCCTGTACGGGCTGCATTTATCAATCTCCTTATTGAGTCTCTCATTTTGCCCACAGGAAGAATTCCTTACACACTCTAACAGCCATTCCATCTTGTTTGCGTTCTTTTTNGGGTTTTAACAATGGCATCTGATTTGCCTAGTGATAGTAGTAGTGATGATTTAGAGCGTGAAAGTGAGAGCACTAGTGGAAAAATTGAAACTTCAAGTGAGTGAGTATCTATTTAGAAACTTAAGGCTGAAAAGTCCTACTCCCCCTGATTTAGCACAAAATTTGTGACAAAAAAGGAATTAAGGTGTATACTAATCCGCCTATAGGTGTAAAAAGAAGTGAGGCCAGACTGTCAAAAAATCATCTTTTTCAATTTCTGATCGAATCAAGCAATTTCCAAATCAAGACCTAATATGTAATTCTGTTGAGCATAATGAGTAAAATTGTAAAGTATAATTGATGAAATTGTGAGAATTAGAGCATAGCAAAATAAGCAAAAAAATAGCAAAAAACAAAGGCCTATAATAGCCCTTAAAATGTTACTAACTCATAAATCATATACAAGTGTAATTTGTGTATCCCAGTATAGGTGACAAAAAGGGGTGTAGATGCATACATTTCCTGTCTTCTTAATTGTAAAAGTGGAAAGAATTTAATTATAAACCACAAGTAGACAACAAGCTATGATAAAGTTTGCACGAACAGTTCACTGAACAGATTCATGGAGTGCTAGCTGATAATATTGAGAAATTCACAAAGTGTTTGCCGATAAACTTAATTGAAGAAAATTGGCTCTTCTAAGTGACGTACAGAATTGTATAATATTATTATATAATATTATGTCGCAGAAATTATTAATTTTCAATGAACAGAAGCAAATTTCTGTAGTTATACTGCATCATGATTGCATGCACTCAGTGAGTTAACCTAGCTGTTCTAACCTGCTTCATCAAAAGAATACTAAAGAATGTGTAACATACAGACAATAGGTGACTGCTGAGACTACTGGGCATTCACTCGGCCAGTCAATACTACTAGAAACTGATAATTCAAGGGTGCATGCAGCCTATAAATTTTAGAGGCATTACATTACACATTAGTATGTGCCACACAGGTGTGTCTTGTGCATGTGAAGGACCATGCAGCGCGATAGTTCCAGTGATTGATTGATTGATTGATTGGTTAATTGTCCTGATACAAACTCTGATATACCCATAAGGCCTTGATAGATTATGCATATGTGTGTGACTGTGTGTGTGTGTTTGTGTGTTTGTGTGTATGTATACGTGTGTGTGTGTGTGTGTGTGCACGTGTGTGTGAGTGAGTGAGTGTGTGTGTGTGTGTGTGTGTGTGTGTGTGTGTGTGTGTGTGCGTGTGTGTGTGTGTGTGTGTGTGTGTTTGTTTGTTTGTTTGCTGATTGCCTAGCAACCAAAGTTTTTTTATATAGGCTAATTACTGATTACTGGCTGGGTGGAGGTGACAATAGAGTAGCTAGGGTCTGGCACTAGTAGGGGGTCAATGGCAAACAAAATAGTTGTATGCCCCTAAGTGTGCAGCACTCGTGACCGTGACCGTGCATTGAGTGCTGCCCACTTATTAAGGGTCATGGNGAGTTATTCGCGTGAATATTTGTATTGCGCTAATGGGCCATCCGTGCCATTCCTGTGTACCCAGTACTACCGTACTGGGAATATTTGATAGAAAAACCCTAAACCAAGAGCTCACTTGAGGTGAAGTGCCTCGAACAGTCTATGGCCTTTCGTCTAATGGTTGGATGGATGCAGATCTTTTTAAGCAATGGTTCATGGATCATTTCTTGAAGTATGTTACTTCTGCTAGACCACTGTTATTACTGGATGGACACTCTTCGCATTTCTCTCCTGAGATGATTAGAGCAGCAGCTAGTGAAGGAGTTGTTCTCTTCGCCCTTCCTCCACATACGACCCACCTTTGTTAACCCCTGGATAAGGCCGATATGAATTCTCGGCACTTTTTTCTGATGCCTGGTTCAAGTCAATGACCATGAGGAATATCACTGCTGCATTTAGAGTTACGGGAGTTTGTCCTTTCAAAAAGCAGTCTTTTAAGGAATCGGATGAGAAATCGCCTTCAGTTGAGGTTCTCAGGTGTGTTAATACATGTATCACTAATATTAACTTTAATGTGATTCATATTATGCAAAAGTTAAATAACTTTGCTAAGAAAGTAGATATCACCATGGAACCCCCTCCAGATATAGACCAATATATTCTGGTTATGTTGAAACTGATAATTAAGCCATGTGACATTTTTGCTCATTAATATATGCAAAAAACAAACAATTAAAAAAGCGGTAGGTGTGGCCTGTTTTTTTTATTTTTTGTATAATAATTAACTATCATTGAAACTTGCACACATGTTCAGTAGATAGTTGATCACATGTTGAAACTTTCGTTTAGGTCACATGACTACCCAGCTTATTAATATATGCAAAAATGCACAAAATGCAAAAAGCGGTAGGTGTGGCCTGTTTCCATGGCAACCATACTTTCAGAGCAGATTTGTGACATTCATAGCCACATGGATCTGACTGGTCTGTTCGGATATCATTTATTTTAAAGGAGAAATCGCTAGGTATTGTGCCGACAAATTAGTTAATTAGTGTGCATTAAATAGAAAATCAGAGTTATCTCTAAATCAGAGTTATATCGCAACTTACCAGTCAGATCCATGTGGCCATGAATGTCACAAATCTGCTCTGAAAATATGGTTGCCATGGAAACAGGCCACACCTACCTCTTTTTGCATTTTGTGCATTTTTGCATATATTAATAAGCTGGGTAGTCATGTGACCCAAACGAAAGTTTCAACATGTGATCAACTATCTACTGAACATGTGTGCAAGTTTCCATGACAGTTAATCATTATCTAATGAAGTTATTGCATTTTTATAGCTCAAAAAGTTAATACTAGTTATAATGTGTATTAACACACCTGAGTTGAAGAGGTATTTACAAAATCTAAGGATATCAAGTACATTCCATTGTTCACCCCTCGTATTCCTCATCAAAAACATCATTACTGAAAATCGCGTAAGCTTAATATGAACCAGTAAAGAAAGCCCAAATTTCTTGTGACACCATTAGCACCTAATAAAAAACATGGGACTGCCCCCAAACCCATTGGAAGAGTTTTAACGAGCAGAGAAAACATGGTACTCATGGAAGAACAAGAAAGAGTTAAGGCAGAAAAAGTTGCTCAGAAGGAAGCTAGACAAAAAGCTCGTGAAGAAAAGAGACGGAAAAAAAGAGAAGAGGCTAAAGAAAGCCAAAAGTAAGAAACCAGCAATAAATTGCGCATATCTGTTCGATAGTGGAGAATTTAGACAGAAAGTATACATTTTATATCCAATGCGTTCCCAAGTATATTATCTTCTTGTTTTTACACTTAAATCTACACAGGACAAGCTACACCAGAACAATCAGTAGATGACTTTGATTATCCTTTTCAGATTGAAACTGTCAGCCGTACAGGTAAATATATTTACTGTATAAACTCCAGGCTCTTGAATTAGGTATATCAATACAGGTAGGAAAAGACCACTGACCTATGAAGTGAGAGATAGCATATCGTGGATGATGGAATGTTAACACTGAACTATATAGCTCCTGTCAGTGGTGTTCCTTCGAGAGGCAGAGGTACATGTGAAGTGTGTGTGTGTGTGTGTGTGTGTGTGTGTGTGTGTGTGTGTGTGTGTGTGTGTGTGTGTGTGTTTGTGTTTACAGACTGATGTAATGAGTGATTTTAAATGCAGGAAAGGGCAGGTCAAATTCCACAGCCAGACATGTATAGTCAGACAGAGAAGATGGTGACACTGAGCTAGCTCAAGTCAGTGGTATTCCTCCGAGAGGCAGAGGTACATGTGAAGTGTGTGTGTGTGTGTGTGTGTGTGTTGACAGCCTGATGTAATGAGTGCTTTTAAATGCAGGAAAGGGCAGGTCAAAGTCCACAGCCAGACATGTACAGTCAGACAGAGAAGATGGTGACACTGAGCTAGTTCCTGTCAGTGGTGTTCCTCCGAGAGGCAGAGGTACAAGTTAAGTGTGTAAATGGTCATGATTTCTCTATACTTTTTCTGTTTCTGCAAACATGCAGAATCGGATGTTATCATTGTTTCCGACAATTCTTAAATACTCATGTCTGGTTCGTGACTGAAGCACCTTTGCTAAATTCATCTAAATTAATAACAAATTGTATACAGTGTACTATTGTTACTGTGTTTACTTCATGTTAGTGTTACTAGCATTGTATGCAGGATCTCACAATCACTGGGTGTGTATTCAATTTGGACTCACAATCACTGGGTGTGTATTCAATTGTAATTGAATACACAACCAGTAATTGTGAGATCCTGCATACAATACTGGTTTGCTGCTGGATACCTAAAGCTAGGTTCTTTTGGAAACTCATTGCCAAACTTAAACTGTCCATTAATGAACTTCCTGGAACAGCTCAAAGAAATTTAATTCTGCATGCAACCAACAAACTTATTTGGTATGAGTTGCCAGAAAGTGTATGATAATATGCTGTGTTGTAATAACTGTAGTAAGTAGGTGCATTGTAAACGTGCTAGTATATATTATACAGAATGCCAAGTTTGCCGATGGAATCCTTTGTGACTCATCAGTAGTGTACTTTGTGTTGTTTTGTTGAGTTTGTAATGTTTTATCACCTTTCTAAAGTTTTTTACTAGCTAACTTGCGTATTTCTCTTTGTATAATGATGAAAGTGTCATAGTGTTGTTTGATCTTAGGTCACTATTTAACCTTTGACCTGTCCGTTTAATTGATTGTTGAATGTCTGCGAAACAATCTACTCTTTGATCTCCTATGACCGTTTCCCGAGGGTTCATTTCTGTTGTGCAGACATGGAAGGTAAGAAGTTATGTATATATGGTTAGGTGGTATGGCTAGCTATCTAGGCCTAAGTTTGAAATGTAGTCCGGTGATTGATTTTATCGTCCAATGTTTGCAATTATCAGTCGGTTGCACATTTTGATCTACTACGTCTGTATACTTAGACTTACAATGTTCAAATCTAGTACAGGGGTACCACATCCTATGTGTATCTATTTTAACCACTAGCAGCTGCTTGCCTTTGAACTCTGTGCACGTTCGATTATATACAGTGTCTGATTTTCGGTGGCTTACTCTACCAAAATGTCGCAAATATATTGGACATCTTCGCAAAGTTATTCCAAAAGTAATTGAATTACAAGGTGATGCAACAGGATACTATTTTGCACAAAATTGATTTTTAAATTTATGAATATTATACACATACTAAACTGTAGTAATAATTATTGTCATGGAACAGGATAAAAATTACTAACACGAAAATTAAGTTTATAATAATATTATGATAAATGCCCAAATTTAACATTATAGTTAGTTTTGTGAACTTATGGTGTATTGTGTATTGTATATTTCGGATAGTGACTTTTATATACAAAATTTTAATTATCAGGAAATGTGGTTCAATTCCTGCAGTTTTACTTGTTTGAGGGGCAGGTATAGGATGACTTTTGTTTTGAGAGCACTGCTAAGACTTATTATAGTGTGGTTATGGACAGGTTTTTAAGTGCAATTTAACCTTACCCTCTATGCAAGCAAGGTTACCTCCTCTGACTCCACCCATTGAACAGAGGCATGATTTTGTAATGTTTCTTTGTGACTGGCTGCTTACAACACAATTATTTAGCACAAAAAATGTCCACAGTCACCAGACTATTCCCCCTCTTTCCAAACACCCAGCATGTGAGTATTTATATCATGATACAAAAACAATTGTAATAATCAAAGACTGACTGCATGATTATGACATTACATATCAGTGGCGGATCTAGAAAATTGAATAGGGGGGTTCTAATCAATGCGCGCGGAGCGCGCGCGAAAATTTTTACGTAGCCACGCCCACTTCCAGTCCCAACAGCCCCGCCCCTTTAGCGCTCATGCAGCTAAAATTTTGCCAAAAAAGCCTGAATGGAAGAAAAAACGGCAAGAAAGAGACAGAAACTCTATATTTTTCACAAAAGACTAATATTCAGCGTGATTTTGAGTTGCTTTTAGTATTTTTAAGTTAAAAGGAGGGTTCCAGCTTGGCCTTTTCCAATCTGCACAGTTAATTATAATGCGAGGTCTCAGCTGAAAGGGGTGTTCCGTGGAACCCTGTGAACCACCCCTGGATCCGCCACTGCATATAGATAGATAGATAGATAGATATATGAGGTGAATAAGAATAATGATACTAATAAAACAACCGGTACTAATTGTCAAGTTTTCAATTTCCTTTTATGAGCTGTACAAAGTTAGTTTACACACTGCATAATTGTATCAAACGCAGTGGCGGTTTTAGACTGAAATAGATGGGGGGGCTAAACAAATCCAGGGGGGTTTGGGGGCATGCCCCCCCAGAAAATTTTGTGATTTTTGATGCTCAGAGGTTCATTCTGAGTGAATCTGAGGTGATGGAAACCAGTATTTTCACTCTTTTTTTGCTCAATAATAAATTCATTAAAAGTATAATATAACAGTAATAAATTGAGTTCAAATACATTTAAAAAATTATTATTACACAAGAGTTATTCTTCTGCTGACAGATGCAAATTTGTTGATAACTTTGTCATAGTCCAAACATTTTGAAAGGTCTCGTTCAATTGAAAGGATTGAGAGGTGAGTTAATCGGCCTTCGGACATGGTTGACCGTAGGTATGTCTTAATGCGGTTCAAGGATGAAAACGAGCGTTCTGCACTGGCACTACTGACAGGCATGGTTAGTGCAGCACGAACTAGAATGAGTACATCAGGAAAAGCAGTCTGCATTGTACTAAGAACAGAGTAAAACTCTTCCATAGAACTTAAGCTTTGCTGAGCAACAAGATTTTTTGCGACTGCTAGTTGTGGTTCCAAAGCTGACATATCTATAGAGCACTCATCAGCAAGAGGCTTTAAAGAAGAACATTCAAGAAAGTGTCTGCTCTTTGGACTACAGGCTGCAACTGCTAAAATAATATCCCTGGATTCATCAAAACGATGATGAAATTCTGTCAAAACTTTGTCGATTACTGAAAAAAATACAATTCGATTTCTGTCCAGGGCAGAGACATCATGATGTAGCCTTCTACCAAGAGGAGCCAAAATTAGAGCTTCTTCAAGGCGACTGGGAACTGCACTTCTCCGATGCCTCTCACGTACATCACAGACTTCCACATTGTGGTCTTGAGCATCTTTCAATGCACATTGCCATACATTACTATAAAAGTATTCTGGTGTGTGACGATCTGTTAACGTTTTCTCAACTGAGTCCACCAAATCAATTGCTCTGGCTAAATCCAAATCCTTGCTTTGTAAAGTGTCAGAGAGTGCCTTTGTGACACCAAGAATATTACAGAATACCCGTACAAGCAAAATAAAAGAAAATGTTTGGAGCTGCCCGAGAAGTCCAACTGCTTCGGCCTTTTCACATCCATCATGTGAATTGTTGATGATGGTTTCAAAAGCTTTTATGAGTGATGCATACCGCTCCTTGAACAGTTTGACAGCTGCAAATCTACAAACCCACCTTGTATCACTCAATCTGGGGATCTCCATTACCTTGAGATTAGCTATTTTCTGAGCAGAAACAAACTTATCGTGTCTGAGCGAAGACGCTGTCATGAACCGATAAACAGCCTCCATTAAACCGAAGAAATCATTTACTGCATCAATACTTGAAGCAGTATTCACGACCACTAAATTTAAGCGATGTGCGTAACAGTGAATGTATACACAACCTGTCCCAACTATTTCTCTGATTCTTGTTTGAACTCCAGTTAGATGGCCGCTCATTACCGAAGCTCCATCGTAACACTGTGCAATACAATTTTTTATATTTAATCCTAACCTTGTCACTTCACCTACAATTTGTGAAGCCAGTGCAGCAGCATCTAACTCAGGACAATCAGTGAAGCCAAGAAATCGCTCTTTAACAGTGTGATCGTCTGTATTAACATAACGAATACACAATGATAGCTGTTCAATTTTTGATACATCTCGTGTTTCATCAGCAATTATTGAAAAATATCCAGCTCTATTTATTTCATTGACAATTGTATCGATTATCACCTCCGCTGAAGCTTTTAGTAGGTCATTTTGAGTGTCTTTTGAGATGTATTTTGCATTGTGTGGACTGTCTTCCAATCGTCTCTTTAGTGAATCGTTCTCAGCTGCAACTAATTCAAGGATTTCAAGAAAATTCCCTCTATTCAAAGATCCTTTACCTTCACGATGCCCTCGCAGACCTATGTCTTGCCTGGCACATAGAACAGCAACTTGACAGATTGATTTGATATACTTCCTGTTCTCCTCAATTATTTTCGCTCTTTCACTACTAAGAATGGTATCAATTGTACCATGAGATTTTGTTTGCTTGTATCCTGTCCAGATTGTCATACTACACTTATGAGAGTCAGAATTGCTGTGTTTCCTCAACTTAGATCCAATCTTTTTCCAATCGCACATTCCTTTAGTAGTAAATGTTGTTTCAGCTTTGTGAGTAGGAGAAGGAAACAAACGGCATGCAAAGCAATATACAGCATCATTCTGGACTGAGTACTCAATGAAGGGATAGTTGGTATACCATCGTGAGTTAAAGCTGCGTTGTTGGCCTTTCATTGCACGTAATGGAGTTTGGGCTGGACAGCACACTGGTCTCTTCCTTGAGCAATATCAGCAGGAGGCTGACTGTGGCTTGCAGTCCAAGATAACAATGAACCAGGCAGCCTTGAACTATCTTCTGAAGATTCCCTGCTACTGCTTGATTCACGTTCCTACAGTTGTAATGAAACAGTAAAGCTACACTCTACGCTTTTATCTTGATAGAATCTAGTCTGTACATGGTTTAATAGTCAGTCCGGGCGCTTACCGTACTAGGCGGTGTGGTTGATTTACTGTGATCATCAATGCCACTGGAGGATGAGGTAGATTCTTCTCTGGCACTTCTTTTTTGTGAATCACTGGCCTCAGACATTCCATGACAAAAATCATCTAAAGTCTTTTGTCTCTTCATAATGAAGAGACATTGAAGAGAGACTTGTAAATTTCTTGTGGTTTTTGTCTCCACGTGTTAAAGTGCAAAGTTTAATGTTCCCAATTACATGAAAAAATAGAAATTTTAAAATTTTTCAAGTATAGTTCTAGCGCGTGCAGACGATGAAGCTCTGAAGGAGAAATTTGAGGCTAAACTGAATGGTTACTATTTCTCTAAAATTTTGGGGGGGCTGTAGCCCCTCCAAGCCCCCCTTTCAAACCGCCACTGATCAAACGGTATAAAGATACAGATACCAAAATTACAGTGAGCTGGTTGCTTTCTTACGCAGATCTTGGCATAGCTTTCCATTAGAGATCAAACATTTGACCAGGTAGGCTCAACAGTAGAGTCTCCAGGGTTTTTTATGTACTCGACCAGCTTTGATATAATATGCAAGCTTCTCTGGATCTAGTTGCTTCAAGTTTTCTCCTCGTCCACTTCTGCTAGATTTAACCAGCACTTCCCGTCCATATACACTAGCCCTAGCGAAAGTCATAGCAAGAGCTCTGAGAGTTTTCAGGTCTTTTCCTGGGTGTTTAGCCATTGCCCTTCCAGGTGACATCAGAGAAGCTTCTTGTTGTTGTTGCTGTTGTTGTTGTTGCTGCTGATGTTATTGTTGCTGCTGCTGCTGCTCAGATTGTTCAGTATTGAACACATCTCCTGTTACTTCTGACAGTAAACTTGATAGATCGTCCCAGAGGGGATCACTTGCATCAGACAGTTGTTGCTGGGGAGAGATTAGCGACTCAAAGGGTGTTACTGTGGTCTGCATTGGCACAGTGTATGATGGTCCCTGAGAATTTTGGATAAGGGTGGCATTAGATGGCCCTTGCGGAGTTTGGAAAATAGTACATGGTTGATCCTGGGAGTTTTCAAGGAGAGCATTAGAAGGTCCCTGGTAATTTTGCAGGAGGGGTGTGGCAGACAGTCCCTGTGCGTATTACAGGAGGGGTACAGCAGCAATAGATGAAGGTCCTTGGGCATTTTGCAGGAGGGGTGTGGCAGCAATAGATGACGGTCCCTGGACGTTTTGCAGGAGGGGTACAGCAGCATTAGATGAAGGTCCTTGAGCATTTTGGAGGAGGGGTGTGGCAGCAATAGATGAAGGTCCTTGGGCAATTTGCAGGAGAGGTGTGGCAGCAATAGATGACGGCCCCTGGGGGTTTTGCAGGAGGGGTGTGGCAGCAATAGATGACAGTCCCTGGGCGTTTTGCAGGAGGGGTACAGCAGCATTAGATAAAGGTCCTTGGGCATTTTGCAGAAGGGGTGTGGCAGCAATAGATGACGGTCCCTGGACGTTTTGCAGGAGGGGTACAGCAACATTAGATAAAGGTCCCTGGGCATTATGCAGGAGGGGTACAGCAGCAATAGATGACGGTTCCTGGACCTTTTGCTGGAGGGGTACAGCAGCATTAGATGAAGGTTGCTGGGCATTTTGCAGGAGGGGTGTGACAGCATTAGATGCCAGTCCCTGGGCGTTTTGCAGGAGGGGTACAGAAGTAATAGATGATGGTCTCTGAGAGGTGAGTAGATCGAAAATCTTGTCAATCTTTTTTTCCAGTTTTCCGATTCGCTCAGAATGGTTGGGAGTTGTACACGCAGTAGAAGGAGACAGATATAGTTGGAAATTATCAGCTGTAAATCTATTGGGGGTAGATGGGTGAGAGGCCAAAGAAATTAAGCCTGCATCACCCACTTCTCTAATTGAGAATTCAGATTTGCCTGGAAAAAGAAAATGAGCACAAAAATTGTAGGTCATATTATGTAAGTGTGTGTTTGTATTCTTGTCTATTTTTAAATAGTGTTTAGTCTCATGAGCTTATTTTTCCCCTTTGGAATAGAAGCCTGGTTCAAAAGACAAGATAAACAAACCAATGGAAGTTGGTTTCTTGACCTTCTTAGCCTTCTTTGGTGTTTGTTGTTTTGATTGTTGTTTATTTTTTGCTCGTTTTTGCACGTTTTTCTTTTTTGGCTGCGACACTAGTGGTCTGTTTTCCTACGGTTTTGAAAGGGATTCTCAATGTTGGCTGCAACACAAGTGGCCACTGTATGAGATGTGTCAGGGCCAGTAGCTGTGGGTGAAGTTGTGGTAGCATCTGAGGAAAGATCAAAGCATAACACTGATTCATGTGTGCAATAGAGCTTGATAGAATAATACAGGAAACAAAACAGTTTTGCTATGATGTCATAATAATTCAACTAACCTTTAACAAGATATGCATTCCACAGTTCCTTCTTGCCTTTTTTCATACGCCACAAAACTTGGATTTTGCCTGGCTCTACAGGCAACTCTCCTAACACAAACTCCTTACTAATATAGTGGCAAACACCATGGTATACACTGCCAGGTTTATCCCACTTTACAGCTACCATATGTTCAGTCATAGCTAGTTCACTTATTGACAAGCTTTACACTTTTCCCAGATACAAAAACTGTGGAAAATGGCCCACTGTATATGTTACTGCTGTCTTATACCTGGTTGTGCAGTGGCTTTTTAAACACTGACAAATTACCATTGGAGTGTCAGTACTACCATGTTCATGAATATCATGACAGTCACCATTATCAAAGTCAACCATCGCATTTGTGGTGAATCTGATGAAGTTTTTGAATTTTAGGAACACTCATGAGGTTCATAAAGTTCACAAACTTTTAAACCACAACATCACAGGTTGGTGATGTGGTGAAGTTTGTGAACCTTGATCCATCACTTCATGAAACTAAGCCTACATGTACGTAGTATGCATAAACTTCACCAGATGGAAAATATACTTCTGAATCACCCCAGGAAGTTTGTGAACTTCATGTAACCTTTTTTTTGGCCGATACTGTACTCCAGAAGCCACAATGTCATATTAGCAGCTGTTGAATCACAAAATGGAGCCAACAGGTCCAACCGCTATGGCTACTTAATCTTTTTCTGTTGCTATTAGAGCTTTCAGTAGAGGGCATGGATTTATAACCCTGTAGCACTGTGTGTACTTTCATCAGTGCAGTGATATATGCACCTAAAATTATTCACTTGTGCAAAAGTTCGTAGATGGGAACCAATCGATGGATACTCAAAAAAGAAGTCTATGTTGACACATTACCCTACCAGGTATCCAATGATATCCTGCTAGTACATGGGCAAGGTTGAAAATATGTATCTTAATAATTATTATGCATACTTTTTTTTGCATATATAGGGATGGTTGTGGTGTCTCCACTGTGAGTGTACATTAAATAGATTATTTGTAGTATTGCTTTGCTGTATATTAAATATAATAATGTAATGTGGTGAGTAGTTTGGAGTTTATGTATCAGTGTGTTTGTCTTAATGAGCTGAATATGTTCGTTGGACCTGGTGACTCAGTTTTAGGCTCGCAACATATAGGAGTTCTATAGGATTTTGCATGACATTGTGTACATGCATGAATGTTGATTTTATTGAATTTCATTCTCATGGAGTAGAAATGATATGCTCATTACCACTTTAGTATAAGTAAAAAGTAATGAAGTACAGAAATTAGGGAGGAAGCAAACACATAAATATGCACAAAATTAAAATTAGAACTATAACATAAAACAGACAGTATACAGTCAGTTTAGTTAAACTTGCAACTCTACTCTACAGACCATACACTACCGGTACTTGAACTGACCGTAACAAAATTAATTGTTCTAACAAAACAACACTGAACCACGTGCAATAGATTCCATATTTGGAATTGGCTAGCTATTATCGCTCGCAAAAATGCATTTTGATGTTGCTTTAATGCCATCATGGATCCTTACGTTAACATAAAATATAAAACAGAGAGTATGAAGTCAACTTACAATTCTACTCTACAGACCGTACATTACCGGTACTTGACATGACCATAACAAATTGTTCTAACAAAACATTAAGTAAATACTGAACCACGTGTAATAGATTCCATATTTGGAATTGGCTAGCTATTATCGCTCGCAGAAATGCATTGCTTCAATGCCATCATGGATCCTTACCTTAAAACCTATAATGGTCCAGTCCTAAAACTCGTATCCTTGGCAAATGGTGAGTTGAGTATGATTCTGAGAGCCATTACGCTACGCTGTCTATTTACTGCCTACCATTTTCTTTTAGCCTCAAAATACAGCTACAGATTCCAAGTATAAAGTAAAATTTATAAATCAATAGAAAAAAAAGTGATTTTATTCTTTTAACTTGGCACCAAGTGTCCTCTCGGTTTGAATCCATTTTTGAACTTATGTGTAAGTTGCCGGATGACTTCCAAGAATTTTTTTCGTCAGCACTAAACTTTCAAATTGGATTCATTGAAGGTAAATCCACACAACAATGGATAGTTTCTAGAGAAGACCTAAATCCCGTTTACACGTGTAATCCAGCTTGCGTTTGAACCGGTTTGAATCCAGATCATGGCGCGTCTACACACGCAATTACAACTCACTTGTGGTAAAGTATCGTGTAAACAAAATGTGGATTCAAGCTAGATCAAACTAGTTGAGCATTATTTGGAATTCAAGTTTGAAGAATGAAGAAACCAAGCAAGCTTGATGAAAACGGAGGATCGCTACTTTCAGCAAGAGTTCAGGTGAGCAACATGATGTTTTATTGTACAAATAATAAATTGTATTGGTCAGATTGCGCACGAAAACTGCTTAGCAACAGTAATCAGCCCAAGAAGCATGGAAGCACTACTGCTTGCTGTCATGCTGTCTAGTTCTAGGAGAGCAAGGCAAAGCTTCGAGAGAGAAGTGTACCGCAAACGAAGAGTAGCAAGGCGTAGGTACCTCTTCAAGAGAAGGCAGTCTCGCCAAAGGCTGATTTTTGTTTGCTTACTATCGTTTGCTATGATTGAGAGCCACTCAAGCATTAGAACAGTGTGGACAAAGGAAAGAAGCAGCTACTGGTGGGAAAGGATTGTAAGGCAGACATTTACACAGCATGATTGGATAGAAAATTTCAGAATGTCCCACGAAACTTTTGTTTATTTATGTAATGAGCTGAAGCAAGTGATCGAGAGGCAGCAAACACCTATGCGAAAGACTATAAGTATTGAAAAGAGAATTGCAATAGTGTTGTGGTTCTTGGCAACTGGTGGAGACTTTCGTACCATAGGACATCTATTTGGAGTCTCTAAGTCAACTGTGTGTGTGACAATAAAGAAAGTATGTGCTGCTATTGTGCAGATCATGCTCCCAAAATACATCAAATGGCCAACTGGAGAGTCTTTAGAAAACGTTATATGTGGATTCGAACATAAATGGGGATTTCCTCAATGTGCTGGTGCAATCGATGGTACTCATATACCTATTATATCCCCTGAGTTCTGCCAGTGCTAATGCAGGGTATTGTGAACCACTTAGGCCAATTCACAGACGTCTACATAGGTTGGTCGGGACGTGTTCATGATGCTAGAGTATTGGTAAATTCAATGATTTACAAGAAAGGACAATCTGGCTCCTTGTTTCCTGACATTAGTAAGTCCATATGTGGTCAAGATGTACCTGTTGTACTTCTCGGTGACCTGGCTTATCCGCTTCTACCTTGGCTTATGAAGGCTTTTCCAGACACAGGAAACAGAACAACGAACATTTAATTACAAGCTGAGTAGTGCACGGGTAATTGTTGAACATGCTTATGGTCGACTTAAAGGTAGATGGAGATGTTTACAGAAGCGACTTGATGTAAAGGTAGAAGATGTCCCGAGCTTGTGGCTGCATGCAGTGTATTACACAATATTTGTGAAATACATGGTGAGAGTTTTGATGAAGAGTGGTTAGCTGGAGTTGAACAGCAGAACCACCACCATTTTGCTACTACTAACCAGTCTGAAAATGGTGATGCTATAAGGAAAGCTTTTATGTCATATTTTCATGAAGAGTAGCTAGAGACTTACACTGCATATGTGTTTTTACGTAGTCTATAATTATTATCTATAATAGTGGCTCTTCTAGTTAACTTCTTTAGTAGACTTGTATATAGCTTAAGATATTTGTTATTATGTCTTCAGTATAGTGGTCTGTTATGTTTTGTTAATAATCATCGCCATACATGTCAGATTCGTGATGATACGAATAATGTGGTTGCTGCTGTGAACCGGATGGAAATGCAGAGCCTGAGGACATCATCTGGGCAACCATTCGAAACAGCCTGAACTCATGTTCTTGGTCATCTCTTCTTCGCTTTTCGGCTATCTCACATTCTTTCGTCCACCTTTCTTCATCCTGCTTTTGCCACTTCTCGTCTTGTTCTGCCTGGAATGACATGAAGCTACTAAGAGCTTTATCCATCGCCTTTTCTCCTTTTGTCTTCTTAGCCATTTTTGCTTTGTTCTTCACAGGCGTTCTGAGTATATTACACGTAGCATATTATATTAATTCACTCATTATATCTTGCCATTATATCACAACTGATGACCGCCAACATTATGATAGTTGGTTTACATTTTGATACACATGTACACACACATGTACACACACACACACACACACACACACACACACACACACACACGGGACAAACACTGTGGCACACACATGTGCACACACACACACACACACACACAATGTGACATGTTTGATGGTCAAATTAAAGTCCTATTAATACTGTAATATTAGCGAGAATTACTGTACACATGCACCATACACATCAAACTCAAACACACACACACACATACAGGCAGCTGAAGATATATAAAGCATACGTGTGTATTGATACATACCATCTTTTTCATGACTTTTGTCAGAAAGTGCGCTTGCATTTGCACTTGTCGATGGGTTCTCTTCTATTGCTGTTGCTACTGGTGCTACAGAAACACTGCTGCTATCAAGAGAAGACAGGACCTGTACTTGACTCTCATCTGTTGATGGATTATACAATAGATAGCATAATATTATTACTGTTATGTTGGTATAGGGTAATAATATTAAAGCCTTCAATTACCATTCGATGTGGTATCATCCTCTTCTTCCTCAATTGCACTTGTATCGACCACTGTTGATGGAACAGATGCTGGTCTGTGGCCCAATATTTCATCAAGTTCTTTGTAGAACTTGCATGTCTTCCTCCCCCGTCCAGTTTGTCCATTGTTGTCTTTAGCCTGCAACCCTGTAGTTACTCTTTAGGTTTTTAATTTTAGTTTTACACTGGAACCAATCATGTTCATATCCCGCCTCAGTCAGTTTCTTTGAAATGTTCTCATATATTGTTTTATTTCTCACAGCACCATCCAATTCTTCTTGTACTTTTCTTTCTCCCCAGATACTTATTAATGCCTTCACCTCATCATCATCCCATGTAGCAGTCATAGTGGTTTTCTAACTGCAGCTAACACTTCACTCAAAAAACACTTTGTACTAATCCACTTCTAAGCCACTTCCAGCTGTTTACACTATGCGCGATCCCGCCCAAACCAGGTCTGATCTGGCTTCAAACCACATGCCGGATGTAGATTAGATCAAGTGGCTTGTAAGCCACTTGAGAGCGTTTACATTAACACGTTAAGTGGATACAATCCGGATTGAAGCTGGCTTGAGCGCTGTGTGTAAACAGGGTTCTAGACATGATGTCAGTGAAACTACTTTGTGGTGTGACGATTCTAGTAGAGCTCTCAGAGTCACAAGAGGAAGGGCACTGATACTGCTGAAGATGGAACACCAGTATCAAAGCAGATGAACGTGAGCAAGAGCTTCTCAGGTCAGTTAAGGACAATCAGGCCTTAGCTGGAAAATCAAGCAATTGAAAAAGCTGTGAATTAGATGACTGATATACAGACTTAGAGCTTATTTCAATAGTAGTTTAGGATTATTTGATCTATGTACTTTATAGGGATTCACAATTAGTTGCCATGGTAACCATTATCATGAATAAAATTACGGTTAGCTGATTGATATTCATAGACGCAAAATTAAAAATCCGGTACAGAAGAAGCCTGGTTCAGAGTTTGGCATAGCACTTGTTAGTTAGCTAATGGTCTGAACTAAACATCCCTCGCTGGTTTTTGTGTCAAAGCTACAGTAGCGCTAAAATGTAGGAAAAAATAGTAAATTTTAGAGTCAATTTCTCATACTCACCATAACATTGCCGTTCACCATCGCGCTTTGGTCTAGAATTTTCGGAAAAACCAGCGAAAACCTTTTAGTATAGTCTTCTAGCATCACTTTAAGCTTTGTTTGACTCTCTGCGCTAGTGTCTTTCTGTACTGGAAAATCTGTTATTCACAAGAGGTCTCTTTCTCAACTCGCCATGAGGCCAAGTTCTAGCGCCACACCCACCTAATACTGTGTTTAGTACTGACGATCTTTATCTACTAATTATTAATGATATTCATTGTAGCTTGCTTGTACCATTACAAGCTAAATACATGCAATAGGCGCCGCGCGCACTATAATGAGCTAGAAGCGCTTGGCAATCCTTAACCAACCTGAGTTCTGAAAATAGTGGACCAGCTGTCTAGTAAGCACCATGACAATTACACCGTTCCAAAATTAAGGGTAAAGTACAGGAGACAATGTCGTGAATGAGGGCATAAAGTTGATATTTGAAAGCACGTTAATTAAATTAATTAACCCCCAGAGTGCATAGGTAATGTCTAATAGTGAAAATCAATTTTATAGATGGTGTACTTTAATCAAAAACCTGTCGTAATTAATTAATTATGCACTTGGGTAGTTTATTAACACATAACCCAAATATGAGGTCAATATCTCCATACGAACCACAACTCCTTGAAGAAAAGGAGTAATTGCCAATTATTTGAGTGTCACATGACTATCAAACTTTATCTGCACAATCCTTGCTATATACAACCACTTCTCCGAGTTTGATAATTGTATGCTTATTCACTGATTGAAATATTATAATTTCAATTTTATTCAGGCCTTAATATGCAAACCATCCCATGTGATTTGAATTGCGATATAATGCGTGAAATGCATAGCTTAGTGCGCTATTTTGTATCCAAATTGATAATAATTTTAGCTGATTTTATCATTATTCTGTGGGAGCTTTAAATATGTGACATATCAAGCGAATACCTGACATTTGGGAAATTAATATTTTTCGAGAAAAATGCGGATTTAGTTTAATTCACGTTTTTGCACGAAATTTGTTTACTGCACGGATAGCCCATGGGTTGCGCTACAATTTAGCATGCTCCACGCAAAATTTGAGGGGTGGAGCTGCTTCAGTTGCAGAGATATAGACGGTAATACCAGCCTAGTTTTTTTCTATTTAGTTGCTAACACAGAGAACAGTTGCTATGCTGTGCAACAGACTGTAGCAAATATTAATGAGATAGGCAGCTGCTGTTAAAAACGAATTATTGTTCGGTATAATTTCTGCTTTATAGGCTTTAGTTCACAGAATTTTGGTACAGCACATGCACAGAGAGATCAGCTAAAGCTTCTGATATGCTTGCCCAATTCAAACGCCCACATAGAGCAGCTTTCTGCTCCTGGGTGTAGCTGTACGCGATCGCATACAGGTTATTCTGAGGCTTATCTTAGTTACTAGAACTTATTCTACCTAGAATCTACCACTTTACTAGCAAGCGCTTACCTCCACAAGTCCAGTAGCCTTCTCTTAGTTCTTCTTTCCTAGCTAGTCGCTTCTCATTAAATAATTAAACTGGCCACGTGGCTCTTGGGTAAATTAAGGACCGGGTCCATGTAGTTTACCTTAGTTAGGTACACATTATTCGAAAGTTGTATAACCTTAATTCCCAGTACGGTAGTACTGGGTACACAGGAATGGCACGGATGGCCCATTAGCGCAATACAAATATTCAAGCAAATAACTCTGCAAAAACTGAGCGCTTAGCACTAAAAGGCTTCTAAAGCTACTATTTAGCTGTTTCTCTTTCTAATGAGTCCAAAAACATGGCCTAAAAACATTGCTAAAGTAACAAACACAAACATGCCAAACCTCCAATTTTCTCCATCTTCTTCTTCTTCTTCTTCTATCTTGGCTTAACTTTTCTCAGAGACTATTCACTTTTAGAAGCTGATTCTTGAACGAACGAACTTAGTTTCCTCCGGTACAGTCACTTTTGCCATCGTTTTTTAGCGCCTCTCATTGAGTAGCTAGATACAAGGCAAAAAGCGCCTCATCCATATGGCCACCATTAATCTCTACACTCATGTACAATTCATTAGCTTCTAGAAAATTCGAATTGACGACCCTTTCCACACACAAAAGTGTGCGTTATTTGGAATTAAATGCAGTTACCTGGAACTATTTTGTGATACCTGGTTGCTCTTCTTAACAGATGAATCAGGACTTTGATTATCATAGCTAGTGCTGAAACGAATAGTATTTTTAACCATTCGATTAGCTGTTACACTAATAATGGAATAATCGACTAATTGCTCCTAATTGGTACTTTAGTGAAGTGTTTTGTCACAACTTCAAAACCTCACTATACAAACAATTATTATAAACATTTACACAAAGTACACATACATATACAGAGCACTATTGAAATTTTACACTAAGAAGACAGAAGAGTAGTTTCTGGAGTCTAGTCTAACTTTGGCAAGTTTTTATATAGAAATGTTAGAACACACATTTTCTGGTGAGAGGCTTGCTCTTTTCTTTGTCATTATGTTGCCTGTGATGGAGAAGATTCTTTCAGATGGCACTGAAGTTGCTGGTACACATAGAAGCATTTTGGCTATCGCAGATATATATTCGGGAATCTTTCACAGTTCTTCCTCCAACACTCCATTGGTTTGGAATCTGGTGGTAGAGGGGGCTCTCTCCAGAATTGTTCCACCTCACCAGAAATGGGAGTCTTATCTTCTTTCTGTGAAAGTGATCCTAGTAGAAACTGCATGGCACTAGGATCAGTTATAGATTTCTTGGTTGTAGGTTCTTGACCTTCAGCTTCCTTTGAAGCCTCAAATGACTTCATTCGATCAACTATTTCTCTCGATGACTTCTCTTTGCTCAAAGTTAAAAAAACGTAAATTACTGTAGCGTGGATCTACAGCAGCACAAATAGCAGGTAAGCTCTTTGCAGTATCAGTGCTTGAAAGAGCAAACCTCACTAACTCAGCAGCGACTGTTCGCTTAAATTTTCTAACAGCTTCCAGATCGTTTTCAGCACCAACAAGATGTTTGAAAAGGAGCCCATTAACAACAGGGTACACAGTAGAACAAGAAGCACCACTAAACACAGTTGTGGCCATCTGTAGAGGTTTTAGTACTGTAACCATCTGCGAGAGCAACTCCCACTGATCCTCTTTGAGATCAAGATATCTGTATTCAGGTTTGTATCATGTAAAACAGCATAAATTGCTACACGTTGTTCAGACAGACGTTCAAACATGAAAAATGTTGAGTTCCAATGTGTCGGGACATCTTGAATTAGGTGATGTGATGCAATTGCAAGCTGAGTTTGCTTCTCCTTTAGTGCAGTCATGGCTACCACACTATGCTTAAAATGACTGACAAGCTTTCTTGCAGCTCCAGCTAGACGGTGTATGGTAGGAATCTCAAGACCAGAGGTTACACAAAGTTGAAGGGTATGTCCAACACAACCAAAATGTGCGAAGTTAGTGAGTTCAGCACCGAGTACAGCATTAGCTGCATTGTCATGGACTATTCCAACTACTTTTTGTTGAATTTCCCATTCCTTAATGCTCCTGGTCAGCCTACTAGCAATATTCTCTCCTGTGTGTCGTTCTGGTATCTCCTCGGTGATTAATACTCTAGAACACATCTCCCATGACTTGTCAACAAAGTGGATAGTTATAGTAATGTATCCCTCTGTAGCGCTATACTGGTCCAGATGTCAGTAGTGAGAGATACATGCTCACAACTACTTAATTCTTGAATCAATTTGCCCTTCATAGTACCATAAAGACGTCGACACACCGTAGCAATATGCCTATGACTAGGCACACGGTACCCTGGTTCTATGTATCTCAAAAGATGCCGAAATCCTTCACCGCTCACGATGCTTATTGGTCTCAAATCCCGTGCTACCATCTCCGCAATTCTTCTGGTAATTTCCTTAGCACGCTCAGGCGAGCATCTTTTTGAAGTAACAAATAAGTCAACTTTTCGCTGCTTGGAAGTCACTTTGCTACTTTCGCCGCCATATTTGTCCGGATGATGGCTTGACAAATGACTTTGCATTGAAGTTGTGCCTCCATGATAGGCTAAAAGTGTTCCAGGAGGCAGACAAAGTTTGCAACGAACTTTCTTTTCTCCAGCTAACTCAAAAAACTCCCACACAGGACTTCTGTGCTGCCTAGAAGACTTAGGTCTACTTGCTACTGCCATTAATTTTTTTGCGTGTGCTTCAAGTTCTGAGTGCCACGTGCAAAATGATACA
>CAXIPT010000003.1:12622162-12625845 GCA_964030475.1 Tethya wilhelma | reverse complement strand
TATCGGATTGTTCACCCGCTAACAGGGAACGTGAGCTGGGTTTAGACCGTCGTGAGACAGGTTAGTTTTACCCTACTGATGAAGCGTTGTTGCAATAGTAATTCAACTCAGTACGAGAGGAACCGTTGATTCAGACATTTGGCATTTGCACTTGGCTGAAAAGCCAATGGTGCGAAGCTACCATCTGCTGGATTATGACTGAACGCCTCTAAGTCAGAATCCACGCTAGAACGCAACGACACCTATCCCCGGGGGTTGCAGGCGAGTAGCCATTAGGAGCCTCTCTAGAGGTTCCCTGCACCAACAGTGCCGGCCTGCCTGTGGGACTAACTGCTCCTACAAGGTTGCCGGCGTTATCAAACTTGGCGATTTCTGGGGCTAGATCCCTTGTAGACGACTTGAATAGGACGGGGTATTGTAAGTGGCTGAGTAGCCTTGCTGTTACGATCCACTGAGATTAAGCCTTTCTTGTCCTAAAGATCTTTTTTTTCAGTCGTTAGTACATCCTGGGTAGTTGCTGCTGCCAAAATGCCACTACTAGCTGTCTTGTAGCTATAACGTTGGTAACCTTTACCAACCTCTTTGCAATAATTTACAGGCAAGTCACCACACTAGCTTCCATTTCCATTAGCAGTGACCATTACCAATTATTTATTAATAACTAGTAGTGCAAGGGATGTGCATGCTTCACTATGGCCTTTGGACAACAATGAAACTTAGTGATCATTGCCTGTGCCTACGCGTATAAATAGTTGGAATACACTACACTCTGATGCCTACGACCATACCACACTGAATACACCGGTTCTCGTCTGATCACCGAAGTTAAGCAGTGTCGGGCCTGCTCAGTACTTGGATGGGTGACCGCCTAGGAACAGCAGGTGTTGTAGGCTCTTTTCTTTTTATCGACATAGCTATTATAATCTTTTTCTGATATGCATTGCATGTTCATGCAGTGATAGACTGCAGGTGGTATGTTATTCTAATTTTATTATTCATGCACAGTCAGGCCATGCATACATGAAACATATCACAACTATAATAAAAATCATATGCTTGCACAATTTCCACTCTCCTGTAGCTTGTACTATAGCATGTATGTCCAAACAAATTTAACAGCTGCAGGTAACTATAAGATTATTAATCATGCACATGTCACACCATGCATGCATGCACCATGCACAAAAGTAACATTATCATTCGTGCACATGCATGCAGTCATGCCATACAGTCACATCATGCATGAACCATTTCCCACCCTCTTATATATAGCTGAACATCTAAGTAAACCTTATTATTCAAAAATAGTCAAGTAGTACAAAAACATTTAAATAGAATATTATGACAAAATAATAATAATAGAATGCAGTACAAATCAGTTAATAAAATAGTCATTCCATACAATTATTATAGTTCTCCGCTTATCAAGAGAAAAACGCACCGTGCATGTGTATGCTTGTGTGTGTGTGTGTGTGTGTGTGTGTGTGTGTGTGTGCGTGTGTGCGTGCGTGCGTGCGTGCGTGCAAGATATAAATTTTAATATAGAAAAGTACAATTGTGTAATTATACGTGCAAGTGTCAGTTCAAGTGTGTTCATGTGTGTGAGTGCACATATACAGTATCTGAATGTCATGTTAGAAAGGTATATTACTGTGCGAATGTGTATGTGTGTGTGTGTGTGTGTGTGTGTGTGTGTGTGTGTGTGTGTGTGTGTGTGTGTGTGAGGAGACACTAACAATTAATTCAGTACCCAAAATATTAAGTTATACTAGTCAAGAACCCATCAAGTGCAATGTTCTACAATGGCAATTTACAACCATTCATAGTCAACAGAATGGGTAAAAATCTTCATAATAATTATGCCACACTATGCATCTAACCCTTCACTTGAGGCTAAATTTACCACCACCACCACCACTAATGCGATGTCTCCAACATGACACTCACCAGGTTATGCAACCAGAAATGTTGCATAACATATCATTGCACTAGCTTATGCTGACCTCTCTATGAAAGCACAGTGAAATCAACTAGCGATTGCGTGCGCACTTGATGTTAACTTACGGACACGAAATTGAGAGTTGGATGCATTCTCTGACCACTACCGCTACAGCCTCACCTATAAGATATGATTGTACAAACTGTTCGATATACTGGCAGCAGTGTGGCCCACCTCTCCGTCCCCCAACGCTTCCTTTTTTTCCCCTTTTTTATCTTACCTTCCAAACATGGTGTAATGCTGCTACACATCATTCGTGCCGTGCCTATCGTACCATCACCCAGCACAATTAACAACAAACGTCTCTGCAACTCGTATCTTATACTGGACAAAAGGTGTAACCCTGCTGCGACAAAACAATCTCTTGTCTTAGACACTCAAAAAGGTGTAACCGCGATCGTATATACGAGATAATGTGGTACTTTGGCATGGTCAGCATATTAGCAATACAATGTATGGGGTGTAGCCGGGATTTGGGAGGAGGAATGATCGTTTCGCGCATTCTGCGCTCGGAAAAATTTTTGGGGTGCCACGCCCACTTAAGGTTTTAAGCCCTGCCCCTTTAGCGTGTGTGAAGTCTCTCAGAACAAGGTCTGAACATAAAAATAAACATTCAGAAACTGAAGTGTATATATTTAGTTGTAATCAATGAAAAATTCCAAGTTTCTTTCATGTTTGTGGTAAGTAGATACTAATAAGTGTTCTTTGCTTACTATAAGGTGGGTTCCTTTGCATACCTGGATCACCACTTGCCACTGATCAACAGTCATATCTCACATACATGTATCACAAGTCTATACTAAAGACTACACAATGCTCTATCAGCTGTTGTTGCTATCATAGCCATATACTTGAAGTAGTACAAGTACTGGATATGTAACAACAGTAGTTACGTCACTCTGAACTGGATAAACTATTCAAATCTGTCGCTAAAGGATCTACACTAGATATCAATGAATTTGACCTTTGAACTACCCTTGCCTTTGTTTTTGACGACCTTTGGTACCAGTTCCATGAATTTTACTTGCAAAATACTCGTCAAACTAGTTGTACTGGCACCAATCCCAACTCTTTGAGTCACAAGGTGCTCTTTGCGCATAAACGTGAGCAATAATGGGAGGGGCTGCGCACGGGAAGTAATAAATTAAATTATTAAGTTGATTAGCAAGTGATTTTGACGACCTTGGGCACCGTATGCTCTGAGAACATGGGTGGATGAAGATTTTTATGCCTCCAGAAGACTTTTTCAACTGTATGCCTCCAGAAATAGTACTGAAGAGGTTTCATTTGAATATATCACACATTCTGCGTCCATTCTGGGTCAGTAGAAGTGACACACTTGCTACAGGCTGGGCAATTCCACCATAAACTTGAGTATAATAATTATTTGCTCAATAAGCTTTTGTAAGTCTGTTTGACAGCTATTATGATGTCTTGAGTAGAGTAATTGTGTGCATGCTGATTGAAACGTTTGCCTTCTTTCCAATTTTTAATTTTTGAGTGTGCACCATATGGAATCATATGCTAAAAATTATTATAATTTAATAAAATAATTATATGTAGTAGTTTACGTCTACACTAGGTGTGTGAATATTTATAAGCTACATTTATTCTGCCTGTGTTGAGGGATAGGGATTATATAGTTTTGCTTTACAGCAGTTCTATTGAGAAGTGTTTAATTAAC
>CAXIPT010000003.1:12614662-12619662 GCA_964030475.1 Tethya wilhelma | reverse complement strand
AGTCGTCTGGCCTCCACGAAGCTAGTGTTCAAAGTACTGTTGAATATGTCAAGTGTCTACTGTCCGGAAAATAAATTGAATACTAGTGGACCCCGGTGGGAAACCTCAAATTTTGATGATTTGAGGGCTAACAGGACAACACTGTTGAAAGCTGAAACTGATTTAATAATTTGACTGGGAATTAAAGTCAGTCTCGAAAGCAAAGAGTTGATCAACAGATAGGTACCAAGTGTGCCTCCGTTCCTCAACTCGAAATATTAACAGTTAAACTGTTGAAAGATGAGTGCAGAGGACGGCGAGGGGGGAATGAGCCTAAGGCCCATTCATCCGAGCCGGATTACATGGTCTGCGCCGTTGGTTGCCTCACTAATTGAGATTGCTGAAGAGTCCGAGCCGGAGAAGAGAGGCTACTTGAACCGCCTTGTCGAACATTGGAACTTAGCTCACCCCACACAGCCTGCAGCCCTGGCGGCAAAGCTGAGCAGAGTGCGAAAAGGTCGGTTGTCCATCGAACCAGAGGGAACTGACCCTCCCTCAGAAGAGGAAATGGAGGTGGACCCTCCTCCAAAGCAGAGTGTCGTGGAAGTAGAAGAGCTGGAGCAGGTGTACCATACTGTGAGGGACCCTGGCCCCTCCTCCCTAACCCAAAGGCCCAAGCTAATGGACCGAAAGAGTGCTAAGGATCCTTCTGTGCTTGATCAAATTAATGAGGCTCTAGGCAAGATATGGGAAAATGAACCCTGTGGAACCTTAACTCGCTTATCTATGCTGGGGGCAAGGTTGCAATAGAAGTGTTGAACAAGAAATCCCCGCTGCAAAGTGAGGAAGATGAGACCAACTCGGATGATGAAGAGGATGAAGAGAATGATGAAGCAGAGGACAAAGAAGATCCCCTGTCATTTGAGTGGCTATTTGAGGATGAACTGCATGCAGCAAATGATGCAGACTTCTGGGCAAGTAATACCAACCTAGACGGGAAGAGGGAATGCCAGGCAGACTCAATTGTTACAGAAGAAAAGAGAAAGGCTGAAATTAAAGAGCTTCGCAAAAACATTGGCCGAATTAATCAGAAATAGCCAGGATCCGCAACCCGGGTCCTAAATGGTGTTCTAGAAAACGAACACAGAAGCTCAAAAAGTTGAGCCTGCTTGTTGGAGGCAAAACCTCAAGGTTGGACATGAAAACCCTACTATCCCTCAGAGAGAAGCAAAAAGGTCTCTTAATTGTCCGCACAGTACAACAAAGCAGAGCAAGGCAACTGCGGAAGCTAATGATCGGTTCACAAATCAGGGAGCAAGGACACTAGACCCCAAAAGGTATTTTTGGGGAGAAATATGGGGACAAGAAGGCACCTATAACAAGCACAACCCTGTACTGCGTCAATGGAGGAGAGAAATGAGAGAAAGGTCGGGGTCCCTTGCAGGGGAGGAAAGCATGAGTACAGAAGCAGAGCGTATGATAAGCTCAAAAGCTGGAAGGCCCCAGGGCCGGATGGGATCCCAGGGTTCTGGCTAAAGACGTTCACTAGGCTGTTGGGATCACTAGAGCACATGCTAAGTGAAGTCCTGGAAGGTACACGGTCTATGCCAGAATGGTTGATCAAGGGGAGAACAGTGCTGATCCCAAAGGAGGGATGCACTGGCAGACCCGAACAGTTCCGGCCCATCACCTGCCTTAATGCTCACGGGCATGATAGCCCAGATCCTCCTCAAATACTCCTTGCAATGTGGGGTGATCCCAGAGGAGCAGAAGGCCCTGAGAAAAGGTAGAAGGGGTTGCTTGGATGCAATAGTGATAGATTGCTCGATAACCCAGGAAGCCCGTACTAACAGGAATGATCTCTCTGTTTGTTGGATAGATTTCCGAAAGGCTTATGACCTGGTACCACACCAACTGGTGAAAGATATGCTAAAAGCGATCAGAGCCCCAAGAAACCTTAGGAAGGCAATCTCAGGCCTCATTCCTGCATGGGAAACTGCCATTACCGTGAAAACAGACCAGGGGTGCCGGTCGACCTCGATCAAGCTGCAACGAGGCCTCTTCCAAGGGGACTCCCTCTCACCCTTACTATTTTGCCTATGTATAGCACCGCTATAATTTGGATTGAGCAAAAGAAACGGCTTCAAAAGCAAGTTTCACGAGAGGCCATTAACACACCTGCTCTTCATGGATGACCTTAAAATATACGAAGGGGACAAGAAGGAGCTTGGTGAAACTGTCAAACTGACAGAAGGAGTCTCTAAGGCCATGGGTATGGATCTGGGACTCAAAAAGTGTGCAGTGGCGCATATGATCAAGGGGAAAGTGCAGCTAGAGGGAGACCTCCCCCTGGCCTCGGGAGATGTCATAGAAGAGGTGAAACAAGGTGGAGCTTACAAGTACCTGGGGATCATGCAACTCTTTGGAACACAGGCGTCTAAGACAAAAGCTCGTGCCAAATCAGAATACGAGAGGAGGGTCCACCGAACATGGGGGTCTCTAATGAACTCCAGAAGAAAGATAAAAGCCCAAAACTCGTGGGCCACAGCCGTGCTCAGGTACTACTTTGGGGCTGGTGTGTGGAGCAAGTGGGATGCAGTCAGACTGGATCTGCTCACAAGACGGATAATGCGACAGAACCAGAGCCTCCATGCGAACAGTTCTGTCAACCGTTTGTACCTCCCAAGAAAGGAGGGAGGAAGGGGCCTAGTGTCAGTAGAGTTCACATGGGAGAGAGAGGTGCTGTCGGTGGCTGTATACCTCATGAGAGCAGTTGATCCACAGGTCAAAGCAGCAATCGAGCTCCAGCACAGACTCAGGGAGATTGGTGCCAAAACGATCCTTGAAGCGGCTGAATATGTGGTCAGAAAGTATGACCTAGAGGTCAACCTGGTTGAAGCTCATGATGCCAGCGTACCAAGGAGGAAAATAACCTCGGACTTCAAGAAAGCCCAACTCCAGACTCTAAGAGACAAACTGGAGACAAAGGTCATACACGGGGAGTTCTACAAGCAATCCCTCAGTAAGGACTGTGATAGAAAGCAGTCATTCATATGGTTGATGGACGCCGCCTGCAAGCCCAAACGGAGTCTCTCATAATAGCGGCACAAGATGGGGTTCTGCACACCAAGGTGTACCAAGCCCATGTCTTGAAGTGGGATGTGGATACAACATGCACGGGGTGCGAAGAGGCCCAAGAAACTATTGGGCACATCCTATCCTCATGTCCGCAATACAAGTGGGGACTGCACAAGAATAGGCACGACCGGGTGCTTTTTCAGCTTGTGAAAGCCGTGGCTCTTAACCTTGAATTAGAGATCCCGAGAGAGTTGAGGGCTCCAGGGGGCACAGTGAGATGGGTACAAAAGAAAAGCGGCTCATAATAGACCAATGTATCCCCACCCTTTGCTCGATGAGGGAGAGGAAACCTGATCTGGTAGTCAAACTCTCCATCCAAAAACGAATAGTGATATTTGAAGTTGCTGTGGCATGGGACCCACTTGTGAAGCAGAGGGAAACTGAGAAACAAAGGAAATACCAAGAACTTGTGGCTGATCTCGCTAATCAGTTCAAAGGTTTCCAAGTAGTGGTTGTCCCAGTGGTCATAGGAGACATGGGATTGATATGCAAGTTGAAGAGTTATCTGAACAAATCGAACCTATTTGAGGAGAAAGACACCCTCTCCCTCATCAGAGAAATGCAGAGGGAGGCCCTGTGTGGTACTGTCCGGATCATCAGGAGACACTTTGCCTCACAAAGTAAGCTGCATGGAAGGGTAATTGAATGGGGAGGTTTATATGCCCACTACCTACACAGGAGCAAAGAGTTCCGGAAAATGACGGGTACAGGTCCCTGGAAGTGCCTCTAATTAACTTCAGATGTGAGTTATACATAGTGTGAGAATGCTGATGCTAATGTTGATTCGTAGATGATTTGCCCACAGTGTAGGCAACTGAGAAAGGAATTATTGTACAAGAGCTTATCTATTCTACTATATATGGTAAGAATAGCTGGGACACACAAATGTTGCTTTAACACTTCTATCTTGCCTCTGAAGGTGTAAAGAAGAACAGTAAGAGAAACAGAACATCTAAATAGAAGCAAGCATCACAATCAACTCACTATTGATTTTATGTCATCAAACTCACTATTGATTACTAGTATTATAACAGGACTCATAGTCGAATTTCCTTACTCAAGCTAATCTCAATATGTTCACTCACTGATTTTATCTAATTCTGTGCTCACACTGATTTATCTCATTCTGTGATTATATTAAATATTACAATTAAGCCTTTTATCATGAGTGAACTACCAAGCGCAACGCAGTACTCTGGGATCTACGTGAGGGGTGGGCGGTATCATTACCCTCCAGCATGCAAGGCTTACGCCCGAACAGGGGGTCGCAGCATGAAAATAAAGAGGAGCAATCCTCTAGTCAACAAGACAGTAAAAGTCGTAACAAGGTTTCCATAGGTGAACCTGCGGAAGGATCATTATTGTTTTGGCTAGTCCAATTCACTGTGAACCTGTACGATCCCCCACCGTTGTTGCTTTGGGGGAGGGAGGGTTTGCTGGAGCACAGACTAATAATGTGGTGAAGCAGCAATTGAAGTTGGGACCTCTCAACAGACTCTCCCGCGCCCTCCCGTTAGTAATTATTGTTTTTAACCTTTATCAATTCAATAATAGAATGCTCAAGTGAAATGTACAACTTCTAACGGTGGACCCCTCGGCTCGTGCATCGATGAAGAACGCAGCAAACTGCGATACGTAGTGTGAATTGCAGAATTCAGTGAAGCATCGAGTCTTTGAACGCAAATGGCGCTCTCGGTTCTCCCGGGAGCACGTCTGTCTGAGCGTTTGTTTTAATGTGCACCAACTGTGTGTGATGTGGGGTGTCGTCTTGGTCCTCGTGCCTGGGCGTCCCCTGAAGTGATAAACTCTCTCTGCATCTTGCCGAGTGCACCCTCTGGAAGCACCCATCTAGATGCGGGCGTGGGAGTTGCTGGAAACGAATG
>CAXIPT010000003.1:12607162-12609662 GCA_964030475.1 Tethya wilhelma | reverse complement strand
ACCTCTCCGTCCCCCAACGCTTCTTTTTTTTTTTTTTTTATCTTACCTTCCAAACATGGTGTAACGCTGCTACTGTAACACATGCTACACATCATTCGTGCCGTGCTGTCATACCGTCACCCAGCACAATTAACAACAAACGTCTCGTATCTTATACTGGACAAAAGGTGTAACCATGCTGCACGTGTAACCGCGATCAGAACTATCATACCATATATTATTGCGATACTTTGGCCAAAATTGGCATATTAGCAATACAATGTAAGGGGTGTAGCCGGGATTTGGGGGAAGGAATGATCAGTCCGCGCGCAGAATGCGCGCGGAAAAATTTTGGGGGTGCCACGCCCACTTCCGGTTTTAAGCCCTGCCCCTTTAGGGCGTGTGAAGTCTCTCAGAACAAGGTCCGAACAGAAAAAAACCAATAAACATTCAGAAACTGTAGTGTATATCTTTACTTGTATTCAGTGAAAATTTCCAAGTTTCTTTCATGTTTGTGGTAAGTAGATACTAATGAGTGTTCTTAATTTGCTTACTCTAAGGTGGGTTCCTTTGCATACCTGGATCACCACTTGCCACTGATCAACAGTCATATCTCACATACATGTATCACAACTCTATACTAAAGACTACACAATGCTCTATCAACTGTTGTTGCTATCATAGCCATATACTTGAAGTAGTACAAGTACTGTATATGTAACAACAGTAGTTATGTCGCTCTGAACTGGATAAACTATTCAAATCTGTCACTAAAGACACTACACTAGATATCAATGAATTTGACCTTTGAACTATCCCTTGCCTTTGTTTTTGACGACCTTTGGTACCAGTTTCATGAATTTTACTTGCAAAATACTCGTCAAACTAGTTGTACTGGCACCAATCCCAACTCTTTGAGCCACAAGGTGCTCTTTGCGCATAAACGTGAGCAATAATGGGAGGGGCTGCGCACGGGGAAGTAATAAATTAAAATTATTAAGTTGATTAGCAAGTGATTTTGACGACCTTGGGCACCGTATGCTCTGAGAACATGGGTGGATGAAGATTTTTATGCCTCCAGAAGACTTTTTGAACTGTATGCCTCCAGAAAACGTACTGAAGAGGTTTCATTTGAATATATCACACATTCTGCGTCCGTTCTGGGTCAGGAGAAGTGACACACTTGCTACAGGCTGGGCGATTCATTTATTACCACCATAAACTTGAGTATAATAATTATTTGCTCAATAAGCTTTTGTAAGTCTGTTTGACAGCTATTATGATGTCTTGAGTAGAGTAATTGTGTGCATGCTGATTGAAACGTTTGCCTTCTTTCCCATTTTTAAATTTTGAGTGTGCACCATATGGAATCATATGCTTAAAATTATCATAATTTAATAAATAATTATATGTAGTAGTTTACGTCTATACTAGGTGTGTGAATATTCATAAGCTACATTTATTCTGCCTGTGTTGAGGGATAGGGATTATATAGTTTTGCTTTACAGCAGTTCTATTGAGAAGTGTTTAATTAACCTGCCTAGTTATTAAGTGGGTGTGGTGAAGCCATATTAGGATGAAGCCAAACAAGATTAATGTGATGAATGTAATTAGTAACCCACGAAACCATTCTGAAAGTGTAAATACTAATAGGAAATGTCTACCTGTCTGCCGTCATGCATAATTAGTGTTCTACTAGACAACCGCATTTAATGATATGCGCATAGTTTGTTTGTCGGCGTCTCTGTGTTGGCAGCTGTCTATCAAATGTACGGCACTAGTTGTGACGGAGCACGTCTACAATTGACTAGGTTTGCTAATGGTTTGAGAGCGTCTTGCTGACACCAGACGACAAATTTACTTTATTATAATTTTTCCAATTTTTTTTTCGTTTTGCCGCTGGACATGGTGATGTAATCTCCATCGGTTACATGATCATTGACGTGTGAGACGATCTCCCGACAAGCATGCCGCTTGGGCGCCCATGGATGCAACTGAGCTAGCGTCTTGGGATATGTGCAGCCTGGGTGCTGCCTCGGCGGCTTGTCGGGTGAGTTTGTATGGCTTTGTGGAGCACTTGTGTGGTTTCACCGGTGCCCTCTTTGCCGTATAGAGCTTTCTTCTGGGTTGCACTATTTTCTGTTGAGAGAATACACTTGTGTTGATTTGTTTCGACCGACTGCCTTGTCGGTAGCACCTGTGTGCAAAGGGAAGCCTTCTGGTCTCCACCTTTGTAGGCAGTAGGTGTTTGTCTGTGAGGGTTTGCAATTTGTAGTACGTTCTACTGCTCTCAGAAAAGAGTGGGCTTCTGCAAGTTGTGCGGAGGTCGGTGGTCTTGAGCTGCGTCTCGAGCCCCCGGATAGTTACCTGGTTGATCCTGCCAGTAGTCATATGCTTGTCTCAAAGACTAAGCCATGCATGTCTAAGTATAAATGCTTCTATACTGTGAAACTGCGAATGGCTCATTAAATCAGTTATAGTTTATTTGATGGTTCCTCACCACTTGGATATCCGTGGCAAT
>CAXIPT010000003.1:12581306-12597271 GCA_964030475.1 Tethya wilhelma | reverse complement strand
GTGTGATCATAACAGGATGCATGCACAGTATGAATAGACAATATATACATGCATGTAACATGCATGTGACATGCATGTTGAATGGACAAGGTACATGTGTGTTGTGCTTTCAAAAAGGGCCAGAGGAGGAAGTCCAGGAAATGATGCAACCAACCAGTGGTTACCATGGGCAGCCACAAAACATGTTTTCCTTTCAGAATTGACTTTTGGGGAAATATCAAACAATAATTAAAAAGATAAGACTATTTTGGATTTCAGAGAAAAAGAAATAAGAAAAAAAAAATACAAAAAAGAGCGTTTTTCACTTTCCTAACCCCAGCAATAAAATCAAATACCATATAGCGGGTAAATTTGGTGAGGATTAAATTTGGTGAATTGCCGAATTATAAATTATTGCAACTCGCCAAATCAAAATTGCTAAACAGTTTTTTTAACGCACACACATGCATATAACAATGGTGCGTACAGAACTAAATCATCCAATTTAAAATCGCCAATCATGCCAAAATGTGAATTCACCAAATTTTAAGCTAGCCAAATTTACCCGCTATACATTATTAATATTTTATAACACATGTAGAACATTTCAACACCCCCCCCCCTCTCCCTTGCTCTATGCTACACCCAACCCGCCACTCACCACTGCCTCCAGATAACCTGATCCTCCTCTCTTCTGTAAGTTGTTCAACGTCTTCTTCAACTCGGAGTTCTCTTTCATCAGTCCCTCCAGTATCTGCTTCGAGGGGCCAGGAATGAAGGGGGAAATGCCTTGCTTGACCCCTGGCACTTGACCCCCCTTTTGCATCTTCCGTTCAAGATTAGCATAACGGTCCTCCAATCTCACCACGGCAACCTCCAACCTCTTGTTCTTCTCTTCAAGGATCTTTACAGCGTCGCTGCGTTCTTGGAGGAGACGGGCTAGTTCATTGACGCCGAGAATCCTGAGTTGTAGTTGGCGATTTTCATCTCGAAGGCGTTGACACTCGTCCGATAGTTCTTCTGGTGACACGTCGTGTGCATTTTGGAAACTCGCGTGACCGGTTTGACTCGATGGACGAGGTGAAACAGAGCGAGGTCGGGGTGCGTGCTTGGGTGAAGTATCTGTCATTGTTTCCCAGCTGATGATCAGTGAAAAGCTAGAGTTAGCTGACTGACTTCTTTTAGCTTCTGTCTTTGTTTGGAACAGTTTTATTTCTAGGGGGGGTGATTTACAGTTTTCAGTATGGGTTATATTTCTAGTAAAAATGTGAGTGAGTGTGTGTGTGTGTAGTAAGGTGCTGATAGTGGCAAATTTTATACTCTATCAAAGATTTTGGGACTGTACTAAGTATGTAATGTATATACATGTTTCATCAGAGCTAGAGTACTTCTTTTATTTCAAGTTACAACTAAATGGGGAGTATCATACTTGACTTATGTAAAAGCACGAATCATTTTTTTAAAGTTATTGTTTAATAACTGACTATTATTAAAGATAACAAAATTAATCACACCTAACTGCTAACTTACTGTAACAGATCTTCGAAGGCCTGTCAAAATGATATCTTTTATTTTTGTCTTTCAAACGTCCAACAAATACTTTCTTCAATTAGAACTTGAACTCACAAAGTTTTTCCTTTAAATTGACTACACTTGCGCTGACACTCAACTTTACAAACGATAGGCGGGTAGATAGGTGTCAGCTAGCAAAGGAGGTACTTTCTGGAACACGGGCAACTTGAGCTACCAGAAATAGGATATAATTCAGCAGCTGCCGAGCCGCCCTTCAGTACTCTCCCTTCGCAACTGTACTGACCCTGGCTAGAGTTCAGACGTCATACGCTCAAGATACCGACAATCTACCAACTGTTCGACCAGAGAAAGGGACTTTTTCCACTCTTCCTTATAAGCTTCTTGGTGCGTTTGTGTGTTTTGAGATCACTTTTGAGGTTACGGGGATGTTCCTGGAATGTGAGGCTTTAATTAAAGAGTGATGTAATCCAAAATTCCACGATGCAGAAAGGATCGCTTTGTAGAGAATACCTTGAGAGTAATGGACCGTTGGAAGGTACAACTTGTAAGACTATTGTGTCTTGACTCTGTACACTAAACAAATATTCACACACCGCTCGATTTGTTGTAAGAAAATCATGGAAAAATCCACCTGGCACACTCGAACGATTTGACGTCAATGCGGTCAACAAGGGAAATCCCGGGACTGTCCCACATAAACACATCAACTGCGCATGCTCAGTCTAACGGAACACGTGTAGGGATCATACTGCGCATGCGTGCAAAATGTTTTACCACTTTCAGCACTCACTCACTCATATATCTATTCTACTGTAGCATTATAATTGAATTTTCAGGTACCTGTATTTGAGTCTGTTATATTCATTGTCACTACGATGCTCTTGTCCCGAGTCTTGTGGTAGTACTCAAGAATATGAAAAATATCAGCAATTATTGGCAAATAAATGATTTTTTGAGCAAATTAAATATGCAGGGACCACTTTTTGATCGCTAAGCAGTAGAGCTGTGTGTGTGTGTGTGTGTGTGTCAGTACATGAATATTGATGATAATAGTCCTATTAGATAAAAGATTATTATTATCAATATTCATGTACTGACACACACACCACACAGCTCTACGGCTTAGCGATCAAAAATTGTAGTAGTGAAAGTGGTCCCTGCATACTTAATTTGCTCAAAAAATCATTTATTTTGCTTGTTCTGCAGTGGACAATGAAAGCACCAAGGTGCATAATAAGCCTCAGCGCAATCAACTAGCATGATGCACAACCATACATGAATGCATGACCTCATCATCCAACCAACCTCAAATTCTCTAGCCTGTAGCAATCAAGAATGTACTGAGTTGTGGTCAGCCTAGTTATAATAACCTCTGTTTAGAAAATTGTTGATCCTTGTAGCACTTGCAATACAGTACTGAATGCTAAGTAGCTTAGTTTCTTGATCAGTGCCAGTCTCATATATGAGCATGTGTGAGCCTTCACAGTATCACGCAAGTCAATAATCTCTTTCTTCTTTGTCTTCGTCTTTCTAACCTTTTTTTGCCTAGATCTTGCATACATGCTGAACACCAGACGACCAGAAGAGGTGAGAGTTTCTAGCCTGCTTGCTACCACTCTTGCGGAATGTTCATGATTATACCAGCAATTCAAATTGTCAATATCAGCTGCACAATCTATTTCCCTGCACTCAGTGTCATTATGGAGAGACTTTTTTAGGAGTCTGGACTTGAGGCAAAAGGCTTTTAAGCTTCTCTAGCTAAAGAATATGCTTGGATAGCTGATTTCTTGGTAGCAAAACCATTATGCTATAGATAGTATAGGCTAGGCCTTTTGTAGAAGCCTGGAGAAGCTGTTTTCACAATATTACATTTTACGGTGCGGTATTAATTACATTCCATTTTAGCGCGTATGATTACGTCACTTATTTAAATCAATTAACTGCATTCCATTTAGCGTCACGTCTTCCGTCTTCAATGAATCTCATTAACTGAAACCCAACTAACATTTTCTGTCCGCGAACCAGCACTATAAATAGGGACTCGCAACTATATATAGTGAGTGTGTTAGTGTAGCGGGGCTATGGCAGGAGTCAAATACTGCCTAAGGTTCATCACATACATGGTCCGGGGGCCGTGGTGAGTCTCCCCTGAAATATATGCCTCGCTAACTGCATACTTACACATATAGTTAAGCCCCCACCTACTCGCAGAACCTATGTCAGTCATAGCGTCTTAGTGACTGGCATGTAGTGTACGGGGTAGGTGGGATAAAGGATGAATGGTACGTGTAAGCCCTTGATCGTGCAGCGCTAGCACAGTCATAATGACAAGGTCAAGGCTCGTACTTGAAATCCTCGCTTAACTTTTTTTTTCCATGACCAGTAGATGTAGTCATATCTCAGTCTAGGAAGGTCGTATTGAGCTGGGGTTGGTATCATTGCGATCAGCTTGAAGAAATCTAAGTTTATATACACATTATTAAGCTTTCTAGTGACTGCAACTATTTCTATGCCACAGCAAAATTAGATGTTAGGCTTGTTGACTCTAATGCGTCATGGCTGTTGTATGTGTGGTCATAACAGACAGACGCACACACGTACACAAAACGACTACCGTAACCCTCTGCACGTGCTATGCACGCGCCAAGGCTTAATAATTATTAACACTGCATATAACTATATAAAGGCACCGGTGGTGCACAAGCCTCGCAGCACACTCTGTCACTTGCAACTGATAAGGCAGCATAAATCACAGACAGAGATGAGTAATGCTATGATTATATCAGCTGTTGTCAGATGCTATTGAGCAAACCTATGGGCTACCTGAATCATGTAATATCAGTACAGTACTACTTGGTAACCATGCAGCTTAGCTGAAGCACATGTGACACTGAGTGGAAGTTCACTGGTAAACACACTAACACAACTAGGGAAAGGTTCTCAGGTTCTCCACTAGTTTTAGTGGGAAAGGTTCTCGGGTTCTCCACTAGTTTTAGTGGGAAAGGTTCTCAGGTTCTCCACTAGTTTTAGTGGGAAAGGTTCTCAGGTTCTCCACTAGTTTTAGTGGGAAAGNAGGCCATATGGACAAGCAAGCAGCACAAGTATTAGGCATTTATAAAAGCAACAAAAGGTCACCTTAGCTGGTAATAAAGTAGGAGATAGCAGACAAAATTAATGCAGAAATTGTGTGTACTCACACCTCTCTCTCTCTCTCTCTCTCTCTCTCTCTCTCTCTCTCTCTCTCTCTCTCTCTCTCTCTCTGTAGATTGGCTAAGTACCCCCCACAGCACACCCAGCATAGCAGCTAGATTATTTCTATAATACATTACAGGACCTGGGACTTTAAAAGGAGCTGTAGGAACAACCTTCAGCTTCCCTAACAATAGAGAATCAATAGCTATGTATTGAATAATGAATAAAAAAACCGGAATATCTAAGGACTGGACCATATATAGACCGAAAAAATGAGAGCATTTCTCAGAGAAAACAATGCTGAACAATGTGCAACCATTCAAATTTCTGTATCCTTAGTTTCCATATGTGGACATATAAAAATGTACTAAATGCATAGGTGTAAATGGGCCTGGTTATCAGGTGAACGCTAGCACTAGACCACTTTAAACACACATGGGATGGAGCAATCAATTTTAATGTAAACAGGAGGGGCTTCTCACTACACAGGATGCTTCTAGAAGGTCTTAGCTTAAAAATGATTTTCTCCAATGGCAGAATTTCTCATAATCATGGCAAACAAAACCTACACCACTACATTGGCCTAAGAAAAAGCCATCTATTGTTACCAATTAGTAGTTTCGGTTTGTGTTTTTCACTTTGTACAATAGTTATAGCCATGGATTTTATATAATATCTATGAGCTAGCTACTCAGGAGGGGCAGTAGTCACACAGCTACCATGACTATCCCAGCTGGTCACACAGATAATATTACACCAACAGAGCTACTGATGAGACTTTAGAACACCACTATATATAGGTATCTAGTGGACCACCTTCACAATGAATAGTTAGGAAAATAGATGTGAAGAACTGTACATATGCTGTCAACAATAATTCCATAGGACACATAAAATGCAGGGACACTAGATATATAGGACATATCAACAAGCTCTATTGGCTCCCAGCTGCTCCAGAGCATGAACCCCTGGCACTACCACAATGACATTGTAGCATAAACAATTCGCTATCACATTAGCAGTAGCCCTTCTACCAGCATGTATTGGTGGTACCTGGGAGGAGAGGGAGAGGGCTGTGTGAAGGTGGTCCATCTCCTCCATAGCTGGGAGGGCCTCAAAGAGAGAGGCAGGATAGCTCTCATAGGAGAACACACCGCTGTCAGCACTGCTGCTTCCAGTGGACATCATTAGTGGCTGGAATTAGAGGGGCAAGAGGGAAATGAGTATAATTATCACAGAAGGCATGAATTACACCACTCACAGTATATGTTGGCAGTGGTGTTGCCATGGCAACTAGAAACTTCAGTATGGCTTCTCCTTCTGTCAGTTTATGCTGAGTCAGCACACAGTTCACAGCAGTCTTGAGCCGAAAAGCGTTGTCATGACAACCTTAATTAAAATGAAGCCAGTGAATGACCAAATAAAGAGCTCAATTGCCAGACAGTTCACTGGCAGTCTAGTGCTGAGGTGTGAACCTTGAACCCTGGCGCATGGTCTACATACCGTATAGCGGGTAAATTTGGCGGGCTTAAAATTTGGCGAATTTCCATTTTGGGATTATTGGCGATTTTTAATTTGGCGATTCAATTCCGTACGCTGCATAGTTTATATAGGCGCACGTGCGTATCAAACTGTTTGGCGATTTGAAGAATAATTTGCCAATTCGCCAAATTTAATTCTCGCCAAGTTTACCCGCTCTAGGGTACCTTGCTGGTGTAGTGTGAAGGTAAAGGCCAGGCACTGGCACTCTACACCCATCACCTCCTGACTGGGATCCTGAGTGTGTGTGTGTGTGTGATTCTAGTTGGGCCCCTCCCTTGTGGATGGGGTGTACCTTGTACCACTGCCACCTGTTGAGGAGCAGTTGGTCCCACACCCTGCGGGAGAGTTGCCCCACCAAACCACTGTGATCCCTCTCTCTCCACTTGCTAGGCCGCTCCAGACCCCTGATTACGTGATCCACAGACCCTTTAGTGTGCAGCTCATCGCTGAGAACGGCTCCACACAGCTCCCTGATCAGAAACACCGTACTCTTCTCCATCGCACACACCTGCTTCCCGCCTTCCGGTTAAAGATTTTTTTTGTATAACCCCGTGTAGCCCGTAGCGCGCACCCCATAACTACATGTACACTCCGCCCACTCTATACAAACAGGCCCACGTGGTGCACGTGCAGCATCATTGATTACTAAGTATTTAATTTTCTAGGCTAGCTCCAGCTTCCAGAGCACACTGACAGGTACCAAGAAATGGAGTACTATGATGAGGACGAATCTGAAATGGAGTATAATGATGAATCTGAGCCAGGGACTGATCTAGCCTCGTCCCCAGGCGCAGGTCCTGGAGGGGCCACTTCAGCGGATTGTGTAACGTCAAGGTCTGTGAAAGGTGGACGTTTTCCAGACTCTGTGACTCAAGTATTAGAGTCACTGTATAGGAGAGGCATGACTGGTTGAGGTGAAAAGCATGAACCCAATCTAGATATAGCAGTCAAGAGCACTGGTCTGGAGCTTATTCAGGTTCAGGTGAGCTAAATTCATAGTCTCGGGGCACTGAGGCTTTCGTGATCTACTGAACTCAGGCAGACTGCATTATTGTATATTCATAATCATTGTATTGTGTTATTGATAGAGATGGATTGCACGGGAGAATACAAAACGAAAAGCAGTGGAAGTTGATGATGATGACTCCAGCATGCCATTGAAGAAACGGCCCAATCTTTGGCAACAATATCGGAAGAATTTTGCCAAGACTTCAGGTACGTTTATTTGTACCATGGTTGTAGTCAATTGACCAATCAGATTGCTCAAAATGAGTATAAATCTCATATTCACCTCATGTTTATAAGCATGAGGTGGATATCTAGATATTCACCTCCTACGTTTGGTCCAATCAGAACAGACAGTATAAGATAGCATTTCCCTCCTGGGCATATGATTGTCAACACCCCGTCTACCTAGAAGCTATTTACTACACAGCTACAATTGTAGGCCACTCCCTTCATTTTGTGAAGAGCTGATTTGGTTGGTCCATAGTTACATCACTCGGTTCGGTTTCTATGTGATTTACACAACCTCGGGCCTCTGGCCCTCGGTGTGTAAATAACAGAAACCTGCACCTCGTGATATAACCTATACATATATACTAGCAGCTGAACATAACATCGTAGCAAGATAAGCTGTAGTGATGATCGGGCATTGTTAATTTCTATTAGCTGGCATTGCTGCCATGGCAGATAACCCAGGGCGGTTCAATAGAGAAGCTGGAGAGTTGTTCAAAAAGCTCAGTGTAGAAGAAAAGGATGAGCTTCACCAACAAATTGAAGATAACAATCCAGAAAAAATGACCAGAAAGGAGTCATTGCAGGAAGGCACCAAGATATTTAAACGTATTCAATCACTGGTAAGCTCGATCTACATGGTTTAGAAAAATCTAACAGCTTTCACTCCAATATAAATTAATCTTGGATTCCCCAGTACGTTACTGGGTAAAGTATCTTGGATTCTCCAGTAAGTTACTGGGAAAAAAATCTTGGATTCCCCAGTAAGTTACTGGGTAAAGAATCTTGGATTCTCCAGTAAGTTACTGGGTAAAGAATCTTAGATTCTCCAGTAAGTTACTGGGAAAAAAATCTTGGATTCCCCAGTAAGTTACTGGGTAAAGAATCTTGGATTCTCCANTTGCTTACCATATTATTATATATAAAGCTAGTAAGAAGCAGAAGCGTGACAAGTTCCACTATAGTCATCATCATCAGAGACATGCCATTATGCATAGTTGAGCTGATCATGAGTTATATTCTACTGTATACGGATTTACATCCCGTTTCTATGTTGTTACTAAGTAAATTATTTTCCATATTGCACTAACCGCAAACTCATATTGCACTAACCACAAACTCATATTGCACTAACCACAATTGCTTCAGGCATGATTGCACAAGAGGCTAAAAATGAACAGTTCATAGATTTCAGTGTTTTTTGGCACAAATGGTTTAGACAGGGCCTCCAACTCTTGATCATTCAGCGTTTCAAAGCGTCTCTTCTTCTTCAAGTTTCTTGGTGGCTTAGCTTGACATGGGGCGGAGCTGCTTTACTGCATGACGATGACTGCAAAGGGGTGGGTCACTAAAGAGGAGGGGCCAGGTTGAGTGCTTGAACGGGGAGCAGGCCAGGTCAGAGAGCGGTGGTTTTAGAGATTTAAAGAAGCTACTAGTTCATTCTACCATTCCCAAGCTAAACTGAGCTGGCACAGAGAGTATTCGAACGTTTTCTAGCAACGAAGGAGAAATAGTTACGAGTTCGGAAGTCGAACACAATTAATGTTAATTTTACAAGTTATGAATAACAAAAAAACACAAAACTTTATGCAGAGTTAGAGACATCTCCCTACTATAGAATTAACCTATAAAATCCATATTTGCACCATATCCTGGACAGCTGTACCAATTAATGTACAAGTCGTACCAACCACCAATATACGGACAGATTTTCCAATTGCAGGACATTGCTGTTCTTGCCCCTTAAACCAAAACTAAATTTTATCAAAACTGTACAACAATAATGTATGTTTATGTAAGAGTTTACAACAACAGCAACAAAATTACCAGATGATACCAAATGCACAATGTAAACAATTTTAAATTGACACATTAAATTTTATATTAAATGTATAATATTACAATATTAGCATGTAGTTGAGCATCTGTCCACTTTTTCTTGCTAGAAGCCATGCCAGAGAACATTAAAAAAATTTTTAGACGCCATATAAGCTACACAGATGAAGACCATTGATTATTTACAATACTCACAAAAATATAGTTTACCCTGTCCAGACAATGGTACTGGGATAGCTTTAGCTAATCTCAATAAAAAGAAAGCTAAAACTAACCTGCAACAGACATAGCTAAGGGAGCAACATCAGTATACCTGTCACATTTTATCGCAAAAAAAATTTCAAGCTAGTTCAAAATTTCGAGCTAGTTCCAAAGACTTGTTGATTTATCATCCTTACAAGTTATCTTAAATCGCACAACTATTTATCATAGTGACAAATTTATAAAATGGACAATAACATGCAACGGCTAGATGCCAGCTAACCAGTTACTTCTTGCGAGATATTGAAGCACCCTCAGGCATATGCACGTGGTATATAGATATGAGCTTTATTTAGAACCATTAGTTTTGAGTGCAGCCCCGCCCCCTTCAAGTAAAAGAGGTACTAAAATAATTTTGACCGGAAAACGGAGCTGTCCAGGAAACGGTCCCCTCCCTCTACTAATAGTACTATACGACTGATTCAAGATGCACTAAATTCGTTTTGGCAAAGGTTTGTAATACTAAGCATGAACCCTTGTTGATAAGTCTCTTAGAAAGCTCTATAGCAACGAGCATAAATGTAGCCATGGTAAAAATGCCTGGGGATGTAAATTACTTATATCACGGGCACGAGGGATGCATGGCATTTATTGACCTCAGCCCTCGGGCGCTGCGCGCCCTCGGGATTCGGTGCAATAAATGCCATACATCCCTCCTGCCTCGTGCCCGTGATATAACTATTACATACGGATACTGTATACGTATATAGGTCCCGCCCGCGGGCACGCACCCACATTATACCTGTCACGCTGTAAACGGTCCCCCTNGGCTGTCTCCTCTGCAGTCATAGAATCCTTGGGGGCTGTCTCCTCTGCAGTCATAGAATTCTTGGGGACTGTCTCCTCTGTAGTCATAGAATCCATGGTGGCTGTCTCCTCTGCTGTGGGTGGTTTCTTCTTCTTGGTGGTCTTCTTTGGTCGGGCTGATGACTGCTTTTTGAACATTCTGGCAAAGATCGGTTAGTTTTAATCCTTTGGAGAATCCCATCTCTTTTATACAACTTGTGAAAATGCCCTGCAACACCATTGGTCAGCTTTAACTTTGTTCTATTAGCTATACGCAAACCCTGTCTTGACCTTTTCTAAATAGTGAGCACTGACGTATAGGGGGACCAGGCATAGTTAGTGGGGACTATCTATCGTTACAATATTTCGTCCGGGGGGACCATTAATCGCGCACTGGATGGTCCGGGGGGACAGAATTTGAAGGGGGACCGTTTACAGCGTGACAGGATCTAAGATTCTTTACCCAGTAGCTTAGCTTACTGGGGAATCTAAGATTCTTTACCCAGTAACTTACTGGGAAATCCAAGATTCTTTACCCAGTAGTTTACTGGAGAATTCAAGTCCTTAGATTCTTTACCCAGTAACTTATTGGGGAATAATTATTCCTGAGCAGCAGCTTTATAAGAATAACAGTGGAGATAATTAACACTAATAGATATAATTATGTACTTGACTCTGCATGCAAGACAATGACTGTCACAGTGTATTTCCACAAGCTAGTTTAAACATGCATGCACACAATCATACAGTTCAATGAACTTGAGGTCTTAGGCTTCAAAGGATTTGCGGTTGGATTCTGTGGGGAGTTTAGCCAAATGATTGGAACTTCAACAACGCTGAAATTGTTTACTCCTGAATTTATTCAATATTTGAATGCAGTGATTGTTGCAGGTTAGCGCAATATAATTTATTCATGCATGCCTGACTGCATAATTTTTTGTTTTTATTGGGATACATGCAGCTGACCCTCCCAATCCAACACATCTCAGTGCTCCAATATCATCTAAGTCACCATCTAAACCACAATCCAAGTCATCATATGCCTCTAAACCATCATCCACGTCATCTTCCAAACCATCATCCAGGTCATCTTCCAAACCATCATCCAGGTCATCTTCCAAACCATCATCCAGGTCATCTTCCAAACCATCATCCAGGTCATCTTCCAAACAATCATCCAGGTCATCTTCCAAACCATTATCCAGGTCATCTTCCAAACAACCATCCAAGTCATCTTCCAAACCATCATCCAGATCATCTTCCAAACAACCATCCAAGTCATCTTCCAAACCATCATCCAGATCATCTTCCAAACAACCATCCAAGTCATCTTCCAAGCCATCTAAGTCACACGAACTATTCACGCTATCCACTGACAAAACATCATCCACTGGTCAGGACCTTAATCAACCCTCATCCGCTGACCTACCATCCAATGATCCATGCTCATCTGCTGACCTACCATCCAATGATCCATGCTCATCTGCTGACCTACCATCCAATGATCCATGCTCATCTGCTGACCTACCATCCAATGATCCATGCTCATCTGCTGACCTACCATCCAATGATCCACTCTCGTCCGCTGACCTACCATCCAATGATCCATGCTCGTCCGCTGACCTACCATCCAATGATCCACTCTCGTCCGCTGACTCACCATCCAATGATCCACTCTCGTCCGCTGACTCACCATCCAATGATCCACTCTCGTCTGCTGACCTACCATCTAATGATCCACCATCCAATGATCCACTCTCGTCCGCTGACTCACCATCCAATGATCCACTCTCGTCCGCTGACTCACCATCCAATGATCCACCCTTGTCTGCTGACCCACGATCCAATCCACCCATTTCTCAACTTAGTAAGTAATAAAATTCACACAAACACTCTTATTAATCATTATATAGTCATGTTTTTTGTATGCTATTATGCAGGTTCTTCCAGCTGTGGCACATCGATGTGGATCCCACATTTAAACTTCTTCAATAAATTCTTTGCAACGTCTCATAAGAAGTAAGGCCTGTATTAAGTCCCTTCGAGTGTGCACAGAGACAACTGTTGATGCATTTGAAGTACCTGGAGTCTGACCAATCCAAAAGTCAGAATTTAAGGAAGTAATCTCAGATAATGGGATTGGCACATAGTGATCTGTGAGCTGGGATGTGGTAGCATTGTATTCCTCCAACAATTCTTTTGATTCTTTTGTAATGTTACTAGCGAGCCGTTTGGCAATTTTTTGTCCATCTGTACACACAATGTCATGAATATAAATCAAGTTTGACCATCATTGAACAATGTGTGATGTGCATGTGCATGAATAAATACTTACCTGCATGCATATTTGGCCTTCATTTTTAACAGATCGATAGTAGTGCCGCCTGACAACTGCAGACCACAAGCACAATAGTAATTGCTCCTGCTTCTCTTTCAGAAAGTGTTGTCTAGTGTCAACATATTCAGGATCGGTAATTTTCCATCAGTGGACAATGTTATATCTTCGTTCAAAATCTGCAAGCTGACTTTCCATGCTGCAATAAAGGATCATGGAATGTAAACAAATCCATAAATATAGTCACAAAGAAATAATCTGATGTAATACTTGAACACCTTTCCGCGCAGCATATGTAATTCATTGTCAGTTAGGGAGCTACTAGGCATGGTCAGGTTAGCTCTGTATAGAACAAATGGCACACTGCTAGCTCTGACCCTCATCAATCTCAATACGTGTACACTAACCTTGCTGCATAATAACAGTTTAACATATGAAAGTAAGATGTTTTCCATTCAGTTGTTACTGCAGTACAAAAAATTTAATAATATTATTTCTAACACAATTTATTATTGTAATACTAACTGATTCTCTCCACTTTTTCATGACCAATGACATTCCTTTCTTCTGCAATCCATGCTTCTACACTAGTACAGTATCTTCAGACACTGAAACCAATGACAACCACGGAACAATCACAAACATAATAATAATTATTGTATAGATTACCATATACCTTCTAGTGAAGCAACTAATTTGGTATAGTTTTCTATACTCATCTCATTAGCCTTCTTCCATCGCCTTACAAGAAGTAGTGCTGATAGATGGAATAGTATAGTTGGCAAGTATGACCATAGTATCATTCTAATTTCAGACTATATTCACCTAATTCTGTTTAGTTTTGAAACCATAGTACACAAGAGCATGGGTCAATATGTCAATGCGATGTGCTGGACGCATCTCTTTGGTCATTCTCGAGATTTACTGCGTAGATTCTTTATTTTGTACGGGTGCGCCTTCTTCATATAATCTATTTAAACGAATTAATTTTTCAATTTTTCTCGCTCTCTCACACTGCGCATGCGTATTAGAAAGAATTGGGCATAGGAAAAATCACTTTGCTATAGAAAAATACAACATGATTATATTCTATCGACCAGCGGTTCCACTGGTATCTCTGCCAGCGTTTCCTGGGTGATAAACTTCGGTCTATCAGTGTTATAGTTCACTTCAACTCCAGTCCTCTGGAACCGATGAACAGCCTCCCTGTAATAATTGCATTAATGACAATGTTACCATAGCAATTGCACTGCAACAGTGAAGAGGCCTACCTGGTGACGTTGACACAGCACAGGATGTCCAGTGTCTTGAGATTAGAACAGTTCCTCTTCAAATGTCTCAGAGCATGGTCCCTGCATACAAACAGTATAATATGATGGCCCCCATAATAATGTCCTATTAGTGGAGTGGAATCCACTCACGAGATATTGCAGCCCGACATGTCCAAGGTGGAGAGGTAGCGACATCCCTGAGACACAAACCTAGCACTCTCATCACTCACCTTTGACAACACACAGAGCCAGTGATAATACCTAGCCTACCAATGACTGCCAACATACCTGGTGACAGTGACCAATGAGCAGTGTCCTCAGCATCCTGCAGTTGTAGGCCACTGCCTGCACCCCGCTGTCACTGATGTGCTGGCAGTCACAGAGGTCCAGGCTCTCCAGCTTGGAGAGGGTGGAGCACATCTTCTGGAGGCCATCATCAGTGATGTCCAGCAGCTCAGCCAGAGTGAGGTGCTTGAACTGAGGGTTGTTTCTCAGCCCGGCCACACCCTGGTCACTGAGGTTACAGCCAGAGAGGTCCAGGGAGGTGAGGGAGGGGATGTGACCCAGCAGCTCCACACCAGTGTCTGAGATGTGCTCACAGTAGCAGAAACAGAGGTAGGTCAGGGACTTGCAACTGTCAGAGAGAGAGAGAGAGAGAGAGTCAGTGTCATTAACAATAGAGAGTTGTGTTCTCACCTCTGAGACATCCTCAGTAATGAGACATCACTGATCTTGTAGCAGTTGGTCAGGTTCAATTCTCTCAATTGATTACCGGGGGCATTCTCAACAATGTACCTCACACCAGCATCAGACACCCTGTCCACACAATGATGTAATCATCAACCCTCACATTAGTGTACTGCCAACCTGTACCTTGTGCAGTCCGCGATGTTTATTGTCTGCAGTTTCTTGAGAGAGCCAAGTGCCTTCAAACCCTGGTCAGTGATCCTGGAGCAGCCAGCCATGTAGAGCAGGGTCAGCTCACGACACGCCTTGGCAATGGCTCGCAGCGACACATCGCCAATGAGGGAGTTATCTGAGCAGTGCATCATCACATGCAGTGAGGCAATGGGTGTTGAACTAATTAATGTAACTATCTTACTTTCTATTTTTATAGTCTTTAACTTTCTATTCTCCATTGCCAAGTACTTGATGGATTTATCCGTGACCTTTGACCCTCCAATGAGTGATATGTGCCTCAGTGTGTGACAGTGAGCCACCAGTTTCAGTATCATTGGATCATCACACTCGATGATGTCATCGAGAATAAGAGTGTTCAATATCGGGCACCCCCTCCCAACGTAGTAGAGACTGTCAGGGGCTAGCTGGAGCTGGTGGCACCCAGAGAGGTCAAGGTACACGAGGCGTCGACATCCTTTGCCTGTCGTTATGGAGTGGAGTCCCTTTGATGTGAAATGGGGGGAGTAGGCCAGGCTGAGGTAGTGAAGGCTGGGACAGTACCTGGAGGGGAGAGAGAGGGGGGATCGTGAAACACTCATTATTAGAGGGGCAGCTCACTTTGTGAGGAGTTTAATTATGGAGTCAGTGACGTAGCAGAAGGAGAGGTTGAGATAGAGCAGTCCAGAGCAGCCCTTCACGATGTGCTCCATCACACGATCCTAGAAACAAGAGTTAACATCATGGCAACAACACTCAATGTCTAGTCCAGCTCTAACTCACACTGACTCCCTGGCAGTCAGACAGATTCAAGTCCTGCAAGTTCTGACACTGACCTATGTACCGTACACCCACACATTAAACTATGACATCATTATGATGTAATCCTGTACCAATGTTTCTGAGGCTGTCGGGAGTGAGTTGGTTGCAGCCTCTGAGGTTGAGGTGGACCAGGAGGGTGCGATACTTGAGGATGAGCCGATTGAGGACACTGTCACTAACACTGCGTGTAGGGGGGACCATGATGATGATGGTGTGTGTGTGTGTGTGTGTGTGTTGTGGGAGTGGGCGTGGGTGTGGCTCAGCCAGAAACATGA
>CAXIPT010000003.1:12503114-12580049 GCA_964030475.1 Tethya wilhelma | reverse complement strand
CACACACACACACACACACACACACACACACACACACACACACACACACACACACACACACACACACACATATATGCACACACACACAAGGCAACAAAACAGTGGGCAGAGTGATAGGAGAGCAAGCTGCCAATCAGCTGACAAACAAGACACATAGGCAATGCTGAGTTGTACTTATATGTATACATGGGGTAGATGGAAACACAGATCTATTTGTTCAGATGGTGAGCCGGTCAAGGGCAGAGTACAGGCTTGGATCACAGCATGCATGCATGCTATTAGATCAGGGGGCATGGGCAATAATGTCATGATTATGTCAGGAATTCATCCACAATTATTCATAATCCACAACTTTTGAATGCACAATCAAGCTTTGGAGCGTTCACTGTGGTTTATTGACAAGTGCAGAAAACACCAATAAAAGAGTTGACCGGTACATGCACTGTTTATTCACAGCACACATGTGGGGGTAATGTATGACTTCACTTGAATCGGTGAGGTGTTGACGCTGAGCTACTAGAAAAGGAAAGGTCAGATGTTGTTAATGACAGTCATTGAGTCGTGAATAATTCATTTGTGGGTTCATGCTCACGTGGAATTAAGTTAATTACCATCAATGGGAACTTTACAATACAATTCCAACAACATCCTCATTCACACATCATGGAAAAACCACGCACGGATATTTATAAATAGAGAGAGTGTGCGTGCTAAATTAAGCACATTTTTGTTTTAAAAAAAAACTCCCGAGGGTAAGATTGCGCCTGCAGTATGCAAGTACTATATACAGGAAATGACATGCACAGTGTCAATTAGAGTGACTAACTCCAAATCAGCTGTCAGCAATTAGTGGGCGTGCTAGTCGTGACCGCACCACTAACCAACTGACCAAAAACACCACACACACACACGCTCTCTCTCCCTCAATCTCTCTCAAACACTAGTCTAACTTGTTCTGCACAGAAGATCTCAAGACACAAAGTAGAGTGCCACCTATAGGAGATGATTCCATGCTAGCCCAATAGCTTGCATGGTGACGGGACAGTGGTTCTAGCCACATGATGAATAGTTGGCATGGGATTAAGTCAATTCTCATGTCTTTCTACAAGGTGAGATGAAATTCCACTCACGGTGTGTCTCCAATCATAATTACACTGCTAGTCTGAGAGGAAGAAGGCTTGCAAAGCAACCATCTGTCTTGCTAATTGCTCTTCCAGCAAACTCACTCTCATTCACTGAATTTCACACATACCCCAGTGCCGTTCTCAACCAACAACACTTAGATTCATCCATGAGAACATCCATCTAAATCATCACAAGCTCTCGTTTACAAGGTACTTGCAGTACATCATTCCAAGAACCAGACAGCAAATGTTTCTCCATTCCTACCCATTACCTCACACACACACACACACACACACACACACACACACACACACACACACACACACACACACATACACACACACATACACAATTATGCAACTCTAAAAAACTGGTGTCCATTTCATGTTGGCACAATGTACTTACAATTAGACAGTGCGGACATACAATCACGCACACATAAGGCCTGTCTGTGGGGGTAATATCAAAACCTCCCCCCACCCTACATCAAACCAAGATTAATGACACATAAGGTCCTGGACCATGGTTACCACTGATAAGGGTGGTTGCATAGCAATGAACAATATGGAAAACAAATCTGTAACATCACATGTGTAGGGAGTACGAACTTGAGTAGTGTAGGGTTTCGATAGTGCAAGAACAAGTTTGTCAATGCGCAGTGTAGCTGAACGAACTGGTATGAAATTACAATCACAGAGAAATTAATGAGTGTTGAGAAGTGCACAATTACAAAGAGAGGCTGTATGTTTGGAGAGACTGGAGATCGGATTAGCATCAAGTGCTGGCTACGTAACATAATATGCTACAGAGTGTATTCTCAGTTATAATGATTCCCATGCATGCATGTGGGACTCAGTCTCTATCCCACGTGCATCCCTGCATACATGCATCATAAGATATGCACACACTCACACACCTTTCCACATGCATATACATACATGTACACTAGTACAGTACATGTGATAAAATTACACAGAAAATTATCAGTGGAGGCTTCAAAACATTCAATAGTTAGAACCGAAGTGAATTCAAAAGTCATTGATTGAGTTATGTACCAATTGAGCCTATCAAACAGAATTACCCAGTAAATAGGAAGGGAGGAAACATTATAATTAAATAACGTGGTTTTGAAACAATACAGAGAATCCAGTAGGGCATTTGATTCTCTCAGGATCAGTATAGTAAAAAGTACACAGAAAACAGCACTACTAATCCTGTATACACTTCCTTTCAAAGAATTATCATGCACCTATTCTTCAATTATAGTTGAAACCACCACTGAACTCATTGTGAAGTCACCAACCCGAATGGCTCAAGGTTACATTCCTTCACAAAGGAAAACAGCCCAAGAGTCAAAGGGAAGCAGCAGACAGTTCAAGTGGTCCACTGTGTAAACCATACCAGGCAAGGCAGTGGCAAGCTCGGGTCACAGTGGGAATTTGTGGTTGGAGAGGTATTTGGGGAATGCAGTGAAACAAAAGAGGGAGTCTCTATATAAACGAGACTGGTGTACATTTCACAGAGTCACTGATGTAGAAATTGCCATGCTGTGATATTAATAGGTGATGCAACGGTTAATACAACAGTGTACATCTGTGTACAGTGTAGACCACATGTAGGTGTAGTCAACAGTTAAAATAACATTTGAATTCATCCACTATTCCGTAAAAACCACAGTAGACACACTATGACACACCAGCCATGCTGGCACAAACTGACCACTACATGAATGAATTGTATGACAAACTGTCCCAGGATACAGTGTCAGCGGACATCCACTACATCCACACTCACTCAAAGACAACCTACTCACACACTCACCAGGTACAAATACACCGTAATTACGTGAGTAAGTGCAAAAGTACAGCGATTCCAGGGCGACATTTGATAGTCTGAATAACATCCCAAGACATAANGAGAGTAGCCTACAAATGGCATATTGGGAAGAAGTCCAATCTGTTCCAAAGCTCAGGGTCTTCAGCTATCTCCTTCCATGACCGACAGACACAGGCACACCGGCACAGCTCCTGGATCCCCAGCTGACTGAAGATCTACGGCACAAAGAGAAATACAGTCATATCAACTAATCTCATTATTTGCTTTGATGATGGTAACTGCATTGTTACCAAAACGTTGGCAGAAGTAAAGTTTGTTCAATCTTCATATTGGGTTGGTGAACAAGAATAATTTCACTAATGTCTGCAAGGAAAATAGCATACCTTTTGAGTGACGTGTCGATTAAGTAATGAGACAGGGTCTTCCCCCTCTGGCCAGTACCACTCTTCCTCTCCCTCCATGCTCTCCTGGCCACGCCCCCCATGGTCCCTCTTGAACCACCTCCTAGCCCTCCTTGTCTCACGGTAGTCCTCCAGCCAGGCTCCAAACAGAACCCTCTTCATGTGACCATCAGCCACACCTCTGATCTTCACCGACGCCGCCAGGGAGCAGCTCCTCTTGAGGGAGGAGTAGCTGTGAGCAGACCAGTCAAGGCACAACAGAAGAGCTCCTGTAACCAATGGGCAACCAACGCCCATTGGTTGCAAGAGCTGTAAGGTAGGAGGAGGCTATTGTATGGTAGGAGGTTAATGTATGGTAGGAGGAGGCTATTGTATGGTAGGAGGTGGTGGGTGCCAGAGGAGGTCCGACATCCACGGGCCAGTTTGTAATTAAAAAGATCACGTGATTACATTTCCTGGTCTTGATTTTTGGCATTTTCTAAGATTTATCACAACTTTTATCAGCTGTAATAGGAGAGAGAAGGATGCCTAGTCTTTTCAAGGCATAAAAACAGAGAAAAAGTGAGCTACGTGACTAGGAAACGACATCACGTGATCTCATTTATAGTGCAATTAGCCTGCAATGGCCTGCGGATGTCAGACCTCCTCTGGGTGGCTGCATTTAGTGAGAGGATATCTTCCACTTGTGAAAGATGATTCTCCTCATCTTAGTGATGTAGTGGTGTTTGGCGTGGCTCAGTTTTTGAAGGTACTCTCTTCTCTCTTGCTGTTCTCCTTCATGATAGACCAGCCACCCACTGGGAGGGGAGGGGGCACTAATTAATGTGTGATAATGACAGGGACTGACTCACTCGAGGGTCCATCTCAACAGACGGTTGGCTCTGAAGGTGTAAGCCTTTTCAAACATCTCCTCTGTTGGCTACGAAACATACAATGTCACGCATTTCAAATTACATCATCATGATGTCATGCAAGAATGTCTCTCACTAGATCTGTCTCATCCACGAAGGGGTTCCTGCCAAGCCTCATCCTCTGGAGCTCACTGCGGATGGCAGGGTCAACAAAAGAATCCCTGCAAGTTGACAACAGGGTATAATTGGCTACTAATTATGCAGGGAGACTCCAATTATCCAACACATACCAATGAATGTCACAGTCGCTGCCATTGTCTTTCAACCATTGTAATTTCTGTTCTACAAACTCCCACGGATCTCGAGGCACCATCACTGCCAGCCCAGTCAAGAGAGCCTTCGAGATAAGACAGAAATTGACATGATGCAGCCACAAATCAGAGAGATTCATTCTTACTAGAGAGAGAGAGCTCACCTCTAGGATGGTGGGGTATCTGTGGTTGAGGAGGTACTCCCTCAGCTCGGGATCGTACGCCTCGAGGGATAACAAGGCCTCCATGCACTTCAAAGAACACACATCAAGCACCACGAGCACTGTTGCTAAGCAACCGATCGGTATTAACGTTTTCAATATTTCAAAAGAGGCGGGTCTGCTCGTTAAATTAGAGGCATTAATTTGAGTGTTGGTTCAGTGGGGTGAACACGAGACAGAGAGCTGAAGGTGTCGTGGGATCAGACATGGCTGAAGCAGATTATGTGGAAGGATTCATCTGTCCTCTGTGCCGGCAAGACCTGCAGAGCTTCCAGCACCTGGATGCTCACTTCAGAGAGGAGCACAGAGGCGAGAGGGGGCGCTCCAAGCTCAAGACCAACCTCATGTCGTTCTTTGACAAGGCCAAGTCCAGCTTCACCAAGAAGCCTTCTTATGCGGTGGAGGACGGAGCGTCAGCTGTGGGTGTGGTGTCAGGCGGCGGCAGTGGCGGTGATGGTGGCGGTAGGCTGGTGGAACCAGTCACCAATGTCAGTGGAATAGACCCCCTGCTGTGGCCCCCCCAGAAGTTTGGTGAGAGACTTCTATATCAATATGTTTGTGTGTGTACGTGTCAACAATATTTAATGCTAATTTTAATACTATTCTCTGTGCTGTGTGTAATGGTAGGAGCGTCAGTGGATTACAGAGCCCAGTTCATCTCTGCCCGTAACTCGCTGCTGGCGGGAACAGTGGCGGAAACCAACAGATTGGTCATTAGATTGGAGAAGGTGACCTCTTCCGTTACTGATTGCTATGATGTAATGATGATGTCGTTCATTATTGCTACAGTTGTTTAGGATTCTGAAGGAATCAGCTCCCAAGAATTCCAAACAGATGAGAAGTGAGTTAGTTCGTGATGTCATGTCCTGTCACATGTCGTGATGACTCATTGTGTGTCGTACTAATTAGGTTTGGAACAGAGTGTAGTTCCCTGGAAGAAAGACGAGGATGAAAAGAGGTGTGGTCAATGTGGGCGTGGTTTTGGTGTTCGTAGACGACGGCATCACTGTCGTTTGTGTGGCGGGATCATCTGCAAACAGTGCTCCCATTTCAAGACCCTCGGAGAGACCTGTGAGTGACCTCACCCTCTTTATCCTTCTAATTTCACAAATTCATTTACGATCTGGGTGGTGTGAAACTTGTTGGTAAAGCAGGTATTAGCATGAATGTGTTCTTTGGTTGTGTGTGTGTAGACCCGGTGCTGTGTGACAGCCCTGACTACCACAGCCTGGCCCCCAGTCCCAGTCTGAAGAGGAAGAAGCTCCAGCTGAGGAAGAGTGAGAGGGACAAGGAGGAGGCAGAGGAAGAGCCTCTGGACGAGATCAGGATGTGCCCCTCCTGCAAGAAACTCATTGACAGGTACAAAGGTCGGTAGCTCACTGCACTCTATGGTGTGACTGTGGTTGTATTTGATGGCCTCCAGGCGTCTGTTCAACCTCCAGAGCATGGAGACGCCCATTGTGTCTGCCCTCTATGATAAGATGCACCTGACGATGGCAGAGGCCGACCGCATCGCACCCTCCTTCATCGAGATGGCCGAGTCACTCCTGTGAGACACACTAGCATGATGTCATTGTGATATAATGTTTAATGATGTAATCTGTTTATCAGGGATGGAGAGTTCAGGTTCAGTTTGGAAACTGCTACCAGAAAACGCCAGGAGTTGCTGAAGGTGTTTGAATCGGTCGATTCCATCAGGTAGGTGGGTTCACTGGCAATGTTTTCTGAAGTTAAACACACATTATGATGTATGGTAGATGTAATCTGCTAATGTCCAGTCCTTAGCTAGTTCAAACTGCAATAAATGCTGTCTCTATTCTGNAGAGCCTCTGGACGAGATCAGGATGTGCCCCTCCTGCAAGAAACTCATTGACAGGTACAAAGGTCGGTAGCTCACTGCACTGTATGGTGTGACCGTGGTTGTATTTGATGGCCTCCAGGCGTCTGTTCAACCTCCAGAGCATGGAGACGCCCATTGTGTCTGCCCTCTATGACAAGATGCACCTGACCATGGCAGAGGCCGATCGCATCGCACCCTCCTTCATCGAGATGGCCGAGTCACTGCTGTGAGACACACTAGCATGATGTCATTGTGATGTAATGTTTAATGATGTAATCTGTTTATCAGGGATGGAGAGTTCAGGTTCAGTTTGGAAACTGCTACCAGAAGACGCCAGGAATTGCTGAAGGTGTTTGAATCGGTCGATTCCATCAGGTAGGTGAGCTGGGGGGTTCACTGGCAATGTTTTCTGAAGTTAAGCACACATTATAATGTATGGTAGATGTAATCTGCTAACGTCCAGTCCTTGGCTAGTTCAAACTGCAATAAATGCTGTCTCTATTCTAGAGTCATCGACAATTTTTGCTTGTTGTTTTCAGTAAACAGATTCTTAAGATTGGATCATCTGAGGAATCAGCTAGAGAGCAGAAGTTGTGTCGCAGCATTCGTCTCTATGCCAGCAACTACCTCCAGGAGAACCTCCTGACGCTGCCCTCCCTCCCGACCAATGTCCAGCTGAGGGAGATCAGAGAGGAGAAGGAGAGAGAGGCCCAGGAGAGGCTGAGGCAGCTGGAGAGAGAGAGGGAGCTCAAGAAACAAAAGGAGGCCGCCAGCGCTGCAGGTGTTGGAGGAGACGAAAAGAAAGGATTTGATAAACTCTTGGACTTGTCTAAAGATCTCTCCAGCAAGATGAGTGTTGGCTTCAAGAAGGATAACTCCGGTGTTGACATCCCTCCTCGGCGCCAGTCCAGCTCTGGGTGGATGGCCTCCACCTCAGTGAGCAGCATGGACAGTCACGACGACCCCTTTGCCGTGCACAAGCAGCAGCTGCTGGCCTACATCAAACAGGCCCGCGAGGCCAAGAGGATGGACGAGGTGGCCGCTCTGGAACAGTCCCTGAGGGACGTGGAGATGGCCATGCACCAAGAGACGCCCCTCTCCTACGGCATATCCCCCCCTGGTGGTGGTGGCAGGCCCACCTACTGACTCTAGGACACATTGATAATAATGATAGTTTACTAATTTTTACTGTACATGTGGTCGTTTTTTAACCTATGTTTTTATTTCCATTAATTTATTTGTTGCCTTGTACAATTTGTGACTGTGTATTTGATGCTAGACTGTTAGTGTTGAGCAACGACTGAAGTGTTTCTTGAATGGCCTTCTGTCTCAGTCCTGTGGTCTCCATGGTGTAGGAGCCACCGTCACCTACAGGGGCAAGGGTTTGAACACAGACATTATATTGTATATATTGGTATGGATGCATGGATAGTGAAAAGCTTTATTATAGAAAAGTGTAAGGTCTTGCTGACCATAATACCATGTGCATGGATTGCTCATGAAAACACTCCTACTAGCTTACCAAACTCAAATGTTATCGAAGATTGTTCAGACTTTTTCTGTTTTGCGATAAACTCAATATTGGGATTGTGGTACTTCAGCTGTGGAATATTCTCATAGAGGAACAACCTACACAGACACACACAATGCAGACATACAGTGATAGACTCTAAGAGAGAACAGTAAACTATTAATGCTAGCTGCAAGATTGCAATGTGAACATACGTGACATGTCTGGTTTTGTCGACCCCTTACCTAGTTCCATGATGCGGCGAGGTTAGCTCTCTTTGGTTCACTCTGCTCAGACTCATAGTGACTTTCTTGACGCTACTTGGAAGCTCCACTGGCCATCGCTTCAGATGCTCCAATGTCCTTCGATATCCAAACGCATACTTGGAGATGCACAGCGGGCGAGCCACGTACCACGGCTTGGGCACGAACGGCATGGTGAACTGAAGGTTCAAAGGTCATATGAGCACCCACGTGTAGTAGTGACAAAACTGTTGAAGAGTTGCTTTTGACTGTTTGAGTTGAAGAGAAACAATATGTCGAGTAAAATGGACGTCAGCATGGAGAGTGTGATGTCAGGAAGGAGTGGAGGCAGCAAAGAAAGAGGGAGAAACTTTATCAAGAGAAGAAAATTAAGATATCGTTACCTGAGAAGAATTAGACACATGAGAAAGGTGAAAGGTCACCACAAGGGTCCCTCAGCAGCCAGTGAGAGTGAAAGAATTAGTCGGTTCATTGTTTGGTGCCGGGAGGAGGGGCTGGAGCTGCACGACAAGGTACACTGTGTAGGGTAGCAGTGGAATTGTATGTTGATGACATCATCATTAGATCGTCATAGGTCGCCAGGGGTCGTGTGCTGAGATTGGAGTGACTGCCTCAGGGGAGATTGAGGAGGGGGCGTGTCTTGCTGTGATCCCTCGGCGGTGCCTCCTCCACTGCGAGAACAGCCCCGCCCTACGAGACAAGGTGAAGGCAATATGTGGGCCATCCACCAGCTCATGGGTGCCCCTGCTCATTACATTGGCTGCAGAATACTCAAAGAATGTAAGTCAACTGGTTCCCTTGAAGTTTACTCTCAACCTGCTGGTTTTGATCCAGTTGTGTGTGTGTTTCCCTGCAGGTGTCCAGTTATTGGCACGCCTATCTCTCTCTAGTACCCAACACTGGAGATGGGTGTGGTCTTCCAATGATGTGGGCGGAGTCGGAGCGGGGTCGCCTCCTGTGTGGCACAGGTGTTAATGAGAGGGTGGAGAGGGACTTGGAGAGAATTGACTCTGACTTCACCTCCCTGGCACTGCCCTTCATGGAGGGCAACCCAACACTCTTCAGGTGTGTACATACAGCAATAGTCTTTGTGTTGTGCTGGAATAAACATGCATTGATTGCATGACCAGGAAATATATACATGGAAGATTTTTGGTACATTGAATGGCCAAATATTTCCCAATGTTAAAATGGCTCCGTCTTCTAATGTTAAACTTACTGGTTCCATCTATTGTGGTGTGATGGATGTCTGTTGATACAGGAAGAACATGATGGCGAGTGTGGTCTACCGCAGACTGGTCTCCTTTGTCATGTCCTACAGCTTCACTGATGACGAGCAGGGGCTCCTCTCGCGGACAATGATGGTACCCTTTGTTGATCTCTTAAACCACGCCTCCAACCATCATGCTGAGCTGGTATTCTCTGAGAAAGAACTGAAGCTAGTGGCTGTTAGGAGAATCAAAAAGGTGCATCCAAACTTGTTTTAATTAACACTGGGAGACCTCAATTAATGACTAATTACCACAGGGTGAGGAGATAATGAACACCTATGGAAGCCTCTCAAATGCTTCCCTGCTACATGTGTATGGCTTCACTGAGTCGTCTAATCCTTACAACGAGGTTCGTTCACCATCCTAAAGCACACCTCTCTTTCAACTGACTGCATCATTTGTTTCTCCACCTCATACATATTATTATTATTATGACATCAGGCACTGATCCCTAGTGAAGTGGTTCGTAGTGTGTTTGTGTCAGGAGCTGGCTCTGACGAGGGACGCAGGAAGGGACATTGGAGCCAACTTCACTCACAAGTGAGGACAACCCTGTTAATTACCACTTTATTGTGTGTGTTCATCACAACTTAGTGTACAATGGCTCAAGCTATTGCTAGTGATTGTATGATTCCATCTTGTGTGTGTGTGTGTGTCTAGGAGCTGATTTGTGATGAGTACTCTGTGAACAGCGATGGAGACCCGGAAGATGATCTCCTGCTCCTCATCAGGCTACTCCACTCCAAGCAGCACCACCACAATCACATCCTGTCTCAGTTTGAACAACACTCTCTGGAATTAAATGACCTAAAGAAAATAGAGAAGCTCTTTCTGCAAAGGTATTCATAACCAGTCTTATGTTGTGAGTATTTCTCCAAGCATTGATCCCCTCCAGGCTGGCTGACCACTGCCTGGGGCTATTCCCTGGACGATGTGAATTGACTGTCTCTTGTCGACCGCTGGCAGTACCCAGGAGCAGTCGGGAAGACCACGCCCACAGACTCAGTGTAGGACAGCAAGAATGCCTGCAAACTTTACAAAAGAATTTAAGGGATAGCATTGACCTTTAACCTTTACATTGTTTATCATTGTTGTGCATTTCCCTGTGGGATTTTATCAAAATGGCTGAACAGAGGGTGTTCATAATGCGTCATGGCGAGCGATTAGACACCAAGCAGCCGAGCTGGAAGCGCACGGCACCACGCCCCTACGATACACCGCTAACCAGACGCGGTCACACCGAGGCACTCCAGTTGGTCAAACAGAGATTGACCGACAAGGTAGGGACATTGTTATTAAAAATTAATGTACTTTTATCACAGATAAATGGTTTAATTTTGTTTAGGACATCAAAAAGGTGATTTCATCTCCATTCTTGAGATGTCTTCAAACTGCACAGCAAGCCTGCAATGCCCTCAACTTGCCAGGTACCAGTCAGTCACTTGACCCAACACCATGAGTATATATAAATAATAGCATAGCACAATAACATTATATATTCTTGCCAACACTGATGCCAGCATCTATCCCATATAAATGCCCTCTGTTCAGGTGTTCATGTGTGCAGTGGTTTGTGTGAGTCGCTGGTGAAGGGGAACATGGACTGCCAACCAGAGGTGCCTGCCATGGAGGACATCAGCGACATCTCAATCCTCACCTTTGACCCCTCCCCTCTCCCAGACTACCCTGAGCAGCTGTCCAGCGTCCATGGGAGGTACCTGAAGACCTTCCAGCAGCTGGCAGACCAACACTGGCCAGAGAACCTTCTCCTGGTGACCCATGAGGTGTGTGTTCGTGACAGTGTGGCGTGGGGAGGGTGCACGGATGACGTTGAGGCTACTTACTGCGGTCAGGTGGAACTAGTTAGGTCAGAACAGAACAATCATGACAAGTGGACATTGGTGGACTTCCATGGTGTGTATAAATACGACATTATTTGATACTCTATGTGCTAGTTTTGTTGTGCCATTTATGTTCAATGTTTCCAAGTGGTACTTTACTCGGGCAGGGCACTTGTCCAGGGACCTCACAGATGCACAGCCTCCCTCTTCTGCTGTCCCCAAACAATGATGGATTGTACTTTGTCAGGCGCTGAGCTTTCTTCACTTGAGCTCTGGAGAACAAAGAATTGCAATTGCTCACACCACAGACACACATGCCATGTTCATGTCTTGTGATTATCGTCCCTACAGTCATACATACTCTGACTTGGTTGCCACAGAGGAGAGCTCTGTTAGAATAGCTTCAGGAGTTTTCCCTTCAACATCTAGCACAACCTTTTTAAGGTCGTCTGGTGTGAGAGTTGTAACGATAAAATATTAATGTGAGACAATACAAATATTTGTGGACAGCTTACTGAAGTAGACCTTGATGTTAGGGTACTGCGCTGTGTTCTTAAAGAACACAATCTGTACATTAGGATTCTTGTACTGGATGGGTGGAAGCTCCTCAGATATGAAGGATCTGTTGTAGAAAGGAGGGGAAACAAAGCATAGTGATCAAACCACTGATGAATTACAGGTGCACAGTCACAGTTTACCTCACTCCCTGACTCCCTGGTTTGCCGGTATCGTAAGAAAGTGTAATACTCTTCACTGAATCTTTTAGGTAGACATTACCACTGGTTAGAAACTCCAGTCGTTTAAGAAACGCTCTTGTAGGTCTCAACCTAGACATGACTCCACGTTGGTAAAGATCGTCAAGTGCTACCTGTAGGTATCTACGCATGCGCAGTATGCCTGGCCGGAAAGGCACTAGGCATCATAGATTTGTGAACATTGATCTTCTATAATTTAACATTGGTGAAGATTTGTGAACTTTTTGTGAACATTGTGAGTTGTGAGGTTTTTCTGCTCTGTAATGTCCTCATGGCCCCTCTTTCATGCTATTTTTTGCAATGTTTTTCAATGGCTCTAGGAGTTGATCCAACCTTTGTGAGAGCCTATCTCTACTGCACTGAGGCTTACAAGAGAGGGGAGAATGTGAGTGGAGGCACTTATTATAATTATGTAGGCACTTTCTAGTTGCAAATAAATTTGATATTAATTTTAATGAGCATTAATGATCATTAATTAGCATAATCCTAATCTTTTTATATTTTATATTCATGAACCTTATCATTCATTACAGTTGGTGATAATTATCAATAAAAGTTAATTGGTCAGTCTGAACACAGTTATTAATTTTCATCCAATGTCACATTGGTAAAGATCGTCAGCAGGCGCCACGCGATACCGTATTACGCATGCGCAGTGTTACCTAGCTAAGGCAGCTGCACCTGGAGGCATTTCTCTCTTCTATCATCAGGGTCTGCTACTCATTGATGTGGTCTGTTGCAACTGCTATGACAGAAGCAAGCGGCAGCTCTCAGAGTTTCTGTTACTACACTGTTGTGCCATACGATGAAGTCAAAGCAAGTCAGCATGGCCGCGGTGGGAAGCCGCTCAAGCGCCCAAAACGGCTGGTTTCATACAATGACGAAATCGAGAAAAGAGAAATAAAAAGAGAGAAAAAAAATTTGAGAGAAAAGACTAGAGTGCGAGAGTTGGGCTGCGGTTACGACAACTTGGCTGCCGTCCTCGGCTGGAAACCACCCAGAGGGCAGAAGAAACCAAGGCGACCTTCCAAAGTTGATATATTGACAGAAACCATAGTGTTCATAAAGAAATTGCAAGACACTTTCAGACTGGGTGCACAGCAGGTATATATGTTTACAGAACGACAGTACAAATAATAATACTAAATTATTGGCAAGTAAATCAGTTTATCTATACTCCATCTACATACAGGGTGTGGTGAGTCCGGGGTCAGACTCACTGAATAGTAGTAGTTGCTACTCCTCTTCACCAGGGTGCAGTGAGGATTGCTGTCAATGTGTGGTGTATCCAGGTGTTGCCCAAACCATCACCATTCCAAACGAGACCCAACCCGACCTGGTCTGCTGTGAGACAGTTCCTCCTGAAGATGGAGAGGAGAGCAGCGATGGAGCCACTGCCATGCTCCCAGACTCCACCACTGACCTGGTCCTTCCAATTCACCCATTCCACCCCCATCATGGCCAGTACATCCAGCCAACAGTGTTCTCCCCAGAGGCTCTCACTCCCTGCCACACTGCTCGAGATAACCCTCTCCTGGGGAACAGCTTCCAGTCTGCTCAGTCTCCCTGTCTCTTCCACTCTCCCACAGTCACTGCTGTGCCAAGTGGAGCCAGCCCACCCGACTTTGGCTTTCATCCCGGTCACCTCCACCAGTTCCCCCAGGCACCGTCATCTTCCTTCCCTCTGGAGATGCCTCCTCCTCCTGCTCCTGGCTTCACCTCCACCACAGGATGGAGCTACACCGCGACCTCCTACTCTCCCAACTTTGCAGCAAGCCATTAACTTGGCAGCTCTTTGCTTGATGAAATACTGATTGAGAAAAAACTCTAGCAGTATAATTATATATTATCCACTCTTTATTGACTTGACCCTTGTCATTTTGATCGTTATACTTCGAACTCTGACATGTGACAAATTATGTGCATTATCAGCTGTTTCTACACAGGAAGTCACTAATTAATAAATGGCTTGGGAAATACATCAACGCGCAGGCTATGATTAATATATACTTGCAACTGTGTTTGGAGCTGAAAGAGGTCTTACCATGTCGACCAAGAATCACGGTGACTCAGCTGCTGTAAGAAAAGGTTGGGCTTTCTTCTTGTGTGTATCTAGTCCATGCAAACTATGTTACTTCTCAGCATTGTGTGTGTGTGTGTGTGTGTGTGTGTGTGGGAGCCTAGGTGTTGATATGAGATAGGTATTACATCGTTTTGAACGTCTTATTGTGTTGCAGTGAAAGCCATTCAAGCCAAGAAGAGAAGACCAAAAGGAAAGCAGGTCAAGAGAACTCCTGCAGAGGCTCAGAAAGCCAGGGGGAAATGGTTGGTGTGCTCTTATAAGAATAGTTTGAAGGTTTCACTCTGCACTCTGATGATACTACTATTTGTGTGTGTTTAATACATGCAGTCCCATTGACGAGGCAGTGCATGTGTTCTGTGAGGACGAGGGGGACAGCGAGTGCTGCACTAGTGACGAGGAAGAACAGGAGGACTCCTCTGATTATTGCAAAGGTCAGCTAGTCCCGTGCACATTCACTGCTAGTGAAATTGACCTTATTCATAAATCATTGATCCATTCATCTCTCCAACTAGGTGGCTACCATCCAGTCAATGTTGGTGATGTCTACAACAGACGCTACAAGGTGATCAGGAAGTTAGGCTGGGGCCATTTCTCCACGGTCTGGCTCTGCTGGGACGACAGGTACACACTCTCACACACTCATGTAATGCCCAATCTTTTGAAGTACATGTAGTCAGAGATAAAATGCCATTGTCAAGATCAACACATTTCTGTTAGCAAACTAGAAAACTAGAGACTTGTTTCAATGTTTGTACTGACAAGAATCAAGCAGTAACTGCCACTGCAGTGAAGTGTTGATTGCTGTCCATTAGTCAATGAAGTGCTATTGTTCATTGTGCCTCCCCCCCCCCCCCCCCCCCCCCCCCCCCCCCCCCCCNAGGTGATCGTTATGTTGCACTGAAGATAGTCAAGTCTGCCCGTCATTACACCGAGACAGCCATCGATGAGATTGAGCTGCTAAAGAAGGTAGCTGACACGAAGCCTTCTGCCCTCGGCTGGAACCACGTGGTCCAGATGTACGAGAGCTTCAAGATCATCGGCCCCCATGGCGTCCACATGTGTATGGTATTTGAGGTACTGGGGCACAATCTATTGAAGCCAATCATACAAAGTGATTATAGGGGCCTACCCCTTCATGCCGTGAAATGGATCACCAAACAAGTCAGTTGTCTCATTCTCCTAATGGAGTTGGTCCCTCACTGCTGTTGGTTGGTTGCTCCTAGGTCCTGCTGGGGTTGGACTACCTCCACACTGACTGTGGCATAATTCACACGGACATTAAGCCAGAGAACATTCTACTGTGTGTCAGTGAAGACTACGTCCGCAAGTTAGCGTCAGAAGATATCAAATCTAAGTCAGCAGGTCAGTGTGTGTGTGTGTGTGTGTGTGTGTGTGTGTGTGTATGTGTTCTCTGTGTGTGTATTAAAGAGTGTGTATATTGATATAATTATGTGTATCCTCTGCAGTGAGTTCAGCTCCCAGTCGTCTCTCTAACAAGGTAAGATAGTTGTTGATCCGTAGCTAGCATCACCCAATGGAGTACCCCTCTCTCTCTCACTCAGGCCCAGCCCACACTCACCAAGAACCAGAAGAAAAAGCTGAAGAAGAAACTCAAGAAACAGCAGCAACAGCTCGCCCCGAGTGAAGAGTGTAAGATTGCCTCAAACCAGTGAGCAATGAAGTGAGTCATAGATATGGTCCCCTCTACATGCAGGCAATGGTGAGCATGTTACCATGGAAACCAGTGGGAGTGTCACTCAGGACCAGTGTACGTGTGCTGAGAGGAAGTCCAGTCCCCCTGTTGCTGATGTCAGCACTACCCCCAGTCCCCTGCCTGAGGACGTGGGGAGGTGGGGACCGCTAGGAGGACAGGTCAACGTCAAACTAGCAGACCTTGGCAACGCCTGCTGGGTGGTACGTCAGCTGTCTCAATTATTGCATGTAAAACAGAAGGGAATTTGCTGGTGCAGAATTTTTCAGTTTTATTTTCGTAATTCTTAGACTGCATAGTGAAATACGAAAATTTTCCGCTATACATTTGTAAGATTGTAAAATTGTTTAACCCCTTTGTTCTTCGATTACAGGATCGTCATTTCACTGATGATATTCAGACGCGGCAGTACCGTTGTCTGGAAGTGCTCCTGGGCTGTGGCTATGGGCCCCCTGCGGACATGTGGAGTCTGGCTTGCATGGTGAGGAATGTCCACTGTGTGTGTGTGTGTGTGTGTGTGTGTGTGTGTGTGTGTGTGTGTGTGTGTGTGTGTGTGTGTGTGTCTCTTGAGTACAAGTCAACTTCTTGTGTTGTAGATCTTTGAGCTGGCAACTGGTGACTATCTCTTTGAGCCTCACTCTGGCCATGGCTACTCCAGGGATGAAGGTCAGTGTGTGTGTGTGTGTGTGTTCAATGGAAGCACTCTCGCCTCCTCTACTCCTCATTGTGTCCAGATCACTTGGCCCACATCATTGAGCTCCTGGGTCCAGTGCCCAAACCGCTGGCTCTGTCAGGTAGGTACTCCCACGAGTTCTTCAACAAGAGAGCAGAGCTGAGACACATCCATCACCTCAAGCCATGGTAAGACACTCCACAGCCATCATGGCAGGATGTTGACAGTTTATCTCTAATTGCTAGGGGCCTGTCTGATGTCCTCACTGAGAAGTACAGCTGGGAGGAGAAGGAGGCAGCTGCCTTCAGTGACTTTCTCCTGCCCATGTTGGAGTACCACCCTCCCATGAGAGCCACCGCCAGACAGTGTCTGCAGCACCAGTGGCTGGAGATGAAGGAGCAGAGCGACTCCTCATCAGAGGAGGAGGAGGAGGAGACCCCTTAATTATATGACTATCAATGAACTACCACACCCATGTACACACACATAGCACAGATCAGCCTTTCCCCATAAATCATTTATCACATCATATGTACTTCAAGAGACCATATAGGTAGCTATCCCCTCCTTTTGTACACCTGTACCAGCCCATCAGTGTATACCCAATGGATCATGCTGTCAATGTGTATTGTCGTCAGTTTTGCTTTTTGTAAGAAAATGTTCTGTACAACAATTAATGCAAGGAAAATACATTGTTACTATGGCAACCAACAAAAATAGCGTGATGACACAAAGAAACTCTGATCATGTATAAATGTAGTGTATCCACAGCAAGAGAATAAGTTGGTGAATGGGAGAGAAACAAACAGGAGGGACACAGAAGATGATATGAGGGAGGGAGGGAGTGAGTTCACCGGTAGCAGTCAATGAGAGTGAGTGTTGATCTCGGGGAGCTGTGGTGAGAGATGTCTTGCATGAGGTCATCGTCACTGCATGAAGGTACCTCCGCCCACACCAGAATCTCACCACCTGAAGCAGCACAGAGACAGGGGGACAATTATGATAATGGATTGTTGTGAAATTTTGTTTAGTTTATCAAACCATACATCACATCACATGCTCCCAGTGAACAAATACTGAACAGGTTTCTACTAATTTGTAACAATTCTACACGAGATATAATATACCTGAGGAGTCGAGGCGTTTCTGAGCTATGATCTGATTTGAATGAAACATCCAAAAATGACCATTGTTACAGGAGGTGAGGCAGGATTGACACGGCAAAGCCACATGATACCCCACGGTGTTACCACTAGAGAGAGGGAGAAACAGAGAGAGATTTGAAAGAGATGTGTTGATGACTTTGAACCAATTCACAACTGACATGTAAACTATCGGTCCTTATTCGTTGGGGTCACTAATAGCTCTTCATAAGTGTCAAGCATATTAGCAGAGAGTGGCATGCAATTAGGAATATTTCTCACCAAACAGTGCAGGCCACATCTCCTATCCTACAGTGGCAGTTGTTTGTCTCGTAGTGTTGACCCACCAGCTGGACACTCCTGTAAATAGTACAACAGGCTGGTCAAACATGAGAGATGCAGTTTGAATTTTTAAATTGTCCCAGCTGATAATGGAACAAACCACAACGTTATTCATAAATTAAACACCCATTATTCAACATAAAACCGACCATTTACAGCTCCCCACAGTTCATAAATGTCTTACCCAGGAGGCGGTAAATCTGTCGAGTAGAGTTCTACGTTTCTGTCAGCCAGCAGAATGGCCTTCATTCCTCGCGCACACACCAGCTTCTCACAGAGCGAACAGCGCAGCTCGTAGACTGGCTTCGATTGAAAGGAGGGGTGCAAATGACAGTTTCGGTGAGTCGACATGACACAGAGACGTCTTCTTGTGTGCGCGTTCTTTGACCAAAAGAGCCGATGCACTCATAAATATGGCTAGTACCAGCGCCTTCCACAGTACACCTACTACACTCACATCAATAGTAAACCGAGCATTTGATTGGCCCGTTGACGTGTGTGACTTCAAAAGGAAGTCTCCATAGCAACTAGCGATACAACATGTGGAATCGGAATGCAATTAGTACACACAATCATGAATATCAGTTTTCATGACATCAGTTTCTAGTTCTCTCCATTTGGCTGTCTCTCAGCGTGTGCCCCACTCTCCCCCATCTCCTGGGGGGCCATATCACACTGCTGATCCTACCTTCTACCAAACCTGCAGATATCTGAGCACAAAATGATAGTTGTTATTGCTAACCAAACCATGTAATATGTACTGTGTGTGTGTTTGGCTTACAGCTCCAAAGATGTTGCTGTCTTTGGAGGTCTTCTCATTGTCTCCCTCCACCCAGAGATGGCCAGCAGGCACTTCAACATAGCGAGTCTTATAGCCATAGGTACTAGAGGAAGGACACCAGCATCAGTTAGAATTAGGTATAGTTTACGCTGCCACCTATCGGCCATGATGGACCCACCGTACAATCTGACCAGATGTTGCAACAACTCTTTTGATCATCATTTCATTAGGATTGGATGGAGACCTGTGTAGAAACAGATACTATCATTTGCATACAATGAACACACACACACTGTATACAGTATGTCACGTTGTTTGAAACTGGTTTACAGGCGGTAACTCATCCTCCTCACCTGAATGCAATGACTAGCCCAGGGTTAATGGTCTGATGTCTGCAACGCCACTTGTTCACCCAGACTACATCTCTGGTGGTGGTAGGATAGGGGTTAAAGGTTGGCTGGAGGAGATTGACAGGGACATTGCAACAGTACCATTAACCTGAGAGCACCAAACCCACCCTCATGGAGGAGCCAACGACTGCAGCGGGCGAACCAACCGTGTCGTGGAAGGTGACAGCAACTGGCACTCCGACCACCAACCCCAGCAAGAACCGCCTCGGAATGGACATGTACGGTGGCCGAGAGGGTCACCGAACCGAACCTCTGTCTGCCGAGCGCGGCGGTCAAATCACCGAAGTAATCGGGCATTCCGAGTACGTCGGCGGTCCCTTGCCGAAGTAATCGGGCATTCCGAGTACGTCGGTCCCCTGCCGAAGTACGCGGATACCGGAAATCGAAACGTAATAAAGTTGGATCACGTGATACGTCTGACCCGACGGGGTCGGGTGTTGCCGAAAGGGTCGGGCTGAGTTGGTGTGCTCAATTTAGAGTAAAAGTGCAGTCTGCTATCATAGTAATTAAAGTTCTATCAATCTTATACAGTGTATAATAGCTAATTTATTATTATGATATTATTTAGAAAGTTTATATTATTATCATAATAAAACCATTATTATGTGCTATATTGTACGTACAGTGAGGTGGCCTGCTGGGCCTGTTTAATAGGACGGGCTGTCTAGCATATGTATTGTACGTATTAGCCAGTGTATCAGTATTCAAGATGACCAGTGATCCCTTGACAGTCGGATAAATTTGGATGGTTATATGCATGTCAAGCAGTATAACAGTATTATTTAATAATTAAAATTGTACAGTCTGCTGTTCAATTCATTAATAGTAGTGATAAATTGGTCTTTCTGACAACAATTACTGATCAAAATAAATGCCCACTGACTACAGGATACACTGGCGAGATATCATAGCCTGGTCAGTCTAGAGACTCTGCTGGAGAGCAGAGCCTGTCAGTCACGGTGCTCACCGTAGCTAGAAATCAACACTGGCTATCGTGATCACTGATCGATTCCTCTCCGCTCATACATTGCCTAAAGCTATCATATATAATTAAGCAGGGTATTTTGTCTATTTCGTCTCAATTGCATCCTACACTGTGACTATTGTAATTGTAATTGTAAATTATGGACAGACAGACAAAACTGAGATAAAGCATAATATAAATGTAAAGATGACAACAATAATACTAATTATTATAATTAGCTAATAATAATGGAGAGATCTAGAGTCACAGAGTGCACATATCAAAGATATCCTGTTCCAGATGGTAGTTAATATACTGACGGTGCTGTGCTACTGCATTTCTACTCTAAATTGAGCGCGCCAGCCCAGCCTGACCCTCTCGGCACTGCCACGTGACCTGTACTTCCCAAATAAAGCACATTTCCTGTGTCCGCATACTTCGGCAAGTGACCGACGTACTCGGAATGCCCGATTACTTCGGTGATTTGACCCGATTACTTCGGTGATTTGACCGCCGCGCTCGGCAGACAGAGGTTCGGTTCGGTGACCCTCTCGGCCACCGTAGACATGCGCAGTAATGAGATTCATCGAGACCGTTACTAAGGTGGGTATTAATTGGAAATATTGCCGATCAAAGATGGCTGTGTTGTTTATGAGGAGTTTCCTGGGCAGGAATTCCAGCAAACTGGTAAGAAATGTCCTCTGTGAGTAGTTCATTAAACATGAAATACTAAGGATGATTCTGCAGTTCTTCCACTCGCGATGTTTGAGTGTAAGTAGTCGGTTGGGACAGAATGCTGCTGTTTCTGCTGGCGGTGGTAAAGCAATGACAGTGAGAGATGCTCTCAACTCGGCCATGGAAGAGGAGCTGGAGAGAGACGATAATGTCTTTATAATCGGAGAAGAGGTGGCTCAATATGATGGAGCATACAAGGTCACTAGCAATCCGTTACTGGCTTGTAAATTTAATGAATATAAAAGGTGTAAAACTGGTGTTTTTTTTTTTTCTATGTGTGTGTGCAGGTAACCAAGGGACTGTGGAAGAAGCTGGGAGATAGGAGAGTGGTTGACACACCTATTACAGAGGCTGGAATTGCTGGCCTAGCAGTTGGAGCAGCAATGGTGCGATGTCTTACTATACTATGTGTGGTATGTGCACTGGTGTGAGTACACTATGTGTGTAATGTTGCTTCAGGCTGGCCTCCGCCCAATATGTGAGTTTATGACGTTCAACTTCTCCATGCAAGCCATCGACCAGGTCATCAATTCCGCTGCTAAGACCCTCTACATGTCAGCTGGAGAGGCAAGTCACAGACTGATGCTGCACAATGCACACTTGTCAATACTTCCTGGTTTATCACCACAGGTCAAAGTTCCAATCACATTCCGTGGTCCCAATGGAGCTTCAGCTGGCGTGGGGGCCCAGCACTCCCAGGACTTCAGCTCATGGTATGGCCACTGCCCAGGACTCAAGGTCAGAGGAAGAACTCTCACTCTGTCACTAACGCTAGTCATTGTGTAGTAGATTCATGTGTAAATTTGTGTCCTGAATCTAGGTCGTGAGTCCTTATTCCAGTGAAGATGCCCGTGGGCTATTAAAAGCTGCCGTCCGTGATGATAATCCAGTGGTTGTTCTTGAGAATGAGATCATGTACGGGTCATCGTTCCCCGTCTCGGAGGAGGCACTCTCTGTGGACTTCACTGTCCCCATCGGGAAGGCAAAGATAGAGAGAGAGGGTCAGTTGGCAGCTTGCACCAATCCAATCCAGTGCAGGTATATAATGGTGTGATGTCACTACAGGAAGTCATGTGACCTTGGTGGCAGTCTCCAAAGGAGTGGGCGTGGCTTTGGATGCGGCACAGGAGCTTCAGGAGAAGTACGGGGTGGAGGCGGAGGTGCTCAACCTGAGGACCATCAGGCCCATGGACAGGGAGGCCATCGTCCAGTCCGTCATGAAGACCCACTATGTAGTGAGCGTGGAAGGAGGCTGGCCTCAGTTTGGAGTGGGGGCAGAGGTAGCAGCCTCTATTATGGAGAGTGAGTCAACATCTTGCCATACCATAGTCACTGCACTCTGCTAGCCAGGCACTTCTCTTTCCAACCAACAACACTACCACTTTCCATGCACTTGGAAATTTTTGTTGGGTGCAAATTTTCATTTTTTCAATACGTGCATAATATTATATGAAATTTAAAAGATTTTTTCTGCTCAGATTTATATGAACTTTTGCACCAATGAAAATTTCCAGCTGTACATGTTACTAGTTTTAGTCATTGCCAGTGTATCTTCTTCTCCCTCCCTCTTCAGGTCCTGCCTTTGATTACCTCGATGGTCCTCTGCTGCGTGTGAGCAGTGCTGATGTGCCGACTCCCTATGTCCACTCCCTGGAGCAACTGTCAGTGCCTCAGCCCTTCAACGTAGTCAACACCGTTGTCAGACTATTGAACCTCTCCTCCTGAACACAAGTCATGCACTATAGCTATAACTCTATTATAGTGTGTTTGTATATACAGTAATGCAAAGTCATATGTTGAGGTATTTTTAGTACATTCTGTTACTGTCATTAATATTGTTATTATATTATAAGGAGTTGAAACAATTATAGAAAAAGGAGAGAATTTTATCAGCCTGATAATGTTTTGAACACGTACACCATACAATGTACTAGCTATGCCAGCACTGAGAGTGAATCTTCACACAATTTAAGCTGCTGTAATTTTGCAGCATAGTCCTCTACTCTGTCGTTGCCTAGCAACACCAATAGCTGCTTCTATAAAACAATGAATTGCATCATCATTACATCATAGTTATTGCATGTACACACACAGACCTCTGGTTGTTCCAAATCAGCAGTTTCCAGCATTTGCAGAGCTTCCCTGACTAGCTCCTCCCCCAGTCCACGCACACACTCCCTGCACCAAGACAACAACAGAAGACAATTTAACAACTAGAATAACACGCTATAGTGATAGGGAGAATGGCAACAGACAAAATGTAAGCCTTTCAAATATTTATAATATCTTTAGAATTTATAAATAGCCTGTATGTGATTATCTTTCACACACATGCACACATACTTATGTTCAGGATGGCAGGAATACACAGGTTCATACTAAATCAGACAATAGATCATCAATCAGGATGGCAGGAATACACAGTGAAAATTGGTCCTATTTTGGCCCCTCCCACCCTTAATTGCTCATTTGGCTTCAAGCCTCTATCATGCACTAGATCGAGTGTATGTGTGCACCCACTATTGATTCAATATTTCTTTCTATTTAAGTGAACTTTGTGTGTGTTTGGTAATGTGTAGTAAACTGTGAGGTAATGGTGTGTGTGTGTGTGTGTGTGTGTGTGTGTGTTTGTCACTTTTGCCCGGTTTTTTGTTTCTTAGCTTCGAAGGTTTAATAGTTTCTACTCAAAGTACAGGTCGTTTTTAGTTCTCGAAGGAAAAAAAAGAAAAATATTTGAAACCATTTATTTGTTATTATATCACCCACAGATTATTGTAGCACTGTCATTATGATGTCATTGTTTGTTCTAATTATATGTCCAGAGGAAAAAAATTCTTCTAGATAACACCACATACTCGTATTGTATACTCGATCAGCTATAGCAACTTGATTAGAAAGTTCTGTAACCATGCACAATATTACTGTTACTATTGTAGCATTAATTGTGAAAGTGATTCTGTTTTTTTCGTGTGAGTGTTATATTATGTGGCACTATTGGTCAAAGTCTTATGTATGTATATATTTGTGTCAATATGTGTCAACATGTACATATTTTGCTGTTATGAAAAAATCATTAATTTTATCAGAGCAATACTTTATGTATAGGGCAGTTGAATGCATGATGCAGGCCACTTTTTATAATGAAAGCACCGCAGGTGCACAAGCCTCGGTACACTCATGTAGAACGCAAAACTAAATATGCATGCATGACATTGTGTATAAAAGAAGACCATGAGTATTGAGACCCAAGCAAGCAGATTAGGCGCACAGCCTAGTGATTCCATGCTAGCTAGGCATCTTCCAATTGGCCTGAGTGCAGGAAAGATCATGTTGCTGTGGGCCACCCTTTGGTGGGACTTGAACTAATGCTTGTTTCACACTGATATGCATCTGAGCTACAGAGGAGACTGGTCTCTCATCAGCTACCGAGTGAGATAGTATAGATTAGTCTGGCATGCAGTGATACTAAAGTTCACTCAGTTATAGTAAACAACGCAGTATTATCATACATAATAGTTCCCAAAGTTACTTAGCTAGTACCTGGCTAACTCAACTGTATTTCTAGATAACGCACACTATGCACGGGGCGTGATCAATGGGTGCGGTTTCTAAGCTAAGCGCTCAAAGAAGCACGAAAGCCTCAGATCTCAGAAACCACAGCGTTTTGCAAGATTCTACACGTCAAATTTCAAGATAATCTCGATTAATGAGCGTAAGTACTTTCTACTTCGTCTCTAGAGCTGCCATTCTTCAGATAATTTAGTAACAGACGCACAGCAGCTTATTGTGCATATGAGACTTTGCTAGCCTTGTCTAGGAAGAGCCTGGGCATGAAGCAAAAGGCTTTTCAGCTTCTCTAGCTAAAGAATAATCTTGGATAGGTGTGTTGGTAGCCAAACCATTATGCCATTACATAGATAGTAAAAGGCGTAGAAGCCTGTTTACGGCGCGGTGTTAATTACATTCCATTTAGCGTATAATTACGTCACTTAGTTTGAATCAATTAACTGCATTCCATTTAGCGTCACGTCTTCCGTCTTCAATGAATCTCATTAAACGAAACCCAACTAACATTTACTGTCCGTGAACCAGCACTATAAATAGGGATGTGAAACTATATATAATAAGTGTGTAAGTGTGTTAGTGTAGCGGGGCTATACGGCAGGAGTCAAATACTGCCTAAGGTTCACCACATACATGGTCTGGGGGCCGTGGTGAGTCTCCCCTGATTGCCTCGCTAACTGCATGCTTACATACATTCAGTTGAGCATAGTTGAGCCCCCACCTATTCGCAGAACCTATGTCAGTCATAGCGTCTTTGTGACTGGCATGTAGTGTACGGGGTAGGTGGGATAAAGGATGGAAGGTACGTGTAAGCCCTAGACCGTGCAGCGCTAGCACATGTCATAATGACAAGGTCTAGGCTCGTACTGAAAATCCCCGCTCGCTCAACATTTTTTAACATAATTAAAATCTATTTTTATAGCTGTTGTACCAGTACTACAATCATAGGAATGGCACGAATGGCCCATTAGCGCAATACAAATATTCACGCTAATAACTCTGCAAAAAATGAGCGCTTGACACTAAAAGGTACTTCTTAGCTCATTTTCTTTCTAACAAGCCCAAACATGGCCTAAAACCTTTGCTAAGCTACCGAACTAAAATATACCAAACCTCCAATTTTCTCCATCTTCTTCTTCAGAAGTGACGTGGTTTCTTCAGGTCCTTTTGGCATCGTTTTTCATGTCTCTGAGTCTCATTGAGTCGCTAGATACAAGGGGAAAAGCGCCTTCTCTATAATAATTATATTGCAGCCATTAATTTCTACACTCATGCATAATTCATAAGCTACTTGAAAATTCAAATGACCACCCTTTTCCAGATAGACAAGTGTGCGTTATTTGGAATTCGAGTATTCGCTGCTTGCTGACGATTTCTGAACTCTTACACTTATATGTAGTTGTGACTATAAGAAGATGAGAAAAGCCAATAAATTTGTTAGAATCTAAGAAACAGCTCCAGCCTCCTGAGACGCTTTCAGTACTTTTATAATGCATGCTGGTAGCAAAAATTATATAAGCTATAATGTCCCTTGCTGATAGTGTACAAGTAACTACCATATACACGCAAACTCAAGTATGATTCGTAGAATTATGAAAAAAAGAGAACAAACAAGTAAAAAAAACATTGAGACATAGTAAATCGAAAAAGAAAGCAAACAAGATGGAATGGCTGTTTGAGTGTGTAAAGAATTATTCCTATGGGCAACATGAGGGACTCAACATGGAAAGAGAGTCATGGTAATACATGCAGCCCACACAGGAAGAATTCTGCACACACTCAAACAGCCATTCCATCTTGTTTGCTTTCTTTTTACGATTTAACCATTCCTATGTCTCAATACATTTCCAATATTTTTTATATGTAGTCATATGTCTAGGAAGGTCGTATTGAGCTGGGTTTGGTACCATTGTGATCAGCTTGAAGAGATTTAATTGTACACATTGCTAGACTTTCTAGTGACTGCAACTATTTGTATTTGACTCAAGACCAAGGCTTACTGTTAATTAATTAACAACTAGAATAATTTATGCTATTGCTGGATTGATACTGACAGTCTAGTAGTAATATCTCCATGAGGCATTGCTGCTCACTAGTCTGGCGTATCCAGACCCTTTACACGTGTGCTAAAACTACACGCGCCAGACTAGCTGCTCACATGATCAGCTTTTGTGTCTCATGAAGATCAATAACTGGTCCATAAGCATCATAAACTTAAAATCTAATTCCAAACTCTTTTTCTCCCAGATATCCTCCACCCATTACATACTATGACACCAAATGCAACTCACTCTCTTAGCACTCTGATCCTATCTGCCAGTCGCCCTGAGGGCAGACCTCCTTGACCTACACAACAAGAGAGAGAGAGAGAGAGAGAGAGAGAGAGAGAGAGATGCCATTTCTAGCTCCCTGTGGTGTGAGGAGTCTGACTTACCACTGCTCTCAGTGAAGGCCTGTCTGTAGGGAGGTTTTGGAGAGGGCTGGGGTGCCTGCTCCCCCTCCGGGAGATGGAGGGTGGTGTCCAACAGGGAGAAGAACTCCTCCACCTCGTCACTTTCGACACCCACCTTCTCTATGACATCATTTTGACTATCTATGACATCATATGGACCATCAGTGACATCATCATCATTCTGTCCGTCACTAACGACTGCTCCATTAGAGGATGGCTGTCTGGTGGCACCTGGTGGTGGGCTGGAGGGGTGGCAATGGCAGCTAGGTTAGAGCAGAGGGGCTACTGGGTGGAACACTCACCTTGCTTCAATAACATCTTCTTTCTTTTTGAGTGCCTCGCTAGATGGTCTTGATTTTAAAATGAGTTTTGCTCGGACTGCCCCGCCCCTTTCTTGTTTTCTCCTGCGCCTTCTTTCCCTTGCCGACAGTGAACTCTGACCTTTAATGGGATCAATTATCTTTGAACTGTGAACTTTGAGTCATGCTAACAACTCACCAGAGGGTGGTTTACTGTTTCTATGGCAACCAGGACTGTCATTAGAGGGCTTCTTTTTATTAGAAGGATCTTGTGCCGAGAGTGGTTTGGACACCTAGAGAGAGAGAGAGAGAGAGAGAGAGAGAGAGAACAGCTATCAACTCTCACAGCATCTCCCTGCAGTTATGAGTACCTTCTTTGATCCTCTGGACTTGGCTACTTGCTGAGGTGGCTCTGGTTTGAGCTCTCCGGGAGTGGGAGAAGTGATCTGTGGTAGACTAGAAGTTGAACTGCTCCTACTGCCAGAGTCCCCTCTCTCCTCATGCACAGATGCATCGCTGGAGGACAGTGTAAAACACCACATCAGACAACAGAGGACACCAGCACATCTTGCATTACCTGCTGGACCTTCTCTTCCTCGCCCTGCCTCCCTGCTGGGTGTCCAAGGGAGGTGCTGGCTCCAGAGACACACTACTGGAAGAGGGAGAGCTTTTCTTTCTGTAGGAGCAGGAACAACCATTAATGATGTAATAATTACCTCATTTTGCAGGGACCAACCCTGAACGTCTCTTTGACGATGTCCTGTCGAGGAACATCTTGATGTGTCTTCTGATGAAGCTCATCCTGAGTATCTCGTGGACCGAGGGCCTCTGTTTGGCATCCCTGGCCATCATCAGTTGGACCAGATTGGAGAGGTCCTCACTGAACTGGGGTGGGAGGGGTGGGACTTTGCCTGCAAGGATCTTGTACATGAGGGCGTTGATGTTCCTGGCATTGAAGGCGTGCTTCAGAGTGGCCATCTCATAGACACAGCAGCCGAGGGCCCAGATGTCTGACTTGTGGTTGTAAGGCTGATTGGCAAACAGCTCTGGACTCATGTAATATGGAGTACCAATCACAGTCTGAGCCAGCTCACATGATCCATCCAACACCCTGGCTATTCCAAGATCACCAACCTGCAGGGGGCATAGCTCACTGTCTCTCTCTCTCTCTCTCTCTCTCTCTCTCTCTCTCACACACACACACTGAATGACGTAATGATGGTACCTTTATAATGTTGCTTTTACTGAGGAAAATGTTTTGAGTCTGCAAATGAAACAGAGCGTATAAAGTACTTATTATTATCATCTATGCTCTGACCGTGAATACCCTCACCCACCTTGAGGTCCCTGTGGAGTATGTTCTTGTCGNCACACACACACACACACACACACACACACACACACACACAGAATGACATAATGATGGTACCTTTATAATGTTGCTTTTACTGAGGAAAATGTTTTGAGTCTGCAAATGAAACAGAGCGTATAAAGTACTTATTATTATCATCTATGCTCTGACCATGAATACCCTCACCCACCTTGAGGTCCCTGTGGAGTATGTTCTTGTCATGGAGGTACTGCAGGGCCAGTGCTATCTGAACAAACCACTCAACAACTTGAGTCTCAGGGAACAGACGATCCTTGGCCATTTTCAGTCGGGTACAAAGGTCGCCTCCTTCACAGTAGCCCATGACGATGTGCAGTACAGCGAGGTCGTCCTGGAAGGACTCCTTGTAGGAGACAATGTTAGGGTGGTGCAACTGGGAGAGGAGGGCAGCCTGCAACAACACACACACTAGATCTCAGCTCTCGTAACACACACACACACACACACACTAGTTGTACCTCTTGCTCAGCAGCCAGTCTCTCTTTAGCATTGCTCGCCCCGAGGTTGATGTTCTTCATGACATACTACAATCAAAGATATTATAAAATACAGTCCACATGTAGTGTGTATGTGGATTGATACTGACAGTCTAGTAGTAATATTTGCCATCTTTAATACTGACTGACCTGTTTCTTCGAGGCGTGTCTCACCAGGAACACCTCGCCATAGCTACCTTTGCCCACCTGTTTCACGATCCTGTAGGCTGATAGCCTCGGGTCTTTGTTCCCCCTTGCAACACACAACGCCATCGCTAACTGACTGCGGCCTACATTGAGCTGATGGGCCGTCAGATGTTTACGTTTGAGGTGGCGTTGCTAAGCAACAGCTACAGTGACTATTATACAGTGTTCCAAATGAAGAGAGCAAACTTTTTAATCTTGCTCTAATTTTTACCCAATCCAAAATAGAGCTGAATTTCACACAAAATTTCACTATTTAAGCATTAATCTACTGCCAAAATGCTTTTGCGGTCTATAGCCAGCAGTTTTGGCAAAGTTTAGTATAGCAGTAGTACATTCCAAGCACCATTTTGATGACATCACAATGAATAAATGACAATTTACTACGTATTACATAACAGCAGCTGCACATCATTATATAGTAAACATGTTGTGGTTAATGACATCAGATAACTACACACTACACTTATGACATCATATTACATCATCCAAAAGGCTGTATTGCAGGCTAACTACTTTCCTTCAACTTAAACACTAAGCAGAGTGTGCAAAGAGCTCAACTTTTACATGCATCAATAAACCAACATGTCTTCTATCTTATTTTAAATAATCAGAGCTTAACTCACAAGATTGCAGAAATAAAATGCTAAAAACTTTTACCCCTCTAAAACTTGATTTTTTGGTTATCTTGAAGAATACCTTTTGAGTTAAGAACCTATAGTTACTGTGAAGATGCAGTTCAGGGGGTATTATCATGGAATGAAAATTGAGAGCTTAACTCCAAGGTTTGTGGAAGAAAAATGCTAAAAACTTTTTAAAAATCACATCAATAAAAGAGCCCATACAACTGCAGAGGTGTCACGTGATAGCCCCGCCCATCTTTTACTAAATTCTCCAGTAATCAAATTATTTAATTACATTATGTAAAGCCCAACCCTACTCAGCATTGATAGGTTAAGTGGCAAATAACCCAAATTCAAAAAGTTTGCTCTCTTCATTTGGAACACTGTATATGTCAGCATGCGCAGAGCAACACATCATACTGGATGCACACACACACACACAAGGCCATGAGCCATAATATTATGATCCTTGCAAAGTACAAACATTATTAGAATACACAAAAGATTGAATTGGAAAACTAAATTGTTCTCTATTTGAAGTTGTTTCCATGGAGGACAGCAAACACATCCCCCAGCACCTTCTCAAGGTGATGGTTGAACTCTGACCCATCCCTGGTTGGGTACGTCGACACCTGTGAGCCCAACCAGTCGTCCTGAACACCATAGCCGACCCCGTACCCATCTGGGGTGACGGGGGCAAACCCTCCAATCAGCACACTGTCCGCACTGAGGGTGCTGGTAGAGAGGATGATATGATTGAGATGGCGATAGGCAGGGTCCTCGAACAGAGGCACAGACTGTCCTTGAGTCTCTGCCAGCGTCTTCAGGCCAAACAAATGACGATCAAAGCCTTGACCTGCAGGACAGGACAATTATCATTACTACTGCTACCAGGACAAGGTGCATCACTGACCCATTGCAGCCTCCTTCACTAGCGTGCTGTGATGGTCGACCGCTGCCTTCAGTTTAGCAGTCATCTCCTCCACACCAGCTGGGTGGTCCGGATGGAACACCTCCGCACAGCTCCTGCTGGCCACACTGGCTGACCTGATGGTCTCAGTGCGACCGTGTTTGAAGGCTGCGGTACTGCACGACTCATAGGTGGGGACACAGGTCTTGCACAGACGATAGTAGGCCAACTGTCAGGACATTGATCAGGACAAACAATAGAACAGATATCATCAATTATCAGGACAGGACAACAATAACTATTGCCAGGACAGGATCCCACCTGAAAGGCAACTTGCATGACTCCATCCGGGCTCAACTTGAACCTCTTGATCTCATTCTTGCCGTGCTTCATGTACTGCATGGTGTTGACACTGAGGGACTGGCACTGCTCTTCTACCATCTTCTTTGCTTCCTCCACTGCCAGCTGCAGCTCACTAGAGAGTTCAAAGGTCAGTGGTGCCACGCCCTCCATGGTCGGCTGTCTGTGTGTGACTTGTTCCTTGGTGTCTTTGTAGATCTCGTTGAAGAACCTCAGCACCGCCACCCCGTCCCCCCAGGCATGCTCAAAGTTGATGGCTGCCATGCCTTTCTTTGCCACGATCAGAGAGAAGGACTTGTCATAATACCTACCAACAAATATGATACGATCACAAATAATTAGCAAATACCTACGACATTTTAGGGGCGAGCATGAGCAGGTGTTTGTGTGGGTGTTTTCCATACTATAAGTACGTATTGTGTTTGCATCAGCTGGGGTACAAATGTGACGTGCATGATGTCATATATTTTGTTTCTTACTAACAGTAGCTGCAGGTTTATAGAAATCATCCACAATTGGCAGATTTACTTTTCAAGAAATCATCTAAATTTAGCGGATGTACTATTATTTTTGTAGCCATTTGACCAATTGGATAGCTCAAAATGAGGTTGATGAATCTCATATACACTTCATGTTTATATCTAGATATTCATCTCCCTTGTTTGGTCCAATCAGAACAATATAAGAAACCATTTCCCCCTGGCCCTCGGTGGGTGAATGCCCGAGAAACCTGCACCTAGCTGGTGATGTAACCTACCTACACATAATGCTGCCTATGATGTAACCATTACATAATGCTACTCACCTGTTGGAGCCATAGTTATGGAGCATGAGGTGGGAGAGGTCGGTGGACGTGGTCACCTCCTGGTCATCCAAACACAGCACAAACATTGCATCATCAATGCTCTTCATGCTTGAACGATTCTTCTCATCTAGTTTGAGCCGAAGCTCCGCCCACTTGTCTCTGTCAATGCCAGTCAGGTATCCTATGGGCGTGGCAGAGGGTGTGGCCTCCTGAGAGAGAATCCCATCCAGCCTCTGGCAGAGGGTCTCCACTGAGAGGGGTGTGCCTGCATAATGACATCATTCAACAGATATACAAATGGACAGGTGTATCTTTGATGCTTCCCATTCACTTTAATTATATAAAATTAGATATAATTTATATTAATCTGAGTCGAATTTCTGACTAATGCTCTGAGTTCACTGTTGCTACTTAGAAAACTTTTGACAATTTTCTGATCATAACTTTATCTCTCACCATCCTTCTCTGCGACGTCCATCTTGTAGTAATGGTTGTTCCTCATCACCACTATGAACTGAGGCGAGATGGCCTCACCAGGGGCAGTGTAGAACTCATCCCTGCCTCTCCTGGGGAGGCGGGTGCTGTTGAAGAGACGGGGGTACTGGCTCATGTCCAGGGGGAACGCCTTCACAAGATACGCACCATACCAGGCAAACCTCCTGGGAACAAACCTGCACCATTGTAAGAAATAGACAGCTACCAGTTAATCCTTCCCTCTTTCCTGAGAATCCATATTGTTTCAACTAGATTTTGTGCAAACTCAGGACAGATAAAATGTCAATAATTATTGCAGTAATGCTGGCCACTATCAATGTTGGTAAAGGAGATAATGCTGCTAAGCAATAACATGACATAAGCTGTGTATTGAGGTCCCTCCGCTCCTTACCTGATGAGGTTCCTGAAGTTCTGTGTGTCTGACTTGGCTGGGTTGAGATGGAACACATCAGGCTCCAACTTGCCTGCTCTCAGGGCGTTGTCAAACCTGACTGCTGATCGGATGAAGTTAGCAGCTCTCAGTGCCTGAAGGAGAGACATCAGCTAACACTAGCACTAGATGGTCCGCTGGCCTACCTACCTGGTCCCTCATGTCTGGGTCCTCCTTGAAGGCAAGGAATGGGTTGTAGTTGAGCACCAGAGGGTCCCGCGACCTCAGATACATGTCGTACCATGGCTCTGAAGGGTGAGAGAGGGGTGAATCAACAAGGACATAGACAGAGTACAGCTCTGTACCTGCGATGTAACTGGTATGCTTGTTGCGGGAGTTGTTTTCCACCAGTTGCTTCTGTAAAACTGAAAGAAAAATAAATCATTTCGTCTCTCAATCCCAGCCATCTTCTCCTGACGTACTTTGACCTTGTCCTCCCTCCCTCCCAAACTCGTCCGCCAGTCTCACTGTGGTCTCATACTGATCATCGCTGACAGCCACTGGCCTTAGAGCAGCCAGGTAGCGCCTCAGGGAGTCCTCTAACTTGGGCACTGGCAGTCGAGGGAGGCTGGCCTGGAAGTGGAGTGTGGGCACCTTGCTCTGTTGGATGTAGTAGTCCTCACTAGCACAGCAGAGGGGCGAGGTGGAGACACCCCTCTGGAAGGCCCTCCCACACAAGGCACCACAGCACTGAGACTGGAGGGAGACAAACACAAACACACCAGCTTACACTGCTACCAGTAGTGTCTTTTAATTTTATTGTATATACCTTTCTGAACAGAAGATGAGCCATTTGGGAGTGCCAATCTATTGTCTCTAATTAATGTACACCATAATTCTAATTAATGCCCTCCCACCCACCCACACTTTTGGCAATAAAGGTGCTGTGTTGACAAAAGAATGGCTGATAATGTTAGCGTTGGAAGTAACAACAACTCACAGCACTTCTCGAGTGGCGAGCTGTGTAACTTGACTCAAGGTTACAGCTTCATTCTACAGTCGGTGCTGGGCGTGCTGGCCTTCTCGACCCTCATATGTAAGGAAACTAAGAGAGGAGCTCTACAAGTGCTAGGTTTATAGTAGTAGCTTGTACTGAATCATGTTCTGCATTGTTTGCACTTTATAGTGAAGAGATTCCGCGAGCCAGCAGCGGAGAGGAGGCCTTTCTGGATATGGTAGGTGTTTGTATACTTGGTTTAATTGTAAAATTTAAATTATGTGAGGATGATATATATATTTGTCCCAGGGTGGCTGACACAACAAAGCAGGCTCTGGGGATGTTGGAGATTCATTTCCTCAATCTAGCTCTCTCCTCGTTCTTCATTGAGAAGGAGTGCACATCGTAAGAACCAGTCACTGTTCATAATGATGCTGCCAGCTATAGTGATCCACTCCTCTCTCTCTCTCTCTCTCTCTCTCTCTCTCTCTCTCTCTCTCTTTCTCTCTCTCTCTCTCCCCCTCAGGTACCTAGTCTCCTTCCTTCTTGATTCAACAATTGGTCTCTTTCTCATCTTTCTCCTCCTGAAGATCGTCTCCTGGTTGGTGAGGCGTTATGATGTCACAGCACTCAAGTCTGGAGAATATGGTGAGTCATAACTCACACACAATAAGTGCTCCCTAAGTGCTCCCTAAGTGCTCCCTCTGTGAACTGCCACTGGTCTCACTGACCTCTCCCAGTCTCACTAGTCGATACCTGATTTCTAGGCCAACAAAGATTAATAAAGATTGTAATTACATGTATGATTGAGATAACTATTCGTGTTGTAGTTATAGAGCTTTGCAGTTATTGCCACTTTTCATAAGTTATAACTTTAAATGTTTGAGTTATAACTTTTTGTGTACCTGTGTACAGTGTATGTGATTGGTAAAGTGTTGCACTAAACATTTTACTGTTGTTGCTCTGTTATCCTCCCCTAGTGCCAGAACTATAATACAACAATCCCTCTCTCTCTCTCTCTCTCTCTCTCTCTCTCACACACAGGTGATCCCTTCATGTGCCACTATTGGCTGCTGCAGTGTCTGGTCTATCTGCTGGTGATGTTTGTAGAGAAGCTGCTCATAGGACCTCTGGTTCTCATCCCTTACTTGAAGGAGGTGAGAGATCCTCTACCTCCATAGCTAGCTAGTTCACTCATGGTCAATTTCTCTCTCTCTCTCTCTCTCTCTCTCTCTCTCTCTCTCTCTGCTCAGGTTGGCAGGATCCTGCCTCGAAATGAAAAGCTGAGGATAGCTATTGTCATCTTCATTGTTCCCTTCATAGTCAATGTAAGCTAGTTCTAGTTCATTAGGCCACACCCCTTGACCACACCCTCCCACTCAGGTCATTATGTTTTGGATTGTGGACAGTATTCTAATGAGGAAGAGAAAGATCAAGATGGACGCTACCTCCAGTGTTCATTATCACAGGGGCAACGCTCGTTACAACCGTCTCTCAAGACAAGAGGAGAGTTGTTCAGAGTCGGAGGAAGAGGGCGTGGCCATACAGCAGAGACATCTGTCTGTTGCCATAGTAACACAACCACTAGCTAATGGACGAGAATTGGACGAAAGATAGCAACATGTTTTTAGTGGAATCATTTGTACAATGTATTGTGTGTGTGTGTGTGTTCTGGACTGTCTGTGTATTCGGCCTGTATGTGACTAATGTGAGTGCAGAGGCTGCACTATCATGATGTTGTGAANCTCTCTCTCTCTCTCTCTCTCTCTCTCTCTCTGTTCAGGTTGGCAGGATCCTGCCTCGGAATGAGAAGCTGAGGATAGCTATTGTCATCTTCATTGTTCCCTTCATAGTCAATGTAAGCTAGTTCTAGTTCATTAGGCCACACCCCCTTGACCACACCCTCCCACTCAGGTCATTATGTTTTGGATTGTGGACAGTATTCTAATGAGGAAGAGAAAGAGCAAGATGGATGCTACCTCCAGTGTTCATTATCACAGGGGCAACGCTCGTTACAACCGTCTCTCAAGACAAGAGGAGAGTTGTTCAGAGTCGGAGGAAGAGGGCGTGGCCATACAGCAGAGACATCTGTCTGTTGCCATAGTAACACAACCACTAGCTAATGGACAAGAATTGGACGAAAGATAGCAGCAGGTTTTTAGTGGAATCATTTGTACAATGTATTGTGTGTATGTGTTCTGGACTGTCTGTGTATTCGGCCTGTATGTGACTAATGTGAGTGCAGAGGCTGCACTATCATGATGTTGTGAATCAGTTTGAATATTATTTTATTTTTATGTTGTTATAATTATTATTATAATTATTATTATATGTACAAGACTTGAAATTTTATAATACATAAATAAATAAATAGATTGTACATAATTTCTTAGCAGCTCATACAAATCAATATATCTATGGTGGTGGTGGTGCTAGTCTCTCTCTCTGTCTGTCTTATGGAGGGACCCTCTCAAAAGGAACAGTGTCTTTGAAACATCTATCAAACACCTTGTCCATGACCTTTTTGACCTCTTCCTCTGATACATCTCTCACACACAGCACAGACTTGCTCGCTCTCTCCCTCACACAATCCTGCACACACACACACACACACACACACACACACACACAGAGAGAGATCATTACCCGGCAGGTCACAATACAACTACCATCATCTCACCTGGTGATGCTTCCTCCAGCCGAACTTGAAGCGTGCAAATGTCTCCTTCCAGAAGAAGCACTCCCCACTGAGGTTGGCTGCCCTCACCTCGGTGCAGGCTAGGTGCTCCAAGTTGCTCCAATCCAAGTGAGCCCTGCAGTAGTCATAGGTGTGGACCAGCTCATGAGTGAGGGTGTCGTTCATGTGACCCTGAGAGTAGATGTTGTTCTCACACAGCACAATCTGAGAGGAGATATATCCATTACATCATAGCTAATTGTATGCTACACAGAAGCAAAAGGTCTAGCACCAAAAAAAGTGAACTAAACTCAGCCAAACAGTTGTCTTTATGCTGCAATCGGAAAGACTTGATAAATGGTTTGCTGACTTTACATACGCTCATAGATTGATACGGCATGATGAAACCCAGCACTCCCATTTCACAACCATTGACACCCTCAGGTGTCTAATCTGTTCCATGCAGTCTTGTCCCACAAATGGAAAGTTAGCTTCAAACAAAGAGTACCCATACCTGCTGTGTGTAGGGATCATAGCCTCCTGCCACGTAAGGTCCACATGGCTCACACACCAGGTGCTTGTCAACATTCACCTCACTGCATGCAATTAATTAATTAACACATAGCGACCAGTGTGTGTGTGTGTGTGTGTGTACAAAGAGAGACACCTACCATCCAACTTTCTTCATTGCATCCATCATATACCTCACATATGGACCTGCAAGCAGGCAAATATCATAGTTTCACATAGATGAGTCATTGAGTCAATTCTCTGCCTAGATTTCTTACTGCGGGTCACCGAGCGGTTCAATCTCTTCTGGCAGAGGTCGTGGCGCCTCGGATTGGATTTGACCTGTCCGCTCCTGCCGGGGTAGGCCTCTCTCTCCTTCTCCTCCATGTTGAGGATGCCTTCTGTAGTCATCGCTAGACCAGTTGGTAATGGGTCGTCAGTATCGCATACTAGCATATTCACCTTTGACCTTTGGTGCTTCATAAATATTAATTTTGTGAGGAACCAACTAGAGGACATTCATTGATCACACACACACATACTTGGACATTATTCACCATACAATTTCAATGCATGCATACATAATTATTAGACACTGCTAAAATAACATTATTTGCTGGAAAAAAGGTCTTAAATTGGTGATTAGATGCCTACTTCGGGCTGTCCTCTGCTGCCTTTCTACGAGCTAAAGCCTTCGCTTGAAACTCGGCATTCAACTCAGCAGTCTTATCCCGGAGTGATGCTTTACCGGGGGGCGGGACAGGCTTCGCTGGAGGGGGAGGTTTGGTGATTCCTTCGGCCTTCCCCTTTTCTTTCCGTTTGAAAGATCCTCCCTTGGTTGGCTTGGAGGAGGCAGGCTTCCTTAGCTGGGCTGGAGGCTTCTGGACTTGAACTGGTGGCTTCTGGACTTGGCTCTGCATTGCTATCTGCTGCAGTGGTGATGCGCTGGGCAATGCTCCCGCCTTGGGATGAGACATGATAGGAAATGCCCCCTGCTGCTGTGAAGACTCCACAGGAGATGTTGGCGGGAAATGCTGCAGATGGTGAGGCTTTGGTTTGGTCGGAGGTGGGGGGGCTGCAGTCGTCTTCGTCTCAAACTGCGATGAGATCATTCCCACCTTGCTCCCCCCTGACGCTGTGCGTTGGGATATGCCCTCGTTCTCTGAGAGAGGTTTACGCACCTGGTCAGAGAGCTGGCGTCTGTGTCGCGGTTCAACGAGCACACGAGGCTGCTGAGGTGGTTCTGGGGTCTGGAACTTTGAGGTGATGGCCTTCACTGACCCAGCACTGCGAGGGGTGGCTGGCTTCTTGACCTCCGACTCTGCAGGGGGCGGAGTTTCATCTGGTTCGGGTGAATCAATCTTGACGTCAGGTGTCTTGACGTCCCTCTCTCCCTCGGGGGACAGGACCTGACGGGGGGACTCACTCTCCTCGACAATGGTACTCTCAGTCGGTACTTTAGTGGTCGTTATAGCAGGGGCATTTTCATCAGCCTCCTGAGGCATGCTGGACTTACGAGCGGGAGCTCTGGGGGGCGGGACAGGGAGAGGAGCTGACAGAGCTGGTTTGGCCACCTCCGATATCTCAACATAGGCCACGGGGATGAAGCCACGCCTCCCATTGTAGAAGCCATCCCACCAGTTATGGTCAGCGGTCTTCTCAATGACGTGCAGGGACTCCCCCCTCTTGAAGCTGAGCTCCTTGTCACTACGAGCAGTGTAGTCATGGACAGCAACCGCATTGATCTTAGGAACATCTGGAAGGGTAACAGGTGGGCATTAAATAGAATCAAAATTCTATAATTGCTGGTAGGCAGTTGCAACACTATTATACCAGTAAATACTGATGACATCATAATGATGTAATCCTACCTTCTTCGTCCTCGGACTCTGACTCGTCCTCTTCCTCGGAGGCCCCCTCCTCCGTGACAGTGGGCGGAGCCTCCTGCTCCTCCAGCTGCTCCCCCAGGTCATTGACGCTGGCATTCAACTCCTTCATGGCAGCATCCAGCGTCGATAGCTCATCAGCCAAGGGACTAGTAGGAGGCAGGACATCCTCTGGAGGGGGTGTGGCCTCAACTGGTGGGGGTGTGGCTTCAGTGGGTGGTGGAGTGGGTTCTTTCTGTTGAGATGATTCCTCACTTTCTTCACTGAGAGGCGCTGTTGCCACGGAGACACTGCAAGCAAAGAAGGAGAGAGAGAAATACATATTACAATAGCTAGTACAATAGCAATGAAGGCACCGATGGTGCACAAGCCTCGGCACATTCAACTAGCTAGCTAGCACATGCTAATTACACTGTGTAAGAGTGCATCATAGCTACATGAGTACTACGAGTTCACGTATTTGAAAAACAATCACCTTGTAGGTGCACAGTGACACTGTCACAGCCACATCGCAACTCTCAGTGTGATGAAGCAGCACTGAGTAAATCACACATAGCAAAGCCTGATCCGTGTGTCAGCCTAGTTCTGAGCCAATAGATCTGGCTCAGTAAGAAAATCAGTGGAATGGTAAAACTTGAACGGTTATACTAATTTTTATACTGCTCTAAAGCTGATATTCAGCTAGCCTGTACCAGTCAGGCCACATGTACTGCATGACATGATGAATATAGTCTGGCTTGCCAGACTCTTCGCAAGGAAAGGACTGATGGTTTAGGTTCTCAACACATTATCAACAATATCTCAGCCTAGGAATATCGTATTGAGCTGGGATCAGTACCATTCTGATTCGTGTGAAGAGATCTTTCAAATGATATATTTTTTGATGCCAGATTTAAATTTTGATCAAAAACCATGGCTCTGACCACAATGGTGCCAGTCCCATCTCAATATGACCTTCCTAGGCTGAGATAGGCCTGGTATTGTGTTACTGGGTTCTTGGTTTCTCATCACATATGATGGTTTTAGGTTCTTGGTTTCTCATTACTGTATGATGGTTTAGGTTCTACACACATTATCAAGAATATCTCAGCCTAGGAAGGTCGTGTTGAGTTGGGATTGGTACCATTGTGATCAGCACAAAGAGATCTTTCAAATGGTAGGGTTTATTGCCAGATTTAAATTTTGATGAAAATCATCAAAAACCATGGATTATAGCCTTTGGTCAAGTGAGATTTTGACAAAAATTACCATNCTCGGCCAGCAGGGTGGACCAGAGGTTAAAGGTTGATCGTACCTCGTTCCTAGTGGGGGGTAATACAGCAGCTGCTGCTAACACACACACACACACACACACACACTCCCACAGGTAGTGATGTAGTGGTACAGGCACAGCTACAGCTGAGGCACACGCACACAAACACACTCACTTGATGCTTCTCTGTTTGGTGTTCTTCTCAAACCTCTCACAGAGCCTCTCCAGACTCCTGGCATAGTCATACTCCACCTCACCGCGACGCTTGAAGAACTCCTGGTACTCTGAGAGGAGAGACAGCTTGGAGTCCATCCTGAAGTCCAGAGATCCCAGCTGGTCATTCAGCTGCTTGCGAATATCTACAGACAGAGAGAGTGTGTTAGCATGTGAGCCATACAGAGGCTGTAGCGTAGGACCCCCCGCGGCTATTCCACCAACGGGTGGTTGATTGAACACGGAAACAGAAGACCCTCTACAAGCCAACCAATTTGTCGCTATATTTCAATAGGACGCACACTAAATGGTCCAGATCGCGGCGCACAGATCTGGCTAGCTACTGCTACGAGTACCTTTGAGTTGCGTCTCCAAATCGGGGCCACGCTTGCTCGCCATGATGATGAGAGTGGAGCCGTGGACCCTCTTGTGAAAACTTCGTAAATAGGTGCTGATTAACAAAAATCACGTGAGGGAATTGAGCCACGCCTCACTTATCATTTTACTGCGCATGCGTAGAACTAAGAGACAATAGCAGCTGAATAGTGAGCCCCACCTACATACCTAGTCACACAATATGGAAGCTAGTCAGTACGTTGAACAGTTCAAGAGAGAACTGGACTCTGTTATGAGGTTCTGGACAACACACTCTCATGACCTGAAGCACGGGTAAGGAGTTCCACCATCCAATAGTCTGATATCTCTCTCTCATTGTTTAATACTGACTCTCTATCTCAGTGGATTCTACTGCTGTTTGTCGAGAAGTGGAGAGGTTTATGACACCACCAAATACTCTTGGCTGCTGGGCAGACAGGTAGGAGCCTCACACTGTCCCACTAGCACGCTATAACCACCCCCACACTCACACACACCAAGGTATGGATGTACTGTAAGCTGTACAACACACTGGCCGACTACCACACCTCAGAGATGCTGGATGCTGCCATCAAAGGTACCCACCATTGCTCTAGACCCACTCTCTGATCATCCTGCCCCCCTGTGTTGCTAGGAGGGGAGTTCCTGATGAGCTGTGTGAAGGTGGAGGGGAGTGAGAGGTGCTACTTTGCCACCACAGAGGATGGGAAGCCAGTCAAGGTACAGAGGAAGCCATATGCTGAGTGCTTCTATGCAATGGGATTGGCTGAACTGTTCCGAGCCACAGGAGACCAGCACTACCAGGTAGGAAGAGGGTCAACATGTGTGTGGGGGTTATCTCTCTCCCTCATCTCAGCTGGCAGCAGAGGCCATGGTGTCTCAGCTGATTTATTGGATAAGAGTCGACGATAGTGGACTGGGGATGATCAAATTAGCAGGGAATCCCCCCTGCCAGGAGCTGGGACGACCCATGATGTTGTTGAATGTCCTGACAGAGTTCTGAGGTCCTGACAAGACACTGAGAGAGAAGTACCAGCCGGACATTGACTGGGCAGTGCAGGCAATACTGAAACATGTGGGTTAATTGCTAATTTAATCATTCAAGAGTCGTACTTGTGCTGATCATGTGACTATCATGTGATCAGAGTGATGGCCAGTGGGTGAGGGAGAACATTGCTCCTGACGGTGGTCCCCTGCCTGGTTGCCAGGGGCGACTGACAGTCCCAGGCCACGCCCTCGAGGCAGGATGGTTCCTACTTCAGGAGGCAGCCACCAGGTAAGACATGGTAGGACCAGGGTTACTGGCACTGAGAGCTTCACTCTGAACATGAATGTCCGAGTAACTGAAAGTATTTTTGACGTAATATAATCTCTAGAGTTGGCTAATTCTGCCATACAGCTTCTGACTGGCAGTTGTCAGATACAATTACAAGAAATTTGCAGTTCAAAGATAGTGTTGCAATGATACATGTTGCAAGAATCCCCAAACGTTTACACTTTAAAGGTTTTGTACTTGTGTCAAGTGTTTGTCTACAAAAGGCACACAATAACACACACACACACACACACACACACACACACACACACACATCTACATTGTACAGAAGAGATGACCAGTTGCGTGATGTAGCCATCAAGCAGTTCATCGACCTCCCTCAGAGCTATGGCCAAGACGGCAGGTCAGGAGGACTGTTCTACTTCCTGGACACTGGAGGTCATGACCCCACCCAGCTGGAGTGGCCCATGAAGCTATGGTGGGTCCACTGCGAGGCCCTGATAGCCTCCCTCATGGCCTACCAGGCCACCAGGGAGAGGAGGCACTGGGACAACTTCAAACAGCTCACTGAATACACCTTCAATATGGTAAGTTTAATTCCTTACACATCAATTGCATGCAAAGGAGGCTATAAAGCTAGCCTAGGAAATTTAAAAGAATAGCATGAAAATGTTCATGTACACATGTATTCATTGAATCAATGCAGGTTTTACAGCCTGTGTATATATTCATTCAGTGCATGGTGTGTGTACATGTTGGATGTGTGTGTTAACAGTGTCTCTGAATGTCTCCCATAGTTCTCTGACCCAGAGGGAGATGAGTGGTTTGGCTATCTGACCAGGCAGGGTGGTCTCAACCAGTCCTTCAAGGGAGGGCCATACAAGGGGTGCTTCCATGTACCAAGGTGTCTGTTCATGTGTCTACAGATATTGAAACAATTGCAGGGGGAACTCCCTATCAATTAACTAAAATTACATCATCAGAAATGAAAATTATAATGACATTTGATATTAACACTGGAATTATGCATCTCACATGAAAGTTAGAAATAACATGTCATTAAGGAATTGGGGTAAACAATGTAGTCATTGTTAGTCTCTCTCTTTCCTATATAATGAGGCTTGTCCCTTGGCTTGGAGCTTCCTCTTGAGGCTCTCTGGCATCTCAGGAGGAGGGGGGCGGGGCAGACGGAAGAACACCTTCACAGAGTCATAGATGAACCACTGGAATGAGGTCAGAGCTCCCACCATCAGGATCCTGGCACCGATGCCTTTCCACAGACCTATGTAAGGGAGGGAAGAGAGTAGTAAAATTAAACACTAACGATCTGGAACAATAAGCACACAATCAGTCTATACAATGAAGTTGATTTGATACTTATAAGTATGGAGAGAAAACAATACTACACAATCCAAAAAAGACCGATCAAAGTATGTCATGTGATAATCAAATTCAACCAAAATGGCTACTGGCAGTGGAAAGAGAGACAAAGACCGATTTTACTGTGAGTTTGTAACAAGGCCATCAAAAGAATTCCAGTCAGAGTGGGAGCTAGGCCAGCTTGACAATCACCTCAATTTGTCTCCACAACCTGACAAACAGCTAGAGGGGTGTGACTACAGTGAGGTTGAGTGCATCTACTGCTCTGAGTTGATCAAACGTTCCAACATTGCTGCCCATCAAACTGAACACTGTGACAAACGTCCATTCAGCTGTGAGTATTGCCAAACCTACAAATCTCACTATGATGATGTCATCAACAATCACTGGCCTGTGTGTGGCTACCACCCAGTAAGATGTCCAAATGAGTGTGGTACATTCCCTCAACGTCAGAATCTTGAGAACCATGTCAGTAAAGACTGTCCTGAGACAGTTATTGCCTGTGACTTCCACCATGTTGGATGTGATGTGAAGCTACCTCGTAAAGATATGCCAGCCCACCTCAAAGAGAACTTGGTCACCCACATGTCTCTACAAGCAGCCAGCTACTCCAAACTACTAGCTAGTCACAAGAAGCTTCAAGTCAGCCACACCACTCTCCAAGCTAGTCATGAAAAGATGCAAGCCAATAATGCCGCTGCTAACAAGGAGCCTCAAACCACCCAGAAAGAGATAAAAGCCAGTCACACCACTCTTCAAAAGAAACTGAATAAATTGGAGGACGAAAACAAAATACTCAAAAAAAATCACGACCAGTTTCACTCAGAAGTAGCAACACTTAAAACTGAAAACAAAACACTTAAACGTCAACTCTCCACTCTTCAAGTGAGCATTAGAGCTGCCAAACCTCCTCCAAACACAGCCACACCCGTACGGAGCTATGCTGAATTAACAATGGCGAACTTTAAACACCATAAGAGAGGTTGTGATTGATGGTTCTCCCCTCCTTTCTATTCCAAACCAGGAGGCTACAAGTTCTGTCTCTCAGTTGATGCTAATGGAGCTGGCAGAGGCATAGGAACCCACCTCTCTGTGTATGCCTATCTCATGAAGGGTGAATATGACAATCGCCTCAAGTGGCCATTTTGTGGTGACATCACAGTCCAACTAGTGGACCAGGAAGGAGGGGAGGAACATTACACAATGACAGTTCACTATAACAGTATAACACCAAGTCACACAGCTGGTAGACCAACACAAGGAGACAAGAATCAAGGTTTGGGCTACCACCAGTTTCTTTCTCATGATAAGCTGGAGTCAAAGTATCTTAAAAACGATTGTCTTCATTTTCGAATTACCATTAACAACTAAAAATTCCAACATTTGTATACAAAGAGTTTGCTTTACATGCATGTATGTGTGTTGTTAAATCTTATATAGCAATAGTGAATATTGAATTTTAAGGAGAATATTAAGAATAATGACCAAGTGTGGTACTCTCCTCCTTTCTATACACTCACCAGGGAGGATACAAGTTCTGCCTAAAAGTTACACCTAATGGAGTTGGTCCTGGCCAAGGAACCCACATCTCTGACGACCACCAAAAGTGGCCATTTCATGCCTGCAGGAACCAAATCATCTCAAGTATGGCTCACTTCAATTTAGAGTTACTGATACTAAAAGTTAGATTAGCAGATCATGTTGTACCTCAATGCAGTCTCATTCTTGTGTTTTCTGCACCTGCATGGTCTACGATCAACAAACTATGATTCCTGATTGAGACTATCTATAGATCTCTGGAGGTTGCCAGTTTAATTTGTATATATATAATTATATACATTGTCAAAATAATATGTTCCAAGTGTTTGAATAAACCCATCAAGCATATATACTCTAGTAATAAAAAATTAATGTCAGTCTAGCTATACATTGTAGTACTACTTCAGTATAGCCTCGGTTTCCAGGCACTTCCCTTCTGATGGTAAATTGTTATTTGAGAAAGAAAAGGGTCACAATAAATGTGTACATGATTAATGAATAAGATTGACTCTGAGCAAACTCTCCCCCATTTGCAAACATCTAATAATGGCCACTGTCAGTAGGAAATCAGGGAACACACCTCAAGCTAAATTTCAAGAGAAAGTGAACAAATTTGAGAGTGAAAATGAAACCCTTAATACCAACTCTCCATCCTACAAGGACAATCCACTACACTGAGAGATTACCTGATACCACTGCTGGTAGAGTGACACAAGAAAAAATGAATGATAGTCATGGCCGCCACCAGTTTCTCTCTCATGATAAACTAGAACCAAAGTACGTCAAAAAATGATTGTCTTCGCTTTCAAGTTACCAAGATTACACTTAACAATTAAAATTCCAACATTACAACAAAAAAAATTTTGTCCTGTACAGGCAACAAACGACTTGTATGTCAATTATCACATAAATAATGTCGAAATTTTGCTAGGCCTTGTATCTTATGGTATTCATAATAATTAGATTTTATTAGTCAACCTTTCAGCATGTCTAAGCCTTAAAGGGGATCTCTAACTCCCTCTGACAACAATTATTTCCCTCACCTATCATCCCTAGGTCCTTAGCTGCCTGCCATGGGGTGCTGCCAGCATCAGAGTTGAGCTTAGAGACCACCGAGTCAGGAGGGTGGCTCACAATGGCACAGAACACACCAGCAATGTAGCCAGCAGCAAATGTCACCACCAGCTGAGCTGGCTTGCCCAGTTGGTCCCTGGGTACAGGTACCACGTTCTTGTAGAGGAACTCCACTGTTCTCTCAAAGGCTGCAAACTTCATCATAGTGTAAGGGATCTGACGCATCCAGAGAGGGGGAAGTCCCTTGAAGAACCTAATCATTACATCATTGATATTAAACCCAGAGCCACCCTATGTCTGTGTGTGTCTTACCCAGCCAGTCTCTCCTCCCTCCACAGCTTAGGAGCACACTCTCTGAGGGTGCTGCCATAACCAGTCCCTGTCTGGACACGGACCTTCACTGACTCCATGGGACAGAGGGCAATGTCAGCAAAGAACTCAGCACTGGCACTGGCAGCCAGGTAGAGGCTGGTGCGATAGAGGAAGGCATTTTCCTACAGCAGCAGGAGGGGATGAACCTCACAAACAACCAGAGAGAGAGAGAGAGAGAGAGAGAGAGNGAGAGAGAGAGAGAGAGAGAGAGAGAGAGACAATATCTCAACAACTCACCTCTCCCAGCATGTTGGAGTAGAGACTCTTAAACACCTCATAGAATCCAAACTTGCACAGACCTTGCATGGAATAACCAATCATAGTAGGGGCCCACCCTCGTACCAGACCACGAGCACCTTCTTCTTTAGTGACCAGTTTCAACCCATACCACGTGTTTTTATACTTGGCTGGCTCCACCTGAACACAGAGAGAATAGCATCATAAGACTGGAGGAGTGAAACTGAAATATCATATTGCCATAGCCAGGAAGCAAGTGGTAACTGCCCATTGCTTCATAACTTTCCTATTCAGTAGTGATATACTGACTTGCAATAAAAGGCTGAAGTAAAGATGTTTACCTGTATCTTACATTTGACCACATCCAGCCACACCAGTCCAGTGTGTGTGAGGCCACAGCTCAGGATCCCTCCTAACCCACACAGAGCATAGTACTTCATTGAGCCAAACTCAACACTGTACTGCTCACCAGAGGCTGCAGGAATAACAGTAGAACCAACGCTAGTTAACTCTTACCTATGGTAGAACAACACCCATGACCTATGTCTATGATTCCACTCACCGCTGGCACAGGCCATCTTTCTCCCTGGGCTACTGGTGAATGGAGAGACAAAGGGACTCTTGCTTGAAATGTCTCTCAAACTAGTCATTTTATGATAATATCTTCCTTCAGAAATCATAAAACTTTCTTCTTTATATTCCTGCAGTTTACATGATGAAACCACTCAGAGGTCAGTCATCATCTCCAAAGGTCACCCAGACCATCCTGGTAGCTGCCAGTTCAAACTGGTCCAGTGGAGAGAAAATTGCAAGTCAGCAAGCTTTCTAGAAGACATCTCTGGTTCTCTCACGACATTGAAATGCTGATAGCTTGATACTTCAGCTTGTTTCTTCAACAATATTCTGAATTTTGTGTAGCTGCCTTTGATTTAATTTTTGTTCAATATTTTTCACATTACTTGTTCCATTATTTAGAACAAAAATTCACCACTTATTTCCCACAAAATAATTCTGATTAATTTTGTGACCTCACGAAAAATTAAACATAATTCTTTATGCACTCAATTAAATAAATAGACTATACAGCAGATGTTTCAGCTACTCGTGCTAGATACAATACAATACAGAGTGGTCTATCAGTCTCTCTCTCTCTCCTATGATGAGGCTTGTCCCTTGGCTTGGAGCTTCCTCTTGAGGCTCTCTGGCATCTCAGGAGGAGGCGGGCGAGGCAGACGGAAANTGACTAGTTGGAGAAGCAATCTCTAAAGTACTGACTTATAAAATGTAGTCACATAGCCAATCTAGTGTTGTTAACCCATTCCTGTGTTCATTTGCATCGTGCTGTCTCTAGCTAGTTAATTATTGCGTAATGACAAAATGCATTGTAATTTCTCCTTATATTGTAGACTCCAGCTCGTCAGGCCAGGGTCCTCCCCTTCCTGATCGTCCTGTCACTCCAGACCTCCTCCAGCACATGCCCGTGCAGAGGGTGTGGGAGCCTCTGGACATGACCAACCCTCTCTATGAGAGAAGCCTCAAGGAGAGACCACACCAGGCCAAGACGGACTTCATCAGGAAGAACATTGTGAGGAGAACCCTAGTCATTATCGAAAGAATAAATATCATACCATTATTTCCTTCAGCTCCACACAGAGGCCCTCTCTCAGCTGTCCTCATCGATGAAGCCGCCCAAGAGCCACCACCATCGCTCCCAGAGTGTCCCTGCTCACAACTACAGCAGCCAGTCCCTCAACTCCACCCAGCTGGCCCACCAGGAGATGAGGGAGAGGCTGGAGCCCAACCACCGCTACACCTACTGCCAGAGGTTCCACTCCATGACAGTGGTGCCCATCGACGTAGAGGCAGAGAGGAGGGCTCACAGGTGAGTGGATGATGATGGTTGGGAGCATGGGGATGGACCAGTAGCAAGTACATGTATGGCACGATGAATGGAGCAATGAATACAATTCCTCTTAGAACAACCGCTAGTATTACTGGCCATAGAATGCATGCATGTTGGTATGGTCCATCTTCTTGTATATTTGTGTGTGCAGGTTGTCCCAGCGCTCCAAGTGGCGCACCCCTGAAGGGTTTGTCTACCCCGGGGTGAGGACAGCGAGGGAGTCCAACGAGAACAGCCACGCCCCTCACCCTGCCCGAGTGGAGGAGCTATCAGAGGTGAGCAGATCATGTGAGCCACAGGAATGGCCTGTGGCGTGACCTTTGGGCTTGTTTCCCAGAGCCTATCTGATCAGGAGTACAACCACTGCATCAATGTAACAGTATTCATTATATTAATTAGTCATTGTACAATGTTACTAATACTAAACCATTGTATTAGCATGTAGTATAAAAATTATATCAGGTGTAGTAACGTTGATGAGATTCATAGCAGAGGTAGCACTCTCTTAGCAGCCTCTTGTAGACTGGAGGTTAATCCAATTAGCCCAGCCACCAGTTTACACAGCAGGCTGGCTGAGCCTGGAGACAGCCTTGGAAACACACATGTACTGCATGCTCCAGGCTGTGGCTCTCCCATCACCACACCATGAGAGACTGGTGCTGCTCAGGCTGATAGCTCTGAGGAGATCATGTTGTGCTCCTATTTCTTGAGATCAATCTGATCTGGTTGAAGGATCCTCTGTGTGTGCATGTTGGTGTGTGAGGTGTTGTTCCATTGGCTGTACCATCCTATAGTGAGTGAGTGTTGTTTACTACAGTCAGTGTAGTGATAGGTATACAGGTGTGTGCATGTGTGTGTATGTGTGCCTTGCATCACACTGCATGTGTGAGAGTGTTATTGTAATGGACAGCAATTATTAGATTGGATCACTCATCAGCAGTTTGATAATCAATGCTAGTAGCCCTGCTGGTGTCTAGTCACTCACACACGCAATGTGTCATGCACACACTCACATTCCCAGGCATTCCAGGACAACCTTCTCCATGCTAACACTCTCAAGCCCACCATTGAAAGGTAACACTAGGCACCCTGATACTATAACGGTGAGAGTTTCCCACAATAATTATCATTCTAATGTCCATCTTTTGCTCCTACAGGGATGAACTCCCTTACAGCTCTGATTTTGAGCGTTGGAGTTCCCCACCTCGTTGGCTGGGGGCAGTCCCTCCAATTACCATTCATTTGGCGGGTCAGAGTCGGCAGCAAGAGGTCAAAGAGTTCACAGATGAAGCGCAGGAGAGATGGAAAGAGAGGCTAGTAGTGGAGGACACCACCTTCCACACCCACAGGTCAGTCCGTCTCATGCACACCAAGGATTGTACGATTGCTGCATAATTCATCTTTTATGGATCTTCTGGTTTCTAGGAAAGGGATACGTACTGAGTTAAATGCCCGTGGTCCACAAGCAGCTACTCAGCTCGATAAATTACAGGGACTCTTGAAATCTCCTCCTAATAAACACACTCTGAAGCACGTGGACTTTAAAATGGATCCCATCCCAGCACTCAATGTGGTCCATAATCCCAGTGTAGACCCCCATGTCAATATCTTGATTGCCTCCACACCACCTAAGGATGCAGGCACACAACACAGGGGCTATTATCCTGGTCCAAAAGACCGCCAGAGTCTAAAGAGAGACTGTAATGTGATTCCTAGAAGTGGAGTTCACAGGGTCAGTGGACCAATGAAAGGAGAGCCACTACACTCACAGGATTTCAGGTGAAGGATACTGTTAGCTAGTGATGATCTCTTTCAGTCTGTATTGTTGTGAGTGTCCTCTGGGACTGTAAGGATTGGTAGTATGGTGTAGGGATTCACATGCGCACTGCATGCAGTACATGTGAGCTAATAGAGCTGGTGGTAGCTGTGGTTAGATTGCTAATTAATGTTATGATGAGCAGTTGAACTTGTGATGGAATGAAAGCCATTGAATGAGTAAACCATGGATGTTTCTTTACTTTAGCTTACAATAACATTGTCTTTAACCTCAAAACACACACACCATCTCTTGTACACATGCACCCATGCATGCTGCAGGTTGAACTACCACAGTGGAGAGATGCTCTCCCACCGACCGATAGCTCCCCTCTCGGAGGAAGAGAGGAGAGAGCCTCTGTTTGTGACCACCTCCTCCCAGCAGAGAACACCACTAGAGCAGTCAACATAGGCTGTACTATATGGTTTGGACTGCAATTGTATGATTGTGTGTGTACATGTTTGAGTGTGTGTACAGTTGATAAGAGTTCCCAATAATGATGTCCATTAGTGACAATGTCCACTGATAGCAAACCATCATAACTGCTGCAACAACACTGCTCACTCTCAGCACAAACACACACACTACATACTACTCCATAAGGTAGCGAGGGATATTGATACAAACACTACGTAAATTGCAATTTTGAGAAAACATAAATGACAAAGATCAACCGTACACAATACGTGCTACAGTAATAATGAATGTGAAGTGATTTGTGAGTGAGTGTGTGTGTGGGAAATCCATTGATTACTATAACAGTGCCTGCATGGGACATGATGATAGTGAAATTGAACAGTGATTGTACTTTACAGTGAAGGGGTAGTGATACGTTATTGTACCAGGAATTCTTGATCTATAAAAGCTTTCAAAAATGAAACTGCATTTCTACACAGTCATAACCTACACACCTGTTCTCCTGATGCACTCTCTGATAGCCTGTCTCAAACAGCGTCCTCCACTGTGCCCACTCTGGGCCGGTGGTTCTTAGCCACGTTGTAAGTGTACGCAATGTTTGTCTTGGGCACGTAGCCAAAGGTTCTCTGTGTCGAGTGCCACACCCACATCCATCCACGAGGGTAGTGCATGTGAGGCTGGGAGACCAAGACGTCTCCTTTCTTGAGAGAGAGGCAGTTCTTGGCCTTGCTGGGAGGAGAGTAGTCTTTAGTGGCAGCTAGCACGGGGGGGATCCTTCCAGGGTGCAGCAGAGTCACACTATCACACTCTGAGTCCGGGCCGAGGACACAGGGGGAGGGAAGGACACCTGGAGAGGACAGGGGGCCGGGGGATGATGGGGGGATGGATGAGAGAGTGTGTCTACGAAGAGATGTGTCTAATTTGGGGGGACGATCCCTCCATAATTTGATAGGACGAATGCCATCATTCTTGGAGCCGGCTCTGGTGTTGAGTTTAGGAGAGGTTTCTTGTGGTTTTCTTACAGGATGTTCCATTGGTTTCTGTTTGGGGGGCTTCACAGGCCGCTCCAGAGAATCAATGTTCTCAAACCACGGTGTGGGGGAGTCTGAGGTGTGGGTGGCAGAGGAGGCCATGACCCTCTCCACCCTCCCGTCCCCTCTCCTCTGAGAGGAGGACGAGGAGTGGAAGCTGCTGTTGCTGCTGCTAGCGCTGGCTCCCACGCTGGCACTGGAGGCACTGCTCACCTGGCGCATGGGAGGCGAGATGACCAGCTCTGTCTGTGTCGTGGCATCTGACATCCTAGCAGTGGTCTGGGGGGGTCTCCTGGCCCCTCCCACTCCTAGGTCCGGGCTGTATCGCACCAGGATGTGTTTGGGAATGAGCCCCTCTAATCCCGAGCTGGTAATGATCCATGACCACTCCCCACGACCATAGTCGGACAGAATGACCAGCTCATTCTCCTTCAGAGCCACCTCACCTTTGAACCTTGGAGTGTAAGCTTGCAGACAGCGATAAATTCCCAGAGGCTGCCTTGTTTCAAAGAACACATCGTCAACAACTCCAGAGTTCAAAATGCGATTTGGACAACTGTTCATACGACTGAATTGAGCTCGTCGTGAGAAGGTATCACGTGGGTGATCGTGTGATCTCTGTTGAGCATTGGTATTACGTATTGGTTGATCCTGTGATGCTGCATCAGATCTAGAGTTTGTGCTGGTACCAGTGCTCCTCTCAGAGGCTCCTCCTCCATCAGCCCCCAGTCCACACGTCATGGAGCCCTCTTCAGACAACATGGCCTCCTGGTAAGAGTTGCTGCGTCGCAATGGAACTGCTGAGGACACTTTACTCCTGCCTCTATTCATTGATACACTGCGCCTCACATTAGGGGTACCTGTGCTCCTGTTGGTAGGCTGGTCCACCATGCTCCTGTTGGTAGGCTGGTGTTCCACTCTTCTTGAGTTGGCAGGCTGTTCCATCGGCCTCCTGGTAGACCTGTTAGTAGTAGGCAGTTCCACAACACTCCTATTGGTAGGCTGTTCCACCATGGACCTATTGGTAGGCTGTTGTCTTTCCCTGCTGCTGACAGGCTGTTCCACCATGGACCTATTGGTAGGCTGTTGTCTTTCCCTGCTGCTGACAGGTTGTTCCACCATGGACCTATTGGTAGGCTGTTGTCTTTCCCTGTTGCTGACAGGCTGTTCCACCATGGACCTATTGGTAGGCTGTTGTCTTTCCCTGCTGCTGACAGGCTGTTCCACCATGGACCTATTGGTAGGCTGTTGTCTTTCTCTGCTGCTGACAGGCTGTTCCACCATGGACCTGGTGGCTTGTGGTGGTTCAGTATATCTCTCCTCTTCCTCTTCTTGGCTGCAGTCTGTCCTCATTGGGGCTTGGACACTGCGACTAGAGCGTGCCAGATCAGGAGAATCCCCTGGGCTCCTTCTTCCAGGCAGTCCTGACAGTCTGTTGCTCCTTGGAGTGAGGGGCGTGGAATTGGATGAACCAGTCTCTTGGCTGACTGGGGGGATAGGGGTGGAGCTTCGAGGATAAGGTGTGTGGTTTTGAGAGACTGTACGTACTTCGACAGAATTGGCTGAACTCCTTGCCTGTGAGGCCACATCGACAGCAATGCTCTGAGGTCGTCTCTTAACTTGGGGCGAGTTGCTTCCCTGCCCGTTCCACTGCTCCAGTCGATAGCAGAAGGTGTCGGGGACGTAACCATAGTTCCCATCAACATTCCTCACATACAACCAGTCCCCATCTGTGTAGAGGGCCTCCAGCACCTGGCCCCGCTGGATGGTGAGCTCATCATTGACTGACGCCTCAAAGTCCTGTAGGACCACAGTGAAGATGGACTGGCCATTGGAGATGACACTGTCGTCCTTCGACTGGGTCGTAGAACGACTCTCGTTTATGATGTACTTTGAACCCTCTGGACGCTTCTTTCGAGAGTTACATAACCATGGCATCTTTAAATTACGTATGAAAGACTTGAACTTTAAACCCTGCAGAGGAAAAGCTCAATATTACGACTGTTTTCAATGAAAAGAATGCACACACTGATAGTTCACACAACACTTGCATACCCTCTCAGTATATATGACGTAAGTACACAGAAAGAAACTCAAAACACAACTTTCTTTTTCCTTTTACAGGAGAAAATCACTTAACATGCACATGCATGAAGATGCACATGTGAATGTGGCACACAAGTGCAGATAGCTAGAGTTTCTATGCCAGTGTGTGTGTGTGTTGGATGTGGTTGAGAGAGGATGGTGCTCTGTAAGAATGTGGCCAGGAGCAGGTGTTCCAAACCAATCAGGCCTTCAATTGAATTAAAACCACCACAGACAAATGCAGACCAAAGACTCTCTCTTTGATACAGGCTCACACTGACCCACTGGAAGGAACACACCAGCAAACAAGGATGTATGCCTGACATTATTGTGTGTGACCTAATAACACATGTGGCAGCTCTAGAGTGTCTGAGAAACATCAGGAAACTCAAAGGAACTGGTCGGAAGATGGAAACCTTTTTAGGCTATGTAAATGGCCTCACATATTAGGTAATTGGGTTAATGCATTGCAAAGAAAAGAGCATCATTAGAGTTAGTTACTGCACCTGGTCAGTAACTCACTTTGTTAGTGGACTTCATTATGGGACAAAGAGAGAGGGAGAGAACATTGACTAGAGGGTCGCTACACAATTGTATGTCATGAACGAAACACTACAGCTGCTAGCTGGGATACATGCAATGGGTGTATGGCAGTTGGACACAGGCAGTTACCGTATACTGCTTAATTTTCGAGGTTACTTAATTTTCGCGGATTGCGCTATTGCAGATTTTCGTTGAATAAGTTTCGCGGATTGATATCATTCGTGTGCGCACGCATATGAGCACGCAATTTTTCGTTGAACAATTTTCGCGGATAACGTTTGATCCGCGAAAACCGCGAAAGTTAAGTACCACGAAAATTAAGTGGTATACGGTAGTTTGAAAACAGTGCACACACTACAGACAAACATGATGCTCATGATAATAGTGGCATTATTTCATGGCTCATTTGATAAATGGACCAGAGTCAAGGAAGCTTCCATTCATCATCAGTAGCCACAGGTTACTCCACTGTGTTCATAGCTACCAGTTGTTCTTCTGTAGCAAGGCTAGACTAACTCAATAGTGAGCCCAGCAGCCCAGCCCCTCTGCTACCCTCTGACCCTCCACCTAAGAACTGTTAGCACAGATACAGCTCAGTACAAATACAAACACTTAATTATGCATGGCCGTGGGCATCTTACAATGATATTCACATGCACACAACAGTCCCAGCTCCTTGAAAAATGCAGCTGCTTCTTGAAAATACATAATCTAGTGTAATCTTTACAAACTAGCAGTATCTACTGCTGCATGCAGGCATTTAATACATTATAAACTCAGCTCACCAATGACTGAATGAACTTTGAAGATGATCCTACTAGCTTCTCCTACAGAAGTTTAATACTGTCACAGTGTGCGGTGGAAGGTGTGCAGTCCTTTTATTATCACTGACATCAAAGACCAGCTAGCAATGCACCTGCACGTAACACATCCTGCCAGCAAAGCAAATCTCTTTTTGTGAAACGCTGTAAACTCAATAGCACACTTTCACTGAATGTCACTCTGCAGATATAAATGCATGAACTATTGGCACGGCCAATTAATTTATGACGTCTCACCTAGAGACCACTTTTATCCAAAATGCGATCTCTAATAAGCTCCACCCACTTTCCTTATTGTGGGTAAGTTCCTGTTGATTTGAAATTGCGCATGCGCAGTTGTCAAGGAGCTCATTAGTGTCCAATAGCAACACAAGGAATGCTTGGAATGAATCCCCTTGAGTGGTTTCAAACTCTCTCATCGCTGGAGCTCAAAGGCTTGTACTAAACTGGAAGTGTGAACTCCTATTAGTCGCTTTAGAAGTATTTCCTGATCGCTAGGCTACACCCCGATCGGCAAAGAGACGATTCAATCTTGTCACTCGCTACCGCAAGCTGTGCTCGTGAGCGCCTAGAGGTTGATAACGCCATCACCCGAGGCTACAAGCAACCTGTCATCGTGTCAAGTAAGTTCACACGCTCTCTCATGAAAGAGATCAGGCTTCTTTTGATCTCAAAAATCACTTACAATCAGTTTGTGTGTGTATGTGTTTGTGTGTACTCAGCTGGGGGTAGTAATCATGGCGGCTTATTGCGTTTGATATTTATTGCCTACTGTGTAGACCATCTGGAGTGGTGAAGCCATGGCCAGGTCCAACAAGACCAGTGAGTCGTTCAAGAGAAAACACTGGAGTGTAAAGAAACACGAGAGTCTGATCAGTAGAAATTCTGATGGACACTTCTGTCTCAATGTTGAGGGCGGGGCAGAGCTAGGCCTGTTCCCATTTGTGGGTGAGATCCGCCAGGACCGCATCCACTACCAGAACGGCAAGCTGCACCACGGCGAGCTCATCTTAGAGGTGAACAACAAGAGAGTGCCGGGCATGATAAAGAAGGACGTCATAGCTCTCATAAAGAGGTCCGCAGATCCAGTCTCACTAGTCACAGTTAAACAGAGTAAGCCATCTCTCTCTCTCTCTCTCTCTCTCTCTCTCTCTCTCTCTCTCAGACAGCGATGGTGTACCACCTGTATGCTTGTTTCTTAGCGAAATGTTTGATGATTAGTGGTTTTGAGTGTCGTGTGTATGGTACAGTGACAGTTTGTGTACTGTTCTCATTATACTGGCCAATTCACAGTCGAATGAATCCACTATCAATGCATTCAATCAAGAAATGTAACGGATTGTTCAATGTTGTGTGTGTGTGTGTGTGTCAGTGGCCTACACTCACAGTGCTGAGGTGGGAGCTGCCCATTGTGTACATACTCTCTCTCAGATTGACATTCTACCTTCGCCCAGAGCTGTTGGGCTGGAACTGATCACTGAATATCGTTGGAAACCACAAACTAAATGAGCCCTGTTGTGTATATGTGCCTGTATCACTCCCACTGATTATACACCTTGCTATACTGGAGGGTGTTGGGTTACACTCTCGTGGTTTTGATATCTTTTCCCAATGTTGAATTGTTGACCTGTTGTGGTATCCTCTGCTTTGACTAGCTGTCCATGCAGCCATCAAACATCTCTCTCTCTCTCTCTCTCTCTCTCTCTCTCTCTCTCTCTCTCTCTCTCTGTTGGCAGTGGCATCCCCATACATGGTGCCTTGCTGGCAGGAATGTGGCCTGCTATAGTACCACTAGATATGTCAGTAGGAGATGATGGTAATTGGGTATTCTGTCACCAGTCCAAAAGGCATCACACACTGACACTAGCACCACCTTAAATCATATTACCTCCATGTTATTGAGCAATGCCTGTACACACACACACACACACACACACACACACACACACACACACACANGTGTGTGTGTGTGTGTGTGTGTGTGTGTGTGTGTGTGTGTGTGTGTGGTTGGATGGCCAATACAGCTATGCAAACACTTGAATCTGTACGTGTGTATGCGTGTGTGTGTGTGTTCGTGTGTGGGTACATCATGTCAATAGTTGCAAGCATTTGTCATTAATTATCATGACATTCCAGAGTGAGTGTCGCATGCTAAGGGGGGATCTCTCAACATGCCAGTGTGACCATCTTGCTGGGAGGGATACACCTCACAGTTATATCTCACAGTTTAGGTCACAGTGTGTGTGTGTTATGACTAGGCTAGTAATGGTTGTATTGGGTAGCCTATTGACCACACCCTAGGCTTCTAGTAGACTAGGAGTCAGCCAATCCTCCCATTATCGTCACTGTATTTGTGTGTGTGTGTGTGTGTGTGTGTGTGTGTGTATTGTGAGAGAGACATTAGCAAAAATATCAGAAGCTTCATGATTTCACATCGAAACAATGATAAGTCTGTGTTTATAATGTCATGTAGCATGCCAGCCTTCTTAGCTGGTTTAAACATTTAACATACGATTGTATCCACGAGTCAGGAAGTACCTTCAAAGAAAGTACCAGTTTTCTCATGTCTTTTGCTCTAACCAACAAGTTGATTGACCCCCTCTCTCTCTCTCCCTAGGTACTACGAGGGCCCCCCAGGACGGGGAGCGACCTGGAGTGGACTATAACTTCATCAAGGTGGAGGTGTTCCGACAGATGGAGAAGTCAGGTGACCTCCTGGAGTCGGGCGTCTACGAGGGGAACTATTATGGCACACCACGCCCACCTGCTGACCCCGCCTCCAATGCTCAGTTCCCAGCCTATTCTCGCTCCACGGCCAGCACTGGGTACCACAAGGAGGGGATCATCCCTCAGGACTCTCTCTCGCCCCTCTCCCACGGAGGACAGAGGGCCATGACAATGCCAGTACCAAAGAACCTCGGTCCACTGCCCAGTAACTGGGAGATAGCGTACACAGAAAATAACGAGAAATACTTCATTGAGTGAGTGGACCATATGATTGTCACATGATTTGTGTGATGGCAATGCTTACACACACACACACACACACACATCAGTCACAATTCAGGCACCACTCACTGGTTGGATCCCAGACTGGCCAGGCACATGAAACACACACTCATTGATTGTGTTGACACTGGTAGGTGATGAGTAGAGCATGGGTATGTAGCATCTTTTTCATCCTCTCTCTGTCTGTCTGTCTGTCTCTCTCCAGAGCTTCCCTATGGCTGGGAGAAGGTCAACGATCCAGTCTATGGTACTTACTTCATTGAGTAAGTCAGAAATATTTCTATGTGTCAACAGGTTTGACCCATTTGTTTCACTATTGCCACTGTACCAAAGTCAATGCTGACTTCTTGACATGGTACATGAAATACTCAAGAAAATGCTCGATCTACAAGTGTATGAAACTTTATCATCCATTTCTATATAATTGCATGTAGGCTAGAATTCAAAAGACCTGGGTATAGATCTCAGATTTTTCCAATGTTTATCACAAGTCATTCTCCCCTCTCTCTCTCTCTCTCTCTCTCTCTCTCTCTCTCTGCAGCCATGTGAACCGTGTCACGCAGTATGAGAATCCCGTGTCAGAGGCAAAGAGAAAGTTTGCTGGCTCTCAACTCCCACAGAGACACCACGAAGCTCCACCCCCTGCCAGAGAGCCTCCGCCCACCATCCAATCTGCTGCTGCTCTGGAGAAGCAGCGTGAGGCAGAGGCTGCTGCCATGTGGCCTGACGCTGGTCTCAGAGACTACCCTGACTCCTACCCCTATCCCTACCAGAACCACCACTTGCCATCGGAGCAGGACCTGGAGGCCGAGCTGCAGGGGGAGGTGATACATGCCTCTCTCTCCAAGACCCCCAGTGGCTTTGGGTTCACCATCATCGGAGGAGATAGGCCGGGAGAGCTGCTGCAGATAAAGAGCATTGTGAGAGGCAGTGTTGCTGATCGTGACGGTCGACTCAGGATTGGTGACGTGTTGGTCAGGATCAACGGCATCTCTGTCCTGGCTTACAATCATAGAAAGGTCGTTGACCTCTTCCAGAGCATTCCATTCTCTTCTGACGTTGAGATCGAGGTGCGTCGAGGCTACCCTCTGCCTGACCTCCGGAGCGAGGAGCTGCCGGGGTACTCCGATATCGCACAGGGGGGTGCGAGTGAACCCCCTCCACCCAACCACATGGTGGAGAAGGCCACTGTCAACATCGTCAAGGGACCGCTAGGCTTTGGATTCTCACTGGGTAAGATGGAGGGTGAGATGGAGGAGGAGATGGAGGGGGAGATGGAGGGTNACATCAGGCTGAAGACACTTGCACTCAATGATGACTACAAACACAGTATGTCTAGCTTCCTTGGCGGGTTATGGACTCCTACTAGTATCATAACACCTACGGTGGCCCTGAAGGTTCAAATTGATTTTGCTAACCGATTTTGATCTAACCTATTATATGTTTATCCTTTCTAAGAGATTTTTATCTAACTAAATTCTGATCTAAGCTATTTTCAACACCTCTAAGAGATTTTCATCCAAGAGATTTTGTATCAAAGCCGTTTTCATCTAAACCCTAGCCCTAGTTACTAACTAGCCCCTAACTTCTAGCCCTTAGCCCTAGCCCCTAACTCCTAGCCCCTAGTTTTTAGATCTTAGCCCTAGCCCTAGCCCCTAACTCCTAGCCCCTAGTTTCTAGATCTTAGCCCTAGCCCCTAGCCCCTAACTCCTAGCCCCTAGTTTCTAGATCTTAGCCCTAGCCCTAGCCTTAGACCTGGAAGAAAATCACTTAGATGAAAATGGCTTAGACAAAATGACTTATAGGATTGGAAATCACTTAGAAGGGGTTAAAAATAGGTTAGATCAAAAATTGATTAGCAAAATCAGTTTGAACCTTCAGAGCCACCATCAACACCCACTACCTCAGTGAGACATGTATGCTAGCATAGACTAACAAGATGCCATCCCCCCAACACACACACAAAACACACAGGCTACAGTGACCCCCCTCTCTCATATGGGACTAGAAACATAGCATTCAAATTCCGTACTTTCAAGACACCCGAACCAACCTTTGACCCCCAATTACTTCTACAACGAGGGGTAAGTGCTATTAAATGATTTAATTTTAACACACACACACACACACACACACACACACACACACACACCCTCCCCAGTGCTACAGCCCGGCATTCACAGCCTACAATGCTTATCTCGACAGAATCAATAAGACGATATCATCATGACATCACAACAAACATGGCCATACAGAGAACAGTGCTAACTTTGAATAAATGAGTGTGTCTAATTATTGAATGTGCTATGGACTTGTATTTGGTTGTTGCAACACTCCCTGTATGGGCAGACACACACATTGAGTGCTAGTAGGATGTGGGTGTGGCCATCTCTTACCTTCCTAGCTTCCTCGACACACTGCATGTAGTCTCGAACCTCTACAGAACAGTTCAAAGGTCGTCCCATGTTGCTACGGTAACACTCCATGACTTTATCTTTGCAGTCCTCACACACAGGCACCACATTTTGACGAGTCTTCCTACAGAGAGAGAGAGAGAGAGAGAGAGAGAGAGAGAGAGAGAGAGAGAGAGAGAGAGAGAGGTATCACCTAGCTAGCAAGGAGAGGCGGCTGGTGGGGACTTACTCTGAGAACTTTTTTCTAACTTCACTCACTGTCTTCTCAAACTCTTGATTTGAAACGTTCTTCAGAGATTCATTCTAAGTAGAAACATGAACCATCTCAGGTAGCCATTGGAGAGGTAAGCTAGCTGTAAGTGCCTTCCTACCTTCTGTCTCTCCAGTTCACATCTTCTCTTCCACTTTATTGCCTCCTCTCTGCCACCACCTGCTGACTCAGCACCTGTCAGCTACAGGAAGCATGGCATGTTAGTGTGCACCCAGCTAGCTACTTCACATCATCAGCTCACCAGGTCCTCGGCACTCACATACGGAGGAAGGTCCTCATCTTCACGATCGTAAGAATCATGTGATTCTCCTCTCGGGTCACCTGATCCACCAGCACCTTTATCAGACTCATTGTCATTAAGACTCCTCAGGAAATCCTCTGTTACCTGTAGCATGTCATATCACAGCATCATACTACACACACACTGACTGATTCAATGATGTCATATCACTCTCAAATCAGCTCACAATGATCTGAGGCTGTCCCTCAGCACTCATCTCCTCCTCCACGCCCACCACACGCTCCTGGCTCTGTCCTCCTCCCATGACTGCCACTGCAGCTGTTGGAATCTCAAGATCACAGATCTGATCAGAGGTGCTGTGCTTTGAGCTAACACTGACGTAATGTTTGCAAGTAATTGAAACGACCATTTCCAGTAGAGAAGTAAATTATTAAAAGTCTTAGTCATGCGCATGCGCAGTATTCATATTCATAAAATTTTCAGAAACTGTGAGTTGGCGAGCTACGAAGAAGAAGGTTACTGGGGCAGCCAGATCTCGGAGACTCCAGCAATCCAGTGGCAGACTCCCAACTAAGGTGCTTCGCCAGTCAGTGGCAAGGTCTTCCCTGTCTACTACTACCCATGGTAAGTGTTGGAGCTACATGCCGAGTTGCCGCCGCAACTGGCAACTCTTTGAGTGTGCAAAACTTGTCTCTTTCAGGCTATCTCTTGTTGTTTCTCTACACAGGTGCCGCTAGGGAGGCTGTTAGCCATGACAACTTCTCCATTCTTGCTCAGATTTTCAGCAGCTAATTTTTGCCCCGTGTAAGTTAGAGAGTTTTTTTTTTTTTTTTTTTTTGAGTCTACAAATTTTATCTTCTGTTGTTTCTCTCTACAGATACCACCAGAGACCAAAGGAGTATCATATTATGTAGCTATCGAAAATCAAGTGCGATTTCTTGCTAAGGACTAGAGCTGTGGCCGGCTATGCTGTCTTGGTAAGTTTCATGAATATTAATAGTTTACTTCTCTTACGTTGTCTAATAATTAGCTAACTTAATTAGCTGTCACAGTTGAACGGTTCAGGGGCGGGTGTTACTGCACCAGTAGTGGAACTTGACTCCACTGTAACATCATCCCAGGTGTATAATTTCATGCTGTTCTATGCTTGAACTTAACAGTGCAGTCAACAGTATGTTCTTAGCAATAATATGTCTGGGGTAGTCTGGTTTACTGCTCTATAGGCCTTTTCCACACATGGGAGAAATAATGATGCCATGACATATTGTAACGAATTATGACCATGGACATGCCCCTTGGTGGGTAAATTAGTACAGCAGTGATACTGTCAAGCTTGAAAACAGCACTTTAGTGTGGGGAGATGCTTCAGCCAGCTTCTCAGGTCACTGCAGACTAACTCCTACTCTCGTTGGCTCATGATCACTCAAAATGTTTGTGTAGATCTGAAACACAGGCAAGTCCAGGTCATGGTGGCTTTTGCATGCAATTTCTTAAGTAATATGATGCTATTTTCTCAGATTTGTTGCTATTCAAACTTTGTATGGACCCTTCTCCGTGTTTTATCTGGCTTGCTGCTTCAATTTCCTGTAGAAGGCTCTCTTTTAGCTTGCACTAAACTTGGCCTCCAGTTATAATTACCTGAGAAGTTGGCTGAAGCATCCTTCCTCACTGAAGTGCTCTTTTCAAGCTTGGCAGTATCACTACTGTACAAATTTGCCCACCAAGGGGTGTGTCTATTGTCACAATTCGTCATAACGCATCATGCATCTCATTGAAAAATCACTACTGTTCCCGCGTGGAAAAGGTCTATAGCTAGAAATTTTTGAGACGAAACGAGGACAAACATCAAAAGGCATGGCGATGTCTGTAGAGTTTGCCATACAAAGAATCATGTGATAAACTTCCGTTTCCAATATCCCCTCTCCCCCTCTTATCTATGGTAAAATCTCCCATGGCAATTTCTCTAATTTTACATAAAAACTGTAGTAGTATGTTCTTAGCTCCTGTAATAATATCATGTACCAGCATACTAGGGGTAGTTAGTGCAGTACAAATATTCGTGCTAATAACTGCAAGCATTTGCAATTGCCACTAGAGGCTTCTATTCAGCTCACTTCTCTTTCTTTTTAATTAATCGATTAAACGTCACCTTTGCCAGAGCCTCTCTCTCGGCACGTGCAACATCATGAAGGAGGAGTGTCTAGCTCGCTAGACTAGTTTAAGTTATAACTGGTCATGTTTGAGTTATAACCGGGCACATTTGTTCATGTTTGTGCTCTGTCAGAGTACTGCTAATGATCGACACCTTAAGTACTTGGTTTTCATTGGTCAGGTGACTACAACTAGTGATCCTTTGTTTTTATTTTTTGTCACTAATAGGCCAGATTATGAGAGATTGAAAGACGGCAGATCATTGAGCAGCAAGTCAAGATCAGGAGGAGACTTTACACCTTGATTCAATGTAAGTGTATGTGTTCTGTGTGTTCATTTGTTCTTTCAACCATTCTCCTACCAAGGTGTACCCCCTTGAACACAATGTACCAGCTGGTCCCCAAATTTTATACCGGTTTCCCTTTGTCCACATTGGAACATATATATGTATATGTATATATGTACTGTATGTATGATCGAATTGGACTAGGGTCTAGGAATAGTATACTAACTAGCTTCTTTGCTCCCAATGCCTGCGCTAGCAGGTATAAGAGCATTTAAGTGAATGTAAACAGACTAGTGTCTGGAATGTATGCCTATAGATTCAATAGTATATACTAACTAGCTTCCTTGCTCCCAATGNAATGCTCGATCTACAAGTGTACAAAACTTTATCATCCATTTCTATATGAATTGCTTGTAGGCTAGAATTCAAATGACCTGGGTATACAGTATGCGCCAGTATAAAGTTCCCGTTTCCGTTTTGTTTTACGCGCGTAAAATGCTTTGAACGGAATCGTTTTGGTTTAGTTCCGTTTTTTAGAACGGTAGTACCACGTATAGGTGTAATAGTAGCTAGACTATGATAAGTTTACTCAGATTTTTCCAATGTTTATCACGAGTCATTCTCCCCCCTCTCTCTCTCTCTCTGCAGCCATGTGAACCGTGTCACGCAGTATGAGAATCCCGTGTCAGAGGCAAAGAGAAAGTTTGCTGGCTCTCAACTCCCACAGAGACACCACGAAGCTCCACCCCCTGCCAGAGAGCCTCCGCCCACCATCCAATCTGCTGCTGCTCTGGAGAAGCAGCGTGAGGCAGAGGCTGCTGCCATGTGGCCTGACGCTGGTCTCAGAGACTACCCTGACTCCTACCCCTATCCCTACCAGAACCACCACTTGCCATCGGAGCAGGACCTGGAGGCCGAGCTGCAGGGGGAGGTGATACACGCCTCTCTCTCCAAGACCCCCAGTGGCTTTGGGTTCACCATCATCGGAGGAGATAGGCCGGGAGAGCTGCTGCAGATAAAGAGCATTGTGAGAGGCAGTGTTGCTGATCGTGACGGTCGGCTCAGGATTGGGGACGTGTTGGTCAGGATCAACGGCATCTCTGTCCTGGCTTACAATCATAGAAAGGTCGTTGACCTCTTCCAGAGCATTCCATTCTCTTCTGACGTTGAGATCGAGGTGCGTCGAGGCTACCCTCTGCCTGACCTCCGGAGCGAGGAGCTGCCGGGGTACTCCGATGTCGCACAGGGGGGTGCGAGTGAACCCCCTCCACCCAACCACATGGTGGAGAAGGCCACTGTCAACATCGTCAAGGGACCGCTAGGATTTGGATTCTCACTGGGTAAGATGGAGGGTGAGATGGAGGAGGAGATGGAGGGGGAGATGGAGGGTGAGATGGAGGGTGAGATGGAGGGGGGTGGTTGAGGTACAGAATCTCCATCAGTTTTCTTTTAAAATATTTACATGTATTGTAATAATTATTATTGTTGTCTGGAGCCATTGTTATGACTAGCTGTGTGCATTGAGAGATGATGTAATGGACGAGAGGTCCACTAGTGATATTCACAGCCCCCATTTGAAGTGGTCCAGCGACTGTCACTGATGGTATTCAGGGCCAGGGAGATGGCTCTAGGTGGATTCATGGCTCTGTGGTTAGCTGTCCTTTGGCACAATCATATAGCGTGTCTTTGTTTGGGGGTAGGCCATGTCTGTGTGTGCTTGGTAGGCAGGGGATTCATTGTGCAGAGATAGATCGTGTTGTGTGTGTGTGGCATAACAATGGCCCTCTATTGATATGGTAATGTGACTCACAAAGAAGACCTTGTGTCGTTCATTCTATAATGGCAGTGAGATAGAATCAGTAAAGAATTGACTTTCCATGAGAGACACTCACTGGTGTACATTGAAATGACAATGCACTGTGCCATTCCATATATTAATGATCTGTCCGTCCCCCTCTCTCCTCTCACTAGGTGAGTCTCCGCTGGGTCCTGTAGTGAAGCTGATCATGGACCACCCTCGGTGTGCCCAGCTGAAGGAGGGAGATGTCCTCATGGAGGTGAATGGGGAGAATGTGAGGGAGTACGCTCACAACGACCTGGTCACCGTGCTCAAGAGATGCCCCAAGGGAAACCAGGCGTCGTTCACTGTCCTCAGGGCGCCCTCGCAGGGAGAGGTAGGACTGGCGGTGTGGTGGTGTGTAGATCAGGGAGGTTACTGTTGAGAATATTTCAGCAATTTGTCTTTGTGTAGACGGCTTTGACCAACAGTATACTCTTGCTATGACATAGTGAAACAAATATTTTCAACTGTAAATATTTCCTGATCTACACTGTTAGTGTGTGCATTGTTGTAAGCTATTCTCAGCTAGCAGCCATCTGGTTGTGGTGGTCACTCACCCTCTCTCTCAGTCGGGCTCTCCTCCATGCCTCTCACTGAATGAACACTGAGTGATGATGGTGCTCTCTAATTAGAATAACATAACTCACTAACTCTCTGTTGTTGTCTTGTCCCCCCTCCCCCTATCTATGTCACCTCTAGTGGTCAGAGTACCCCCCTTATGATGGAGCCTTTTCCCTCCAGGAACACCTGCCCAGCTACCCCGGACCAGATGGCTACCCTCTCAACTCTGACGATCCATTCTCTGCCTTTGAGATACGCCTCATGAGACAAGTGTCAGGATTTGGCTTCAGAATCATCGGAGGAAAGGAGGAGGGGTCTCAGGTACACACGGTGGGAGGGGTGGGCTAGTCTCACACATTTTGACACATTTTGTGATCTTCTTGAACAAGAACACTAGTAAATGAAAGCACCAAGGTGCATAAGCCTCGGCGCACTCACATGTATGCATGACATATGACCAGCACGGTCCACTGAGAGGTGTCAGCGGCCTAGCAAATTCAAGCGGCCTGCTGCAATTGACCTGTGATTAACCTAGTTATATTTAACCGCTGTTTTGGAATACTCTTGATGCTTGTAGTACTTAGTACTTGCACTTTAATGCTCAGCTCGAGATACTTCTACACAAAGCTATGTTAATTCAACTTGCAATCAGTGAGTTACTTACCTGTACTGTCCAAGCAGCAGGCTAAGCCAGCCTGTCAAACTCCAGTCCATTGTTTCTAGATAACGCACACTACACGGGGCGTGATCAATGGGTGCGGTTTCGAAGCTAAGCGCTCAGAGAAGCACAAAAGCCTCAAATCTCAGAAACTACAGCGTTTTGCAAGATTCTACACAACAAATTTCTAGATAATTTCGATTTATGAACGTAAGTACCTTTCATTTGGACCATAGAGCTGTCATTCTTCAGATAATCGAGTAACAGACAGACACACACACACACACACACACACACACACAAAACGACTACCGTAACCCTCTGCACACGTGCTACGCACGCGCCGAGGCTTAACTAGTACCATAAAATATAGTGGTCTTAAAAGTTTCTGTTATATTGTTAGATAAGTGTCAGCCATTGTCTGCTAGGGAATAGTGCTCTTGAAAAATCCCTTTACACTTCTCCCTCTTTCTCTCTCCCTCCCTCCAGGCCACCATTGGTGCCATTGTGGCTGGTGGAGCTGCTGACCTCGACGGTCGTCTTCAGGTGGGAGATGAGATCACTCACATCAATGGTACTCCTGTGATGGACGCTGCTCATCGTGATGTCATCACCCTGATGGGAGAGGCGGCGGCCCAGGGAGAGGTGGTGCTGAGGATACAGAGGAAGATGCCTATGATGGACGCCATGCCCCCACCCTCAGGGGGCTACGGGGGGGAGCAGAAGTGGATGGGAGAGGACTCCCTCCCCCCTCAGGGCATCAGAGATGTCATCATTGAGAGACCCAACCTGCAGACCAGCTTTGGTTTTGTCCTTCAGTCAAACACCCTCAGACCAGGCTGCATGATATGTGAGTGCCACTATCGTACCTCAGACCAGGCTGCATGATATGTGAGTGCCACTATCGTACCTCAGACCAGGCTGCATGATATGTGAGTGCCACTATCGTACCTCAGACCAGGCTGCATGATATGTGAGTGCCACTAGCGTACCTCAGACCAGGCTGCATGATATGTGAGTGGTATTAGCTAAAGTTTTTCATTTGACAAATTGGCTAATAAAAAATCATTATCGAAATAAAGATGGTATCTTAGCAATGATGGTTATGTACTCAATTTCAACACAATATACCTTGATAAGCTTTCTGACTAGCCACCAAACCTACACATCTATTTTACCCATACCCCTCTAATCAACAGGTCGTCTGGTCCCTGACAGTCCAGCGGAGAAGTCAGGTGCTCTGTACATCTATGATGAACTGCTGGCGGTCAACAACCAGGATGTGTCCAAGATGGACCATGCTGACATTGTGGGACTCATCAAGAGCTCAGGCACGTCCATTTCTCTAGCAGTCCAACAGCCTGAGGACATTGACGCCGTCGTTAGACAGCAAATGGTGAGTTAATGAATGTCATGTGATCTCAGACCACACCCACCAACATACCTCCTTTGTTCCAGTTGGCCGATCAGCAGGAGAGCCCCTCTCATGGTTACAGTAACGAGCACCACCACCCCCCACAGCACCCAGGCCACCCGGGGGGCTACCTGGAGGAGAACAGGAGGCAGTACCAGGACTACCCTGACGGGGGGGAGGACGAACAGATGCCCCCACAGATATCAGCAGACCTGGATGACATACCTAGGTATGGCAATTGACTGTTCACTATCATATAACACGTAAATCGGAAAATTTTGCTGTAAAAAGTTTCACATAGGGTCATAAAAAATAGTGGGTGAGGTTGTGTAACGTCATACAGTTGTACAGTGTACAAAAATATTCAATGCAAGAAAAATTTGACGATAATATTATTTTAGCTCATGATATTGAGTGGCAGCCACTCCTACTGTAGCAGCCACCAATGATGATCTAATGAACCTCTCTCTCTCTCTCTCTCTCTCTCTCTCTCTCTCACTCTCTCTCTCTCACTGCAGTGACGATGAAGAGATCTACAACATTGAGATCCATCGCTCTGGTGGGGGGTTTGGCTTCAGCATCCGAGGGGGGGCTGAGTACAACTCCGCCCTCTGTGTCCTCAGGATAGCCGATGGAGGAGCTGCCGCTCAAGATGGACGACTCAAGGTTAGTTTGGCAATCTTTACAAACGTGTTGCTTGTCTCTGTCACCAACTGGTGGGAGGTTGGTATATGCCATTTTGTTGGTGTGTGTGTATCTCAATATCTTATTGCTAGTCCTTTGCCTTGTACACTGTTAGGTTGGTGATGAACTGCTGGAGATCAACGGCAACTCGACAGAGGGCATGCTCCACTCTGACGCCATCACCATCATCAAACATGGTGGGGACATTGTCTCCCTCATCGTGAGGAGAGTCCACGAGGAGGCCTTCGTGGGATGTGAGTCACACCACACAGCCTTGCTACTATGATGATATCATAATGATTTTATTCTTCCATCATGTTTGTGTAGCTGGTCAGTACAAGTCTGCCCAGGGTCCTGATGGGACTATCTTCTCTCCCACGGCCGTCCAGTCCAAGGACCGCTACACTCAGGACTATATGAACTCCCTCACGAGGGCCACGGACAGAAGTAGGAGTGGCAGCAGAGAACCACAGCCATGAGAGAGAGAGAGAGATCAGTTGGAATACAGGTACATATAGAGAACACTTACGGTCAGCCATTGTTTAAGAATCATAATAAATTCTGTACACCTTATTAAGCCTCGGCGAGTGAGTATCACGTGCAGAGGGTTACAGTAGTCGTTTTGTGTGTGTGTGCGTCTGTCTGTTACAGGATAATGTGAAGAATGGCCGCTCTATGGTTCAAACCGAAGGTACTTACATTCATGAATCCAAATTATCTTTAAAATGGTTGTGTAGAATCTTGCAAGACTCTGTAGTTTCTGAGATACGAAGCTTTTGTGCTTCTCTGAACGCTTACCTTCGAAACTGCACCCATAAATCACGCCCCACATATAGTGTGCGTTATCTAGAAATACATGATACAATTTTGTGTAGGTGTGTGCGTCTGTCTGTTATGACCACACATACAACAGCCATGACGCATTAGAGTCAACAAGCCTAACATGTAATTTTGCTGTGGCATAGAAATAGTTGCAGTCACTAGAAAGCTTAATAATGTGTATATAAACTTAGATTTCTTCAAGCTGATCGCAACGGTACCAACGCCAGCTCAATACGACCTTCCTAGACCGAGATATGACCACATATACAACAGCCATAGATAGCTACGGAGAAAAAGAAAAAAAAAGGTTGAGCGGGGATTTCCAGTACGAGCCTTGACCTTGTCATTATGACTGTGCTAGCGCTGCACGATCAAGGGCTTACACGTACCTTCCATCCCTTTACCCCCACCTACCCCGTACACGGCATGCCAGTCACTAAAGGCGCTATGACTGACATAGGTTCTGCGAGTAGGTGGGGCTCAACTATATGCTCAACCATAGAATGTAAGTATGCAGTAAGCGAGGCATATATTTCAGGGGAGACTCACCACGGCCCCCGGACCATGTATGTGATGAACCTTAGGCAGTATTTGACTCCTGCCATAGCCCCGCTTCACTAACACACTCACTATATATAGTTGCGAGTCCCTATTTATACCACAAACATTACTGATAGAAATTGTTAGTTGGGTTTCGTTAATGAGATTCATTGAGGGCAGTTAATTGATCTAACGGAAGTGACGTAATCATACGCGAAATGGAATGTAATTAACACCGCGCCGTATAAAAGAAAAAACAGGCTTCTACAAAAGGCTTACAGGCTAGCCTATACTATGATGTAGTATCTATGGCATAATGGCTTTGCTACCAAGAAATCAGCTATCCAAGCATATTCTTTAGCTAGAGAAGCTAAAAAGCCTTTTGCCTCAAGTCCAGACTCCTAAAGTCTCTCCATAATGACACTGAGTGCAAGGAAATAGATTGTGCAGCTGATATTGGCAATTTGAATATCTGGTATAATCATGAACATTCTGCAAGAGTGGTAGCAAGCAAGCTAGAAACTCTCACCTCTTCTGGTCGTCTGGTATTCAACATTTATGCGAGATCTAGGCAAAAAAGGTTAGAAAGACAAAGACAAAGAAGAAAGAGCCCGAATTATTGACTTGCGTGATACGTGAATACTCACACATGCTCATATATGAGACTGGCACTGATCAAGAAACTAAGCTACTTAGCATTCAGTACTGTATTGCAAGTGCTACAAGCATCAACAATTTTCTAAACAAAGGTTATTATAACTAGGCTGACCACAATTCAGTACATTCTTGATTGCTACAGGCTAGAATTTGAGGTTGGTTGGATGACGAGGTCATGCATTCATGTATGGTTGTGTATCATGGTAGTTGATTGCGCCGAGGCTTATGCACCTTGGTGCCTTCATTAAGCCTCGGCACGTGCGTAGCACGTGCAGAGGATTACGGTAGTCGTTTTGTGTGTCTGTCTGTCTGTCTGTCTGTCTGTTCCATCGAAATCTCAAGAAAGGCAGCTCTAGCGACAAAACTGATGGTATTTACGTTCATAAATCTGAATGATCTTGTAGAAATATATTTTTTGCTGTCCAAAACACCGTGGTTGCTGAGATTTGAGGCTTTTGTGCTTCTTTTAGCGCTTAGCTTCGAGACCACGCCCATTGATTTGGGGTGCGTTATCTAGAATTCGTGTTGAATGGAGCAGCTCCAAGAGTTCTAGAAGCAGCTTAGATGCATGGCTGCTGATGCTTTTGGTCAGTGGTGCTTGGTGCTAGCAAGCACTGATACATAATATCTAGCTATGATGCAAGCTGGGTTACTGTCTAGGCATAGATTATGGTTGAGGTAGCCCAGCTTGACTTTGCATCAATTCAACAACACTGAGCTGAGCATTCGCATGTCAGCCACTTTAGTCATCATAGTAACTAGCTAGCTAGCTATAGTTCAGTAGCCTATCAGTGTGTCCTGTGCTGCTCAGTTCATCACAGAGTTATTCAGCTAACCAGTGGGCTTAGCTTGGGAGTAGGCTATAACTTGGGCTTACCGTATATAAAATACAGGTGCATTAGTTTTCTTGATTATATACACATGCCATACATGTAGATATGACTTGTGATAATTTAACTCTCTTACAAGTACACTAGCTAGTTGAGTGTGCCGAGGCTTGTGCACCAGCGGTGCTTTCATTATATCAGTGTTTAAAATTAGTATTGGTCTGCTATATTTCGGGAAATTTGACTGCAAAATTTGCCCATTTCCCAATTTGTGTGGCAAAAGAGCACATGTGACAAAATGCCGTCAATATTAAACCATGTTGTATTGTCTCTCCCCAGATACTGGCTGGTGGTGGTGTTATTATATGATTCACCTGATTTGGACACTTTATGCAACATACAGCTCTACACACACACATATCCAATTTTGTATCCCACCTGTAATTCTTCGGCCGAAAATATTGTTCTTATTTTAGTTGCATGATGTAATTATGATGTAATGCTTGATTGATTTGCTCATGTATACTTTTTAACTCAATGAAGTTTTATTTGTAGTTATTTTGTGTTTGATTTTTGTTGAAGGTTTTGCTTTTTTTGTATAATAAAATGCTATTAATTTTTGCTATTATCAAAAATGCTATTTTGGAATGAGAATGGGACCTGACAGAACTGGAATTAAACAATTCCTGTCTGCTGAACCTTGACCCCAAAACAATGGACACACCCACAAGTGTTGTTGGTCTTTTAGGGTGTGTGAAAGAGAGAGATGGAAGAAAGGAAGTTGAAGGAGCGCTTCTATCGAGTGGAGTTCAACAGGACTACATGGGAGGTACCTGATCGCTACCAAGACCTCAAACCAGTCGGGATAGGAGCCTTTGGATCAGTGTGGTGAGCTAGCTCTGCTGTAAAGCTTCTCATCTTATTTTGAAATTTGTAGTAGTAGTGTGTGAGTCACCTTTCATTATCTATGTGTGTGTGTGTGTGTGTGTGTGTGTGTGTGTGTGTGTGTGTGTGTGTGTGTGTGTGTGTGTGTGNCCGATAGCGAGATGTGTGTGTAGTTCTGCATTGGATGTTCAGAACAACCTGAGAGTGGCCATCAAGAAGCTGTCGCGACCCTTCCAAAGTCCCACCCATGCCAAGAGATGCTACAGGGAGTTGAGACTCCTCAAGCACATGGAGCACGAGAATGTCTTGAAGCTACTTGATGTGTTCACTCCGGATCAAGACTACGATCACTTCAGCGATGTGTACGTTGGTTTGATGTCTTGTTGACTCTTTTCTTCACAGTCTTGTTATGTGGTCTTCTCTGCTGTGTACAGCTACCTCGTGACAGAGCTCATGGGCTCTGACCTTCACAAGATAGTGATCTCCCAGCCCCTCAGTGATGAGCATGTCCAGTTCTTTATCTACCAGATCCTGAGAGGTCTCAAGGTGAGAGCTGCATGCCATGGGCTAGTACTGACATTGAGTAGTTACTTTAATTTCAGTGCTGATGAGAAAATAATTTCAATCCCACACACATTTATGAAATATCTCTCCCTCTCTCTTTCACGCACACACATGTAGTACATTCATTCTGCTGGCATCATTCATAGGGTAAGTCCCTCTCTGATTACTTCCTGTCCACTGTCTGACCTCTTCCTGCCCCCAGGATATCAAGCCCTCCAACATAGGCGTGAGTGAGGACTGTGAGATCAAGATACTGGACTTTGGTTTGGGCCGACCAATGGCTGAAGAGATGACAGGCTACGTCATGACCCGCTACTGGAGGGCCCCTGAGGTGATGCTTAATTGGATGCACTACGACCAGAAAGGTAGGGAAAGTTGCCATGGAAACATGGTCCAAGTAAAAACTGCTTTTTCAGGATGTTTTGTATCATAGCAAGAACTAGTACATAAGCTATTATGTACTCTTGCTCATAGCAATGAAGTAGACTACTCTTGGTAACATTGATGATGAGCTGTAGCATCGACTAATGAAGGTAGTCTTGAAGATATCTTGTTATTTCTCTCTCTCTGCAGCTGACGTGTGGTCTGTCGGGTGTGTGATGGCCGAACTGCTGACAGGCCAGGTCTTATTCCCAGGCTCCGACTGTATCCTCTGGTGCTAGTGTCAATCTGTTTTGTGTTAGTATCATTGTAGCACTGTTCACCTTGACACCACTGACATCAGATAGAGATCATTTGAACAAGATCCTTCAGATCTGTGGCTCTCCCGATGAAGAACTGCTGTCCAAGATAGAGAGTGATTCAGTACGTCAGTGACACACACACACACATTCTAATCCATGCCCCCCTCCCTGCAGGCCCGTAGCTACGTCTCCTCCCTACCTCCGTACCCAAAGAAAGACTTCCACACTTTCTTTGTGGGTGCCAATCCTACAGCGATAGATCTGCTGACTCAGCTCCTCCACATGGACCCTGAGAGACGACCCACGGCGGAACAAGCATTGGACCATCCCTACTTCGCCAAATACCACATGCCACAGGACGAGGTAAGTCATGTGACAATCACATGATCTTATCTTGATGTCATTGGTCTCCCTCATTAGCCTGTCTGCCTCAATCACTATGACGACTCGTTTGAAGAACTGAAGCTAGACACTGAAGGATGGAGAAGTAAGTCCCTGGTTAATTAACCTCTAATTATTAATCAAGAATTATTGTTCCTTTGATGTGCAGCTAAGGTGTTCAAGGAGGTGGAGTCGTTCACCTCTCCCTCCCTGCCCAAGCGAACCACTCACCCTGGACTGGCCAAGGACCGCAGGGAACTGAGTCAGGACATGGACCTGGCATCCCCCCAGGACACACCCACCACTCCAGACACGCCCCCAACCATGCAGTGACATCATTATGATGATGTAGTGCTTGTTTTTAGAAAAGATTATGGAATTTATTAGCATAGAACTATTTCTCTCTTTCTCATTCCTCCCCATTCACCATGCAATATCTTATACTGTACATGGACTAGAAAATTAATAATGTGATTATATTTTGATTGACTTTTGACCATCGTCCAAAAGCTGTCAAGAGGCTATGCATACTCTACCTCTAGATTTATGACTCATGTGCTAGCCAGCTGCAGCATCCAAACAGGAAGATCATTAGTAACATCTTAGGTGGTTGTGTTAATAAGTGTTAGTTTAGTGAGGTGTTACCTTTAGCAACTTATCAGTAACTGCAAGTTTTAGACATTTCTAGCCAGAGATGACAAGAATAACGTTTGAGGACAAGCTAAGGTTCACTGCATTTCAGAAGCTGCAACAACTGCAGCACATCAATGTCCCTAGCACTGCTCACTGTCGCCATGGCAACAGTAGGAGTGTGGTGTTGAGAAATAAGGCCTGGAGAGGAGTGAACTTTGCACCCAGTCACCACAAGATGGTCCGACTGGACAGTGTGAAGATGGTATTCTCAAACCACAGCCGATTTACCAGCGACACTCCAGCACCAATAGAGACAGACTCGTTAAGGAGAGAAAAGAGGGAAGCTCCTAGTAATTATCTCTGGAGACGACATGATGTCAGTGTGGTCCAACCAGGGAGGGAGTTCCATCGGAGGTTCAGACCTCTGGGGATCAGAGATGGATTAACTGAGGGGGCCAGAGATAGGAGGGCATTCACCTCCTTCCCTTACATCAACCCGACCCCCTATGACCACCGAGGGGTCAGTAAGCATGGCCCCTGTCATTAGTGCATTTCTTATCTCTCTCTCTCTCTCTCTCTCTCTCTCTCTCTCTCTCTGCAGCTGGATGACTCCCTGCCAGAGACCAGGCTGGACACTGTGAAGACACCAGACCCCTTCAACATCAGGCTGAAGACACTTGCACTCAATGATGACTACAAACACAGTATGTCTAGCTTCCTTGGCGGGTTATGGACTCCTACTAGTATCATAACACCTACGGTGGCCCTGAAGGTTCAAATTGATTTTGCTAACCGATTTTGATCTAACCTATTATATGTTTATCCTTTCTAAGAGATTTTTATCTAACTAAATTCTGATCTAAGCTATTTTCAACACCTCTAAGAGATTTTCATCCAAGAGATTTTGTATCAAAGCCGTTTTCATCTAAACCCTAGCCCTAGTTACTAACTAGCCCCTAACTTCTAGCCCTTAGCCCTAGCCCCTAACTCCTAGCCCCTAGTTTTTAGATCTTAGCCCTAGCCCTAGCCCCTAACTCCTAGCCCCTAGTTTCTAGATCTTAGCCCTAGCCCCTAGCCCCTAACTCCTAGCCCCTAGTTTCTAGATCTTAGCCCTAGCCCTAGCCTTAGACCTTGAAGAAAATCACTTAGATGAAAATGGCTTAGACAAAATGACTTATAGGATTGGAAATCACTTAGAAGGGGTTAAAAATAGGTTAGATCAAAAATTGATTAGCAAAATCAGTTTGAACCTTCAGAGCCACCATCAACACCCACTACCTCAGTGAGACATGTATGCTAGCATAGACTAACAAGATGCCATCCCCCCAACACACACACAAAACACACAGGCTACAGTGACCCCCCTCTCTCATATGGGACTAGAAACATAGCATTCAAATTCCGTACTTTCAAGACACCCGAACCAACCTTTGACCCCCAATTACTTCTACAACGAGGGGTAAGTGCTATTAAATGATTTAATTTTAACACATACACACACACACACACACACACACACACACACACACACACACACACACCCTCCCCAGTGCTACAGCCCGGCATTCACAGCCTACAATGCTTATCTCGACAGAATCAATAAGACGATATCATCATGACATCACAACAAACATGGCCATACAGAGAACAGTGCTAACTTTGAATAAATGAGTGTGTCTAATTATTGAATGTGCTATGGACTTGTATTTGGTTGTTGCAACACTCCCTGTATGGGCAGACACACACATTGAGTGCTAGTAGGATGTGGGTGTGGCCATCTCTTACCTTCCTAGCTTCCTCGACACACTGCATGTAGTCTCGAACCTCTACAGAACAGTTCAAAGGTCGTCCCATGTTGCTACGGTAACACTCCATGACTTTATCTTTGCAGTCCTCACACACAGGCACCACATTTTGACGAGTCTTCCTACAGAGAGAGAGAGAGAGAGAGAGAGAGAGAGAGAGAGAGAGAGAGAGAGAGAGAGAGAGAGAGAGA
>CAXIPT010000003.1:12479591-12500457 GCA_964030475.1 Tethya wilhelma | reverse complement strand
CAGTGTCTTCGACCAGTGTCCGGAATGTATATGCTAGATTTAATATAGTGTACTAACTAGCTTCTTTGCTCCCAATGCCTGCGCTAGCAGGTATAAGAGCATTTAAGTGAATGTAAACAGACTAGTGTCTGGAATGTATGCCTATAGATTCAATAGTATATACTAACTAGCTTCCTTGCTCCCAATGCCTGCAGTAGCAGGTATAAGAGCATTGAAGTGAATGTATTACGGATCTGTGTCCGAAGCTGTGTGTTCAACCTGTGTCAGGAATGTATATGTTAGATCGAATAGTATTCAGTCACAGCTATAAAATTATTGAATGAATCTAAACAGAGCTGTGTCTGAATCAGTGTCTTCGACCAGTGTCCGGAATGTATATGCTAGATTTAATATAGTGTACTAACTAGCTTCTTTGCTCCCAATGCCTGCGCTAGCAGGTATAAGAGCATTTAAGTGAATGTAACCGGAGCTGTCACTGTATATATGTATGTGTGTATGATGCACCAATATATTTGTATTCATGTACAATAATACTGTATGCCAATTCATTGAATGTATGTATGCAATCAACACATAATTTGTCTCCCCCCAAGGTGTGCCCCCTTGGAACACAATGCATTAACTAACCAGTCCCCACATTATTCTATACCGGTCCCTTTCCAAGGTGTGCCCCCTTGGAACACATTTCAACCACCACTCTCCCCCCAAGGTGTGCCCCCTTGGAACACAATGCACTGACTAACCGGTCCCCACATTATTTATACCGGTCCCCTTCCAAGGTGGCCCCCTTGGAACACATGTCTATATGTATGTATTTACTGCTTTTTTTTTTCTCTCTCTTCCTATAGCTTGTGATGTCTTAGTCTGAAGGATCGAAGACTCTACCTACAAGAAGCTTGCTTCTAGTTATGCACACACTCGCTCTTAGCCTCATGGCACTGAGCATGATTTGAGAGAGAGAGATCAGTAAAGTTAATATTCTGTATTATTACAAGGTTTATCTTGTACATTGCAGGTTTATATAATTTTAACATCTTTGTCTTGGAGTGGAACTGGTCAGCAACTGCCTAAGTCTCTGTATTATAAGTTTCTCTGTTCATTTTGCCACTGCCTTGTCTCTTATGTAGGTAGATGATCCAAGATAGTGTTTATTAAATAGGGTCAAAGAATCAAATTGATTGAGTGTATGTCACCAGCTGTGGTGTTAAGATACTCCCTGCTTACTGAAGAAATGGGACTCGGTTAATTTCACTCGAAATAGAAAATGGAACTGAATTGACCTGATAAGTTTCTCATTCATCTAATTTGCCATTTATTTTTTCTGCTGAGCCAGCTACCAAGCCAACTGAAGCAGTTGAAGTCTTGAAATGGATGTGAACTCACTTCTCTAGCTGTAAGTTTGTCGTGTGTTTCATTTTGCCATGTATTTTTCCTTCTGCGCCTATTTTGTTTGACTACTGTACAACTTGCACACACCGATTTGAGTTATGGACACCATCTTTTGTGTCTGTCTTAAGGTATTAAAACGTTTTCTCTCAGTTGCACACAGCTATCATTTTTGTTCATTCTGTTTGCAATATGTTTACTACGACATGTGCCTGAACCTCTGGAGGTCATCTTGTTCAGCTGCACACGCCATTAAAAGGGAAGGATTGCTAATGATTCAATGACATCATGACTCATTCTTATTTAAATGCTCTCTCTACAACATACACACATATATTAGCAAGTAAACGTGTCTTCTTGCAGTTTGTCCCAATGCAAGGTAAGAACTTTTCAAGCTGTATAACTGTCCTGTTTTAAATTTTATCTGTACAAATACACACACCACCATTGAGTTTCAGAGCCTGGTCATCTTGTGTGTCTGCACTGATGTCCTAAGGTAATATAAATTCAATTGCATACAGCTATATATCATTTTTGTTCATTTTCTCCACAATATGTTCACCATGACATGATCTGAACCTCCGGAGGTCATCTGGTGCAACTGCACATGTCATTAAAAGGGAAGTAATGATTCAATGACATCATGACTCATTCTTAAATGCTCTCTCTCTGTACAACATACACACATACTAGCTGTCAAGTTAACAAGTCATCTTGCAGTTTGTCCCAATGCAAGGTAAGAACTTTTAAAGTTGCTCACAACTGTCTTGTTTGACTGCTGTACAACTTGCACACACTGATTTGAGTTATGGACACCATCTTGTGTGTCTGTCTTAAGGTAATAAAATATTTTCTCTCAATTGCTCACAGCTATCATTTTGTTCATTCTCTTTACAATATGTTTACTATGGCATGTGCCTGAACCTCCGGAGGTTGTCTTGTGCAACTGCACATGTCATTAAAAGGGAAGTAATGATTCAATGACATCATAACTCATTCTTATTAAATGCTCTCTCTCTCTCTCTACAACATACACACATACTAACTGTCAAGTCATCTTGCTGTTTGTCCCAATGCAAGGTAACAACTTTTAAAGTTGCTCACAACTGTCTTGTTTAACTACTGTTGCACATACTCATTTGAGTTATGAAGGTCATCTTGTGAGACAGTGGCTAAGGTAAAATAAAGATCTCTCAATTGCATACAAGTATCATTCTTGTTCATTTCTCTCCACAATATGACATGTGCCTGAACCTCTGGAGATCATCTTGTGCAACTACACATCATAAAAGGGAAGGGTTGTTAATGATTCACAGCTCATTTCTATTTAATGCTCTCACTACAACACATACACTCCCATATTTAGTTCAAGTCTTGTATTCAGTTCATCCTGGCCAAAAGGTAAGAATCTGCAAGTTGCACACACATTATCGTGTTAGAACACTCAACAACATGCACACTGATTTGAGTTATGAAGGTCATTTTGTTGGATGGTGGCTAAGGTAATATAAAGTTCAGATATCTCAATTGCACACAACTATCATTCTTGTTCATTCTCTCCACATTATGTTGGCTACAACATGACTGTGCCTGAACCTCTGGAGGTCATCTTGTGCAACTGGACATGTCATTAAAAGGGAAGGATTGTTAATGATTCAATGACATGACTCATTCTTAAATGCTCTCTCTCTGTACAACACACACACATACTAGCTATCAAGTTAACAGGTCATCTTGCTGTTTGTCCCAATGCATGGTAAGAACTTTTAAAGTTGCTCACAACTGTCTTGTTTGACTGCTGTACAACTTGCACACACTGCCATTGAGTTATGAAGGTCATCTTGTGTGTCTGTCTTAAGGTAATAAAATGTTTTCTCTCAATTGCTCACAGCTATCATTTTGTTCATTCTCTTTACAATATGTTTACTATGGCATGTGCCTGAACCTCCGGAGGTTGTCTTGTGCAACTGCACATGTCATTAAAAGGGAAGTAATGATTCAATGACATCATGACTCATTCTTATTAAATGCTCTCTCTACAACATACACACATGCAGTCAAGTTAACAAGTCATGTTGCTGTTTGTCCCAATGCAAGGTAAGAACTTTTAAAGTTCCTCACAACTGTCTTGTTTGACTACTAATGCACACACTGCCATTGAGTTATGAAGGTCATCTTGTGGGACAGTGGCTAAGGTAATATAAAGATCTCTCAATTGCATACAAGTATCATTCTTGTTCATTCTCTCCACAATATTATGACGTGCCTGAACCTCTGGAGGTCATCTTGTGCAACTACACATAAAAGGGAAGGGTTAATGATTCACAACTTGTTTCTATTTAATGCTCCCACTACAACATACAAATACACTCCCACACTGTTTAGTTTTCAAATCTTATCCAGTTCATCCTGGCCAAAAGGTAAGAATCTGCAATTTGCACACATCTCATTAAACCACTCTTACAACATGCACACACTGATTTGAGTTGTGGAAATTACATGTCTGTGAGGTAAGAATCTCTTAGTCATGCAATCGTGAATTGAGCAATGTAACAATGCAATATGCACACACTTCAGCTTTGGAGGTCATCAGATGTGTCCAGTGAGGTAAGCATTATCATGGATCCATGGCATTATCAATGACCACTATTATTTAATGTGGCTGTACAAATGTGCACACACTTGAGTTGCAGAAACTGATCATATCCAGCTGGCAAGGTAAGTTTTGTCACAGTCTCTCATATATATATATATAGTTTTTTTAATACTCCACACTGCATGCACACAGTTTTGTAGGAGCAATTTCCTGTCCGTTCTGAGGTATGGACTCTCAATCTTACACTCCCATTGTTTACAGATTTACTAACGTGCACACATCATTTGGAGACTTAGAGCCAGAGGCAAAACTGAGTCATTGTTGAAGGGAAGAAACAATAAGTTTATGCTGAGTTTTAGTGTGCAAAAGTGTTTTTAAAAAATGTGACAACCGAAAGTCTTCTATTAATGAGAACTAAAAGGGGAAGGGATAATATTCAGTGGAATGAAAGCACAATTAAGTGAAACAATGGAGCACAATAAAAGAGCTTACCATTATTGAAACGTTGACTGAAAAGTTTACTATTGAAACATGTCTGCGCATGCGCAGTGAATCCTTCCGTAAATATTCAAATTATTCGAACTAGGTAATATTGAAATTTGCAATACCCTGATGGAGGAAGACAGTTGGCTGCTCAGAGATGAGTTTTGGTTCAATGTGACGTTCATCTATCGCACCAGCTGTCGCGGAGAAGATGAGGCTGTCTATCTAGGAGGTGATTTCAACGGTTGGAACAAAGAGAATCACAAGATGGCGCCGTGTGCTGAGGGGTACTCCATCACACTGCCTCTGTCCGAAGGATTCTATCACTACAAGTTCTTCGCGTGTGGTCGGTGGATTCGTGACGAGCACAACCCCCACAGAGGTGGCCAGCACGACAACTCCATCATGTTTGTGCACATGGATCCTAACGTCTACGGTATCAGAGCTCAGTACCCCCCGCACAGGGACTACCACAGACCCCACTCTGACGGGGCACAGTTCCAAGTCCACTGCCCCCCAATCCCCCCTGATATCGCAGCCTTCGGGGTCCTTCAACGCCTCATATTTGTCTACCTCCCCCCGTCCTATTACTCCAACACCACCGCACACTATCCAGTGCTCTATGTTCACGATGGTCAGAATATCTTCTCGACTCCCGGAGATCGTGGGGGTCCCTGCTGTGGGGGGTGGTACATGGACGCCATCTTGGATCACTTCTGGAGAGAGAAGCTCCTCCCAGAGTTCATTCTAGTGGGCGTGCCCAATGCTGACTTTGTGTGTATTGGAAATCGCAACCGAGAATATTGTACTTCACAGTTCAACGATTCCTCGCAAGATCCTTACATGAGATACCTCATTGAGGTTGTCAAGGCAACCGTTGATGAGAACTATCGGACGCTATCGTCACCCGATCACACATTCACCCTCGGGGCATCCATGGGAGGACTATGTTCCTTCGTCCTGGCACTGAACCACAGCGATGTCTTCTCAGGGGCCATCTGCATGTCTCCTTCATTCTGGTACGTCGACCAGAACAACCAATCAGCATTCAACCTAGTCCGAGATCTCTCCAGTGAAGGAGGCAAGAGACCTTCCTCTAGGGTGTACATTGATAGCGGAGATGGGCTGGGTGATAATTGCTATGAGACAGCACTGATGGCAGAGCTGCTGGAAGAGAGGGGCTGGGAGAGAGAGAGGGAGTTCAAGTACCACCTCGACAAGTGCCAGCACAGGGTGGGAATCATGGGCACCCACAGCGAGGGCGTCTGGAAGGAGAGACTGCTCCTGCCATTACAGTTCATTTTCAACACCAAATCTGATCATCCCGAGGAGTCATCAAGTGAGAGCAGTTAGACCTTATGGCTGCCTGTGATCTATCTCTAGCTGATAATGGCAGTGTTTGTGTGTCTGTGGTGTATGCCGAGTTCATCATTTATTGTGTCTCATGTGCTGGAGGTACTTGTATCATGTGGAGAGCATGAAACTAGCTAGATGTCACATTAAATTGTTTATTTCATTTTTTTTTTGTTCATGTTCAACTGTATAATTATAGAACTTATAAAATTTGCAGATTGAGTTCTAAAAATGAGATAATTTTGTACAAAAATTAGCAATGAAATAAGAAAAAGCAGAAACATGCCATTAACCTATAGTTGATAATTTCAAAACTGATTGAGTCATGCACGATTGGTTAAAATTAATGGTCCAGGCTACATGTATATTGACAGTACAATTGATGATGTAACAATGACATAATGGGTAAGCTAGGTTACCATGGTAAATGTCTACTGGAGTATCTCAGTAGGTTCTCCCTCTCCGTGGTGAACCTCTCCCCCCTCTTATCAGTCCCCCCTGCTCCTCTGGCAAAGCTCTGAGGTTCTGAGAACCATTCGTGTTGGTCGTCAGTGAAAGACCTCGCTCCAAGATAGATCCACTCATCTTTCTCTCCTCCCTCCTGAGGCTGGCTGTAGGAGATGGTGAACACCTTCTTCCTCTGTTTGCTCAGCCTGTCCAGTGTCGTGTGGCCACTGAGTGTCCTGCTCTTTATGAGGACATCCTGAGGTACATCAGCGGCGTACACCGGGGCTGTTGGATGGACCACACTCTTCTTGGTTTGAGGACAGACAGCTCTCGCCTGAGGGGGTGTCAGGCCCATGGTGCAGCGGATGCTACAAGGCTGTTTGGCCGTCTGGGAGTAGTGCTCCCTCAGCAGTTTGATCTGAGCGTCCATGGACTTCTGTTTCCCCACAGCAGCTGGGGGGGAGGAGGAGAGCTGGCCATGGGAGTACTCCTGGTCCTTCTTTCTTCCTGGAGGGGTCGTCTTCTTCTTGTCCTGTCCGCCTCCCGGTGACGAGGGGATTGAGAATGCTCCCCCTCTACTTGGAGGGGGGCACGGGATGTTGGATTGTCGGAGGTCAAAGTCATCAGCATCAGGGGAAGCACAAGGACAGACGTTGTAAGTGTATTTCTCTCTGAGTTGTTTGATGGGAGGGATACGAGTGTCGGGGGCTGTGGCATTGTCCTGGATGGCATAGACAATCTGTGGGGGGAGAAACACAGGGGGATTAGGACAGTCAGGGGGGCAGTAATATAATGGTGGTGATATGAAGTTAATTTACCATCATTTCAGCGAGTTAGAAATATTTAGTAAATAGCAGATTTGGAAAAAATTAACATATAGCACAAAAATTTAGCGGATTTTAATATTGGCAGATTGGTGATTTTGGTAAGGAGTGGTAGGCTGGAGGTTTTGGCTAATATTTTATGAAATCCTCTCTTTCACTGACCTGCATGAACTCCGGTGATGGCAGGAGCTGTGCCTTCCTGAGCCTGTCCCCCAGCTGGGCCATCACAGAATAGAAGTCAGCAGCAGTGGCTGTTTGTAAGAGATCTCTGTACAAACATACACACCATTACATCATCATTACATCATTTCTACGAATCCCAATGACGACCTACCTCTCCATGACGGCCATCACCGCCACGGCGCTGTAGACGAGGACCTCTGACCCATCGAGGAAGAGGGCATCCCACACCCTCCTGGTGGCCTTACGAGGGAGGGCGGTGGCAAAGATGGTCAGGAACCACTGCATCGTGAAGACATCGGCCAATGGCGGCTCATAAGCATGAATGCTGTGGATGTCTGGAGGGTTCTCAGAGGAGTAGGCCTTCTTGATGAGACCAGAGGCCTCCTTCTGCAGCTCCTCAATGTGGGCACTCAGCTCAGGCAGGAAGTAGCGCAGCAGCTCACGGAAGGTTGCCATGTCAGCAGAGAGGGCGTACAGATTCTGAGCAAAGTAGTTCTCAGGAAGAATATGATCGATGAGGTAGACCATCACCTGGAATGGGAATGAGCTGTGAATTTAAAATTCCATTCCCATACATACATACCCATACACACCTACCTTGAGGGCCAGGTGTTCATCAAAGTCCACGACCTTCAGTATAAGAGCTGCAATGATGTTGAAGCCTTGGCAGTAGCCAGTAGTCTTGTTGTGTCTGGCGTAGGCCAAGAGGACCCTCTTCAGGATACCATGTTCCTCCTCCGTAGAGAAGCCAGTGTTGCCAGTCCTGTGGAGGTCCTTGACGATCTGTGAGCCCAGGGCCTCGTCCCCTGGCATGGTGTACTCACTGAACACATGGACCAGAGTGGAGTGCCAGTCCACGGCCTGGGTACCTTGGGAGGCAACGTTACCCCACAGCTGAGGGAGGGTGTGTGTGTGCATGTGTTTGTTATTGCTTAGCAACCAAAGTTTTTATAGGCTAATGTGGGGAGTGCCTCCCACTTACTGTAAGGTCATGCAACTATTTTGTTTGTATGTGTGTTTGTGGTAACAATTGATGTAATAACTACTCAAACCCTCAAAGTCACATGCATTTTTGTGTCAGGTGATAAAAAAAAAAAAAGGAAAAATGGCTACATGCAGTAGCAGTGGAGAGAAAAAGACAGGATTTGACTGTGAGTTTGTTCAGAAACCACCGGAAGCTATTCAGAAAGAGTGTCCTGTATGTTTACAAGTCCTTCGAGAGCCTTACCAAGCTCCTTGCTGTGGAAACAGCTTCTGTAGAGCTTGTATCGAGAAAATCAAAATATCCTGTCCAACTTGTAAGGAAAAGGATTTCACTACTTTCCACAACAAAGGACTTCAACGCTCTCTCTATGGGCTCCATGTCTACTGCTCACACAAACAGGAAGGCTGTGAGTGGAAGGGGGAGCTAGGCCAGCTTGACAATCACCTCAATTTGTCTCCACAACCTGACAAACAGCTAGAGGGGTGTGACTACAGTGAGATTGAGTGCATCTACTGCTCTGAGTTGATCAAACGTTCCAACATTGCTGCCCATCAAACTGAACACTGTGACAAACGTCCATTCAACTGTGAGTATTGTCACAGCTATGAGTCCCACTATGAAGATGTCACTAAAGACTGTCCCAAGGCCAAGACAGCTATTGCCTGCAACTTCCACCATGTTGGATGTGATGTGAAGCTACCTCGTAAAGATATGCCAGCCTATCTCAAAGAGAATTTGGTCACCCACATGTCTCTACAAGCAGCCAATTACTCCAAACTTCAAGCTAGTCACAAGGAGCTTCAAGCCAGTCATGCCACTCTCCAAGCTGACTACAACGAACTGCGAACATCACTTGAAGAGATGAGAAACAACCAGAGATTCACAGAGGAGTCAGTCAGACAACAAGTCCAACAAGTCAAGAGAGAGAGGAAGCAATCTTTCACAGGCACCAAGGGAGGTCTGTTAGTCTCTCTGACTCTAGCAGTACTAGCACTGGCTCTGTTTGCAGCCTATCCATCTGGAGAGAAAGAATTAAGAGCTAGCATTGAGGAGAAGATCAACCAGCTGGAAGTCAACCAGAAAGAGACACAAGCTAGTCAAGCCACTCTTCATAGTAGTAACAAGGAGCTCCAAGCCAGCCATGCCACTCTCCAAGGTAGTCACAAGGAGCTCCAAACCAGCCATGCCACTCTCCAAGGTAGTCACAAGGAGCTCCAAACCAGCCATGCCACTCTCCAAGGTAGTCACAAGGAGCTTCAAACCAGTTACACCACACTTCAAGGTAGTTACAGGGAGCTGCAAACTAGTTATGCCACACTTCAAGGTAGTCACAAGGAGCTCCAAGCCAGCCATACCTCTCTTAAAGATAGTCACAAGGAGCTCCAAGCCAGCCATGCCACTCTCCAAGGTAGTCACAAGGAGCTTCAAACCAGTTACACCACACTTCAAGGTAGTCACAGGGAGCTGCAAACAAGTTGTGCCACACTTCAAGGTAGTTACAGGGAGCTTCAAGCCAGTATTGCCATCCTCCAAAGTAGTCAGAGGGAGCTCCAAACCAGTATTCCGATGGACCGGGGCCACCGGGGACGAGGACGGAAAAGAGGGGGTCATTGTCATTAGCATAAATAAGCATGGTTACACAATGGTACAATAGGACACTATGACTATATGTTATGAATATATGCATGATTATAATGATATTAAATAGTCAAGGTTATAACTGTTACAATATTTTGTTATTATTAATTTTATGTAGTTGTTGCTAGAGCACTTGGTGTCATTGCTAAGGTACATGTACTAGTGAGACTATAGCTACCAGATTGTGATTCTTTGTGAGAATTTCAGCTCAGAATTAATTTACATTAATTGTGCCCTTTTGCACTTTTTGTTAATGTGTTGACTGATTAAACAACAAAATAATAACATCACTTGACTAACTTTGATACCACTTTTGTTTCCTATACTCTCTATAGGTATGCAAGTATTAATTCCTAGCACAAGACAGGCCTTGGAGTGCATGCATGTGGGTGTGGGTGAGTGAGTATACACTGGTTCCATTAAAAACATAAATTCCAATTTAGTTATTATACATAAAATACATGCATGCATATGCATACTTTTGTAATGGTGGCCATAAAATGGCCAATTTCAGTGGAGAGGTAGACAAGACAGAACCTGGTGTGGGATTTGAGTGTGAGTTTGTGGAAAGGCCACCAAAGGTTGTCCAATCAGACTGTCCCTTGTGTCTTCAAATTATTTCAGAGCCTCATCTAGTCTCCTGCTGTGGATATAACTTCTGTAGAGTTTGTATCAAAACTGTCAACAAGCCTTGCCCAACATGTAAAGAAGAGGACTTCACTATTTTCCACAACAAAGGACTTCAACGCTCTCTCTATGGGTTTCAAGTCTACTGTTCACACAAACAGGAAGGTTGTGAGTGGAAGGGGGAGCTAGGCCAGCTTGACAATCACCTCAGTTTGTCTCCACAACCTGACAAACAGCTAGAGGGGTGCAACTACAGTAAGATTAAGTGCATCTACTGCTCTGAGTTGATCAAACGTTCCAACATTGCTACCCATCAAACTGAACACTGTGACAAACGTCCATTCAGCTGTGAGTATTGTCACAGCTATGAGTCTCACTATGAAGATGTCATCAACAATCACTGGCCTGTGTGTGGCTACCACCCAGTAAGATGTCCCAATGAGTGTGGTACATTCCCTCAACGTCAGGATCTTGAGAACCATGTCACTAAAGACTGTCCCGAGACAGTTATTGCCTGTGACTTCCACCATGTTGGATGTGATGTGAAGCTACCTCGTAAAGATATGCCAGCCCATCTCAAAGAGAACTTGGTCACCCACATGTCTCTACAAGCAGCCAGCTACTCCAAACTACTTGCTAATCAGGCTGAAATACTAACTGAACTTAAAGAGAAAGTAGACAAACTGGAGAAGGTGAATGACATGCTCAAAGCTAGTCAGGCCATCCTCAAAGATCAAGCCTCTGGATTGCAGGTGCATGAGCGTTGAAACTCCTCACATCACAGCTGTTCCAGTATTGGGCTATGTGGAATTCACAATAAAAAATTTTGAAGAAAACAAGAGAGATAACACAGCTTTGCACTCCCCTCCTTTCTACTCCCATCATGGAGGCTACAAACTTTGCTTGAGAGTTTTTGCAAATGGCTATGGCGATGGCAAAGGAACACATGTCTCTGTGTTCACCATTTTAATGAAGAGAGCACAGTATGACAATCGCCTCAAGTGGCCATTTCGTGGTGACATCACAGTCCAACTAGCGGACCAGGAAGGAGGGAAGAAACATTACACACAGACCTTCACATACACTGAGAGAACACCTGAGATTCATGCTGGTAGAGTGACCCAAGGAGACAAGAACAGTGGCTGGGGTATTTCCCTCTTTATCTCTCATGATAAACTGGTGCCAAAATATCTAAAACACGATTGCATCAATTTCCGAGTGACCTGTGATCTTCCTGTAGTTAACAACGTACTTTTTATTCCTGTGCGAAGTATCGTAGTTTACATATTTTCACATTGAAAATTTCAATTTTATATTTAATTCTTGTACATACTGTAAATCTAGAAAATTTCACAGCCATTTACATTTCACGGTTCGAGGTTACTGCGAAAAATGAAAACACGAAAGTAACATTAATGACCTGTTCCTATGTATATTTCTTTCACTGCACCGCGAAAAATAGATGTTGCGGAAAAAAAAAACTTGAATATATTAACTCGCACAAATTTCTGGATTTACGGTATATTTGTACATACCACATTATTTGGTAATGGGTTGTCAAAATTTTGAGTGTTTGATTTTTGCACACCAAAATTTCCCCAAAGTGAATATTAAAGTCAATCTGGTTTGAGAATGCCGCCGGAAGTGAAATAATGAGATTTATATATACAATACTTTTTCATATGGGGCAAAATGGCTAACTTTTGACTGGTAAGGCGTAGGAAGCTGAAAAAGCAACCAAAAGAGTGGGGAGAACGAGCGCTTTCCATTGGTGCTTGAAATTTTGAAATCGGCTGGATATTTAGAAAGCTATTCAAGCTTTTCTACCGGCATTCTCAAACCAGATGGACTTTAGTCAAATTATAGAAATCCATAATTACATGTTTACCTACAGTGAGAATTAAATTGGAGCCAAGGAATCTCAAAATAGTTCTTTTTACTAACTTTAGAGCTACTAGTAGATAGTAAAATTGACAACCGAGATCATTAATCGCTGCACTAAGCACATGCACCAACTGAAAACAAAGATAAATCTGTTTTACTAGATTCAGATGATCTGACTTTAGATGCTTGAATGACTTTTAGCAGCTTCATTTTCAAGACTAAAAAATACTAATCACCCACACATGAAGCTACCTTGTAAAGATATGCCAGCCCATCTCAAAGAGAACTTGGTCACCCACATGTCTTTACAAGCAGCCAGCTACTCCAAACTACTTGCTAATCAGGCTGAAATACTAACTGAACTTAAAGAGAAAGTAGACAAACTGGAGAAGGTGAATGACATGCTCAGGGCTAGTCAGGCCATCCTCAAAGATCAAGTCTCTGGATTGCAGGTGCATGAGCGTTGAAACTCCTCACATCACAGCTGTTCCAGTATTGGGCTATGTGGAATTCACAATAAAAATTTTTGAAGAAAACAAGAGAGATAACACAGCTTTGCACTCCCCTCCTTTCTACTCCCATCATGGAGGCTACAAACTTTGCTTGAGAGTTTTTGCAAATGGCTATGGCGATGGCAAAGGAACACATGTCTCTGTGTTCACCATTTTAATGAAGGGAGCACAGTATGACAATCGCCTCAAGTGGCCATTTCGTGGTGACATCACAGTCCAACTAGTGGACCAGGAAGGAGGGAAGAAACATTACACACAGACATTCACATACACTGAGAGAACACCTGAGATTCATGCTGGTAGAGTGACCCAAGGAGACAAGAACAGTGGCTGGGGTATTTCCCACTTTATCTCTCACGATAAACTGGTGCCAAAGTATCTAAAACACGATTGCATCAATTTCCGAGTCACCAAGATTAGTATCCACGACTAATTATTATTATTATTATTATTATTATAATAATTATTGCTTTACAATGCACATTATGAACAAACTATAGTCTTACAATTATAGCTGCAAGTTCGAAGCTAAGAGTGTCACTGTGCATTGAAGGTCAGCCACAGTGAGCTGACTGCCAGGGGAAAAACGAAAAACAAAACAAATTAATAACTTAGCTATGTAACACTATAGACTTAGATCTTATGTGAGCTGAAATAGGAGTCCAACTCTTAGTACAATTAGAGAAGATTTGTAGACCTGGTTTGTAACTATTAACATCATTTCTAATGACAAATAAAACTGTTATAACAGCTAAAATAACAGCTAGTCACTCTGCTAGTGCTTATGGTCACCTGTGATCTTCCTATAGCTAATTACATGCTTTTATTTCTGTGCAAAACTACTGTGGCTTGACATATTTTCACATTGAAAATATACTAGCTGTTATTTTAATTGACAAACAAGTTATAAAACTGTCTTTATTTGTCATTAGTTAATAGTTATATTATATTAGGTTAAATTTTCGCAGTTTAATTTTGTACATACGTAGCACCAAGGACATGCCCACATTATGTTGGTAATGGGTTGTCAAAATTTTGAGTGTTTAATTTTTGCACACGTTGATGCATACTAAAATTTCCCCAATGCAAATATTAGTCTAATTACAAAACTATGTTTGAGATACTTTAGCTCCAATTTATTGTAAGAGAATTCTCTCACTATAGTATTGTTGTGGATTACTTTGAAGTTACTAGTTAAGATAATAAGATTGATAATTGAGATCATTAATGCACTAACTGAGAACAAAGTTAACTTTATAAATCTGTTATACTAGATTTAGCTGACCTGACTTTAGATCCTTAAATGATTCAGGTGGTACTACCAATCACCCACACATGATTTATGCTAAAAGCATCTCCTTTAGGATGGACTTTGATACACTGTGACCACTTTCATAACCACATTCATGTATTATTCATAGGGTGTCATGTGATGAATGGACATTCCCTTTAATTAAGCTTTAAGGCCTAAGTATAAATGATGGGACATGACTGTGAGTTTGTTCAAAAACCAAATGAAGCTTTCCAGACAGAGTGTCCTGTGTGTCTACAAATCATTTTCAAACCTCATCAGGTTTCTTGCTGTGGAAATAACTTCTGTCAAGCTTGTATCGAGAAAACAAAAACAGACAACAAGCCTTGTCCAACATGTAGAGAAAAGAATTTTGTAACCTTCTATAACAAAGGACTTCAACGCTCTCTCTATGGGCTCCATGTCTACTGCTCACACAAACAGGAAGGTTGTGAGTGGAAGGGGGAGCTAGGCCAGCTCAACAATCACCTCAATTTGTCTCCACAACCTGACAAACAGCTAGAGGGGTGTGACTACAGTGAGATTGAGTGCAGCTACTGCTCTGAGTGGATGAAACGTTCAAGAATTGAGTTCCATCAAACTGAACACTGTGACAAACGTCCATTCAACTGTGAGTATTGTCATGACTATGAGTCTCACTATGATGATGTCATCAACAATCACTGGCCTGTGTGTGGCTACCACCCAGTAAGATGTCCAAATGAGTGTGGTACATTCCCTCAACGTCAGGATCTCGAGAACCATGTCACTAAACACTGTCCCGAGACAGTTATTGCCTGTGACTTCCACCATGTTGGATGTGATGTGAAGCTACCTTGTAAAGATATGCCAGCCCATCTCAAAGAGAACTTGGTCACCCACATGTCTTTACAAGCAGCCAGCTACTCCAAACTACTTGCTAATGACGAGGAACTTCAAGCTGCTCGTAAAGGGACACAAGCCATGCTTGATAATCTTCAAGCTAATCACAAGAAGCTTCAGGTCAGTCACGCAACTCTTGAAGCTAGTCAAAAAGAAACACAAGTCCGCAGTTACATGGCTCTTCAAACTAAACTGCAAACATCACTTGAAGAGATGAGAAACAACCAGAGGTGTACAGAGGAGTCAGTCAGACAGCAACTCCAACAAGTCCAGAGAGAGAGGAAGCAATGTCTGACAGGCACCAAGGGAGGTCTGTTTGTCTCTCTGACTCTAGCAGTACTAGCACTGGCTCTGTTTGCAGCCTACCCATCTGGAGAGAAAGAACTAAGAGCTCAAATTCAAGGTAGTCACAGGGAGCTTCAAGCCAGCCATGCCACCCTCCAAGGTAGTCACAAGGAGCTTCAAGCCAGCCATGCCACCCTCCAAGGTAGTCACAAGGAGCTTCAAGCCAGCCATGCCACCCTCCAAGGTAGTCACAAGGAGCTTCAAGCCAGCCATGCCACCCTCCAAGGTAGTCACAAGGAGCTTCAAGAGAAAGTAAAAAGACTTGAAACTGAATACCAATCACTTAAACTGCCAGTGGTGGAATTTACTATGGATAACTTTGAACAACACAAGAGAGATGGTGATGAATGGTTCTCCCCTCCTTTCTACACCCACCAGGAAGGCTACAAGTTCTGTCTCAGAGTTCGTGCTAATGGAGCTGGTGATAGCCAAGTAACACTCCTCTCTGTATGAGTCTAATGAAGGGAGAGTTTGACGATCACCTCAAGTGGCCATTTCGTGGTGACATCACAGTCCAACTAGTGGACCAGACAGGAGGGAAGGAACATCTTACAAGGACAATCCACTACAATGATGCAACACCTGATACCTATGCTGGTAGAGTGACACAAGGAGACAAGAGTCTTGGTCGGGGCTTCCCCCAGTTTCTCTCTCAGGATAAACTAGAGCCAAAGTACCTTAAAAATGATAGCCTTCGTTTTCGAGTTACTAAGAATAGTAAATTATTAGACAATACACATGGCTATTCATCTCTACCAAAAATAATCAGATCTAAGATGTAGTAAGTTTGATTTTTGTATGGACCTTAACTTTATTCCATGTGTGTATACTGTAAATCTGGAAAATATCAATGTATTTGGTTTGAACTAACCACGAAAAAAAAATTGTGGAAATTTCTCAATATGCAGTGACAAGACATGTGCAGTTACCTTCTTCCTCCAGGCTTTAGGTATTCCCTCAGGAAGACGAGAGAGGGCCCTCCAGGCACTTAACCACTGGATAGGGGGGAAGAGATATGACACAGAACTAGAAATGAAAGACACCATTATGATCATACCTTCTGATATTCCTCCTTGTTGGCTGGCGGGCTGAGAGAAAATGATAGTTTAGAAGCCAAACCTGTGGAGTATGTAGCCAACAAGGAAGGAAACATGCCATGTCATCTCTAGCAATGCAGCAGTAGCCTGATTCTTTCAAAATGCCTGGAAACAAGACTACCAACTCATATCAGCTCCTGACCTACCATTCTTGGTGGCGTAGTCCTTCAAAATGGCAGTGACTCTTCTGCACTGTTTGTTGACCCTGGCTGCTCTCTTGTCCCTCACCTGTAGCAGCCTCACCAGTAGACTGGAGCTGCACTCCACCTCTTGCTCCAGAGAGGCAGCCAGGCCCCTCAGATCAGACACATCTGGGGATATGTATGTGTGTGTGTGTGCGTGCAGGTATGTGGTCACAATAGTTGATGTGAACTTTGACCCTTGAGACCAGAGCCATTCTGACAGCCAGAAACTCACCCAGTGTTTTCAGTTCTGCCTCTGATCGTCTCATTCTACACTCAAAGACGCTCTCTCCCTCACCGCCGTCAGAGCTGAGGCCTCCAGTTGGCGTGGATGTAAGACTGGTTGTGACGGAGCGACGGATTTCACAGAGAAGCTCATCCAAGAGTGAGTCTGTACTGGGATAGCTGTCTAGTTCAAAGTTAAGACGGCCAGGCCGACCATTATTAGCGGGCGCCTTTGATGCGCTAACAGCGTCACCTTGTAGTCCAGGTGTTTCCTGATCAGAGCCTGAGCTAGTCTCCATGCTTGAAAACCATCCACAGTTCTCTTTTCCGCCACTCATTTCTCTCTCACCGTTTTCTTCTTCCCCGTCGCTCTCACTGAGTCGGCGTTTCTCGTTGGAAGCCAGCAGGTCCCGAACTGTGGCCAACAGTGCCTTATTGTGTAGTTGAGTTGCCATTCTACAAGCCTACAAGTGGTCTGCCGGTACAGCGACACGTCATTGTGTTCTGTGATGGGTGAATCAATTATCGAGTGAATTTCATGCTAATGAGTATTACCTGGAAGCCATATTTGAAATGCTTCCGCTAATGGGCGGTAGTATAGTAGCTAACAAGTGCAACATGTAATCTTCACTTAGAGACATGTGTTTGTACAGTGAAACTCATTGTGTGGCTTTGTTTATTCCTCAGTTGCAGTATGGTGGCTGTTCCTACCGGGCCTCACAGTCACGTGAGAGTCAGCTATAGAAGACAGGCCAACTTCTTGGAGAGGGTCGGCAGCAGTTCCGTGGGTTCCCTGATTGGGGTGGGCGTGGTCATTGGAGCGTGCCTCCTTCTCTTCTGGAATGAGGTGTGGCACTACCATACCAAATCAACACCACTCTATCAATTGATGGACTGTGATTGATGCACACACCCACACCCTCAGGGTCGCAGTGTGTACACCTATGATGTCCTGGTGGAGGCTAGGAGTCGCTGTAACCCCCTGAGGAGCTCCGAACATCGCTACGACACCCTGGACAACAAGCTGGTCTACCTCACTGGTCATGTGACCACTGACAGTGTAAGATATATACTGTATAGTGAGGGAAATTAATACAATGTCATGGTCAAAGTTTAAAGATTTGCTCACACCTCAGGGATGGTATCACTACTGATATTGGATTATCCTAAGAGCTTTTTACAGGGAAAATTTTATAGTTTCCTTGCATGAGAAAACACAATTTGTTCTAATCATGTCAATAATTATTGTTAATAATTTGTGTATTTGATGTATTGTGGCAATAGTTAGTTTCACGACCTCCTATCTATTGTATGCTGTCTGTTGTTGTCAGGTCATTGAGGACCCCAGTTATGGTGTGTCTGTGATGGCCGCCCGTCTCAAGAGGAGGGTGGAGATGTACCAGTGGGAGGAGCACAGGGAGACGAGGGAATACAAGGAGCACGATGGAACCACTAGGACGGAAACACACTACTCCTATAGTGAGTCAGTAAACTACGGCACTAGAGTTTGCATATTCTAGTAAACTATGCCTACCTCACAGATGAGGTGTGGAGAGACCATGTCATTGACAGCAGACCCTTTGATGATATCAGACACGAGAACCCAAGGTACGTACGCAATGGATGGACACACCCACATTTGAACTGCCACACCCCCTTACCCTCGGCACCAGGTCCATGTTGGTGGAGGCTCAGGAGTTCACAGCTGCTCCCGTCAGAGTAGGGGCATTCACACTGGCAGATGGTGAGTGACTCTTGTAGGCTTAGGTCATCACTGTAGCAAGGATGATCGTTTTATTTGTATGTACAAATTTAATACATTTCTGTAAACATGGAAATATTGGCGATTTGGTGATTGGTACATAAATTGCCAAATTAAGTGTTCTTTGTACTATTGCAATACATTGCACATGGAAAAGAATCAGAATTTAACCGTCAATGTTTTTTGCGGGCAGCATGATAACTAAAATTGCCATATTAAATCCTCGCCAATATTTCCACATTAAATTTATGGTATGTATATATAGAATCACTGCTGTTATTCTCATGTCTATAGATGCTGTGGGGATGATCACTAATTGGGAGAGGGTCAATCTGACTCCCCCTCCCATTAGCACAGGACTCTATCTCCATGGCAACAGGCTTTACCATGGCAACCCCCAGTACCCTCAGATTGGTGACGTGAGGATTTGGTACGAGTCAGCAGGGAGGTCAGAGCTGGGGCGAGAAGATCAGGTGATGGGCAAGAGAATGAAACTATTGTTTTAGGATTTGTGTGATATTATATTTCCAGTGTTTGTAGCTGACAAACTAGGGGTTCTCCATCTCTCTCTCTCTCTCTCTCTCTCTCTCTCTCTCTCTCTCTCTAGATCAGTGTTGTGGGCCAGCAGGCCCCTGGAGGGAGGCTGATGGCCTTCCCCTCTCACATCCACCATGGCTACACTGTCCTCTATGTCTACATGGAGACACTCACCATGGACGTGAGTCTGTTACTTATGTCAGTGGTTTCATGGTCAAAGTCAGCTTTCACTGCCACGTATTCTCTCTCTGTTGTTAGGAGGTGTTTTCCAAGGAGCATTCCTCCAACACCCTACTGACGTGGGCCTTGAGAGGAGTGGGACTACTACTGCTGGTCATAGGTTTCAATCTCATCATGGGAATCATTGTTACACTTTGTAAGTTGGCGTTAGTATCAAACCATTGATCCTGATATTAATACTTACACAATTTGTTTACTATTATTATTATTATTATTATTATTTACTCGTACTTACTTTAAATTTCTCACAGTTGATTGGATTCCTCTGGTCCATGAGTTGGTAGCTGTGAGTGCGTTCATCCTCTCTCTCCTTCTCTCTCTCTCCCTCTCCCTGCTGGTGGTGGCTGCTGCCTGGATCCGTTACAGGCCGGTCTATGCCCTGGCTGTCCTGGTGGGGGCTTGTATCCCCTTCACTCTCACCAAGGTCTTTGCCAGGAAGGATAGAACACAATAGACATAATCGAAATCAAGAGTATATAATACTCTTGACATAATATATTTCCAGAATCTGTAATTTTTGTTGCATGCTATTCGATTTTCCCGCTTCAGCTGCTGGTTCTTTACTGCGCATGCGCATGTTAAACATGCGTGCGCGAATTAAACTTTCCGCTACATCTAATTCGGTAAAGGGTCGACAGCTAATAGTTCTCTTTGCTATGTGATTGCAATACAGAAAATCAACAAACTAAAACACTTAGTGTAACAAATTTGAAGCAGCACAAGAATACTGTTAGTCCCTCTCATGGATGTCCCCCATACAAATGTATTTCAGTTCAAGGTAGTCATTGATCCCGTACTTTGACCCCTCTCTGCCCAGCCCACTCTGTTTGACCCCTCCAAAGGGGATCATCTCGGTGCTAATGAGAGCCTCGTTCACCCCGACCAGCCCACACTCCAGGGCCTCACTCACACGCCATATCTGACTCATCTCTGTGGAGAAGAGGTAGCCTGTGCAATGGAGGATAGAGAGCATGACCTGTGAGCTGACTTCATGATAGATGCTAGTTTACCAGCAAGACCAAAAGGAGTGGCATTAGCAATTGCAATGGCCTCTCTTCATCATTGAACCTAAAAGAAACATACACCATCATCATGTTGCTAGTATGCTTGGTAACACATTAACCATATTAAAGTTCTTACACCTCACAATGGGAGCTACTGGTCCAAACATTTCTTCGTGTGCTAGTTTCATGTCGACGTTGCTCCCACCAACAGAGACGGCTGATAGAAGAGCTCTCCCAAGGCACTGTTCCTGGCTCCACCCACCAGACACCTCCGCCCCCTTGGACACAGCGTCACTGACCAGACCTTCAACCTGTGTGTTGTAGTGTGTGTGTGTGGGTGTGTGTGTGTGGTGTGGTGTGTGTGTGGGTGTGGTGTGTGTGTG
>CAXIPT010000003.1:12419227-12474590 GCA_964030475.1 Tethya wilhelma | reverse complement strand
AGCCAGCTATCACCAGTGTAAAAGTTGCACACGCCAATTGTGTCATGTGTAGTATTTAATGACGGGATTCGGTTCAGACGGTGTGCACTGTATTGTCCTCATTTGTCTGGTCCACCTAATGTCATTGTGTCCCTCCACACTCACTTACAACAGAGATACAAAGAAAGGAGAAAAGTACGCCATCTGGAAGTTGTCAGACCTCTCCAGTACGTCAGCTGTGGTGACTCTGTTCCTGTTTGGCAAGGCCTACCAGGAGCACTGGAAGACCCCTCAGGCCATCGGTCATAGCACTCCTCAACGCCAGCATCATGCCAGACAGGGAGGTGAGTCAACCAGTGACTGGGAGGCTCGTAATTTTGATGCTTAAGAATTTTACGTTAGCTAATTAATTTGAAGATGATTGTAATTGTCAGCAATGGTGGAAACAAATATTGTGAAACAAGAATCGCAAAAAATTTTTTCAATCTTACTATAGTCGAGGCTTCTCCTCCTATGATTCTGTTTGCTGTCCAACTGATTGTTCCACAGGGGACGTCTGATTCAGCCACCGATGGTCGTTGCCATAGTAACAACGTAGCCCTGTCCATCGACCACCCCCAGAAGGTGATGGTGATGGGCGTGGCCTACGAGTACACCACGTGCAAGGCCCACACTAAGAGCGGCAAGAGGTGCTCTAACTTTACCAAGACCTCCGATGGCGGCTACTGTGACTACCACATCCAGGGAGCGTACTCCAAGATGAGGTCTCACAGGATGGAGTTACAGCATGGGTGAGAGGAGAGAGGAGAGGGAGGGAGGGAGGGGGGTGGGGGGCAGAGATAGGCTGGGCAGCGGGACAATAGCTCTTCCATACAAACACTTGATCTCATACTCATGACAACTCACAATATCTCTAGCAATTGTGTGTTTCTTCCCTTTGCTGTGTTTACTCCACTGAGTACAGGTAATTCTTAAAAGAAAGAAATGTGACATTCCAATTGTTGACTATCTCCAGGTATGGTCCCAGTCCCAACGCTGGTAGGCTCAAGGAAAGGCTCTTCAAGAGCACTGGGACAGAGGTCTACTATTATGGTGGACAGACATACACAGCTGGAGTGGTGATGGTGGGAAGTCCTCATCAAGCCATGTTAATGATAGGAGCTCCCCCTCGGAGAGGCTATTTGCCCGGGGGCACGTGGATCAGTCGCTGGTGTGATGAAAGATGTTCAAGAACGAAAGGAGGCTGCTGGTTTAGGGGGTGTGGCCAAGAAAAAGGGAGGAGTTACTGTCCATGAAGGATCGGATACATTGTAAGTGTCTAAAGTCATGTGACTATCATGTGTAATGGTGGTATTATGTAATGGTCATGTGACTGCAGTAAAAAGATGCTACAGACCCAAAGTGTCGGTGCAAGAATGTTGAATCAACATTATCAGAAAAAGGAGGTTGTAAAGAAGGAGAAAGATAAAGGGAAATCCCCAGATAAACCAGTCTCCCAGTTCCTCCAAGAGAACAGCGTCAAACCTCTGGTCCCTCAATTAGGACGGGGGTTCAATAGGTCATGGGGTGTGGTCAACCTTGGAAACACTGCCACTGCAAAGAAGCCATCACTAGCAAAGGTAAGTATAACAATTAGTAGATGAACTTCTGCAATAATACAATTATTTGAAATTCATTTACCACTTGCTGAATCAATACAGTTAAAAGCGTTGCAAGTGGTCCGCCAGACTGGTCCAATCAAACCTGATCCCTTGTTGGAGAGGAGACCCCTGACTAATAGGAAGATTAACGAGATTGAGGAGAGGGTTGAGATGAGCATCCAGACTTGTGGTAAGTTGTAGCAGCAATCATTGTACCTTCTGAGGTGCTAATATCCCCTCAGCCAGGCTGGTGGTTAGCCTCAGTGGCCATTGTGTCCACCACGACCATAGACCATGGACCACTGGAGGCTATGAATATCATTAACACACTCTCTATCTCGGCTCCAGATGGTCACCATGACAACCAGAGTGGAGAGGCTAAGAAGAGTGGTCTTGATTTGAGAGAAGTTGAACGGATCATGAATGCCAGGTCGTCACATGATTGGGTCGTTAGAGAGGTAGGTAATATAGACTGCCATGTGACATGTGACTGTCATGTGATCTGTGTAGGACGAGTGGGATAAGGAACAGGAGTATTTTGATCGTCTGGAGAAGAAGGAGAACATTGAGGAGAGGCTGGCGGCCATCACTCAGCTCAGAGTGAAGGTTGTGAAGTGCAGAGAGGTATGTCCAATCACCAACTTGCACTAACTGTTAGCTATATGCACACTGTACATGTGGAAATGGTTAATTATGGAGAAATGTCCAGTATGCTAAAAATGTTGCATTTATCTGCTGCATGCATTAGTAGGATGAATTGTATGAATTTGCATGTGTGTCTCTGTGCAGTGCAAGTACGTTGCTGAGTCTCCTGGTGAGCTGTGTGTGAAGGAGAGACACCCTCTGGACTGGCTCCAAGTGACCAAGAGGTGCTTCAAGTGCAGGCAGTGTTCTCACAAGTGCTATTCCTTCACCAGCCGCCTGCCCGTGGAGCCTTGTGTCAAGTGTGGAGGGACTAGCTACCAACCTGCCTCCATGTACAGAGAGAGAAAGGGACCTCAATTACCAACAGAACAATTATTATTGAGAGGACGAGAAGAAAAATATTTGCATTGAAAATTTTTTTAGTGTCATTAGTGAAACAATTATCAGTTGCAGCTGTTTTTAATTAGCCCACGTGGTTGCGTTATCGGCATCGTTTCAAACAGCTGCTCTGTAACTACACAGCCAAAAATCAGAACCCGATACGGGAACGTAAACATTATTGTAACGTGCTCGTGAATCCTTTAGCGTTACGTGGACTTGGGGCAGCATGACGTATNCATATTGCTTACAGTCAAGAGCATTAACTTGATTAAGTCGTTCAGAATGTCTCGCCTGCGAGCTCAACGAGGCCTACTCCAGTAGATACCTGTGGTGCAGGTCATGAGTGACAAATATTCATAGATAATAATTAATCTAAAGTTTGTTTACAAATAATTACTCATAATTATTGTGTAATTATTGCTATCATCATCAAAACCAAAATTACCTACTTTGAAATTTCGAGCCAGTCATACGGCATTGTTCAGACAATGACAACCAACAGTATAGATACAGCATATCTACTTCGGGTTATAAACGAGGCTGTTCACTATCGTGGTCGAATTTGTCACGTTACAACAGTCCCGTTACGTCATACTCAATTTAACGGCAGCGATACGTCATTGTTCGACGTCATAGTATCGCCCACGAATGGCGTTCGGGGCCAGTACGTTGACGTAGATTTTTGGCTGTGTAGCTACATTTGATTTGACAGTTAGCAACAAGTATTGAATTAGCGAGTTGTTTACAAATATCAGAGAAGTTGAGGACCTTGTATCTACGTTAATCTAGTGTGAAATTTGATCTGATTTCGAACTAAAACAAGGTTTCATCCCGTGTCATCCAACTGCCAGACGAGCAACATACTTCCTAGCCGTGTGCAAGAATGCGACATCTAGCGCTGCTGAGAGGCTATAAAAGGAAGGGCGATATACGAGCAAGAGCTACTCGCAGCAAGTAAAACAAAACAGTCTCTGCAAGGCGATGGATATGGAAGTATCGGGACTCTTATGTACACTATTGGTCGTGTCCGCGTGTAGGCTGGTCACAGGCCTCTACCAAGAAACGCCAGTGAGTATGTTTTTGCATGCCTGCTAGCGTCAGCACGTGTGCACGTAAACAAGCCATCAGCGAGGTGTTGGAGATACACAATTGTGTAGCTAAGCTACATTTCTACATTTGTCAATTTGATTTGTCTTTGTCGGCGACTCGGCGGCTCAATCTGATAAGCGTGAAGGCGGGCCAGTAGTGTATTGATGGTTTGAATGCAGCGGTTTTAAATGAACCAGAAAATGAGATGGACTTTGCTGAATGTTCTCTACTCACTACAGGTTGATTCAGGTGGTCTGCACACAGCAGCAGTGGAGAGGTTCACCATCCTTCCTCACTACCATGCCTCCATTGAAAGGTAGGCGGCTGCTGGCATGTGTATTGTGTGTTGGTGTGAATTTTATCATCGTGGGTTGCTTACATCTTTTTCTCTCTTGCAGTCTCTCGGAGCAGGAACAACATGTGATCAAGGTAAGGGGTTCTGTGAGATTGGTTTGTTAGTACATTGTTTTGGGCTGCTGTGGTTGCTGTACTGCATGGTGCACACTGCTTGGCTGCGTGCCTGTAGTTATAAGTTGCATGATAATTAATAAACTAGTTCTTTCAATTACCGTATAGCCGGAAATATTGACGGGGATTTTAATTTGACGGTTTGACGGTCAAAGTCCAAATCGTCAAATTTAAATCCGCCAATATTTTGGGCGCCGTATATGAATGTATTGTGCGGACGCGCAAATCGTCAAATTTAAATTCGTCAATATTTTTATTTACGTTCTGCGGAGCAAACCGTCAAATTTTTTGACCGTCAATATTTCCGGCTATACGGTAAGTTACTCCTGTATGTAATATGAAGGCTCTCACACTAGTGTCACTGCAAAGTACTGAGTCTTAAAGATTTGATAATATCATTTGAGAGAGCTTTAATTAGTGCAGATTGCGATAGATTTAGCATACTATTGCAACACATAATTAATGTTTCGTGAACTTAAAAACTTCAGTGGTTGTTAATACTGCGATCTTTGTGCCTTGTGTTTCTCTAGAGTGTCCTGGTTGAAGGAGCTGTGCAGTGGCTGGGAGATGTCCTCAGAGTGAGACCACTTAATGCCCCCATCCTCCTGGACAGGTGAGTGCCTTCATCCACTCTAGCAAGCTAGCTAGCTGCAAGGAATAGTCATTGCCTGTAGTCTAGTGGCTGGGGATATTGGATGCTGTGTGTGCATCAGTTGATCTCATTTGCATGTGAGTGTTGTCATACTTAGCCTGCTCAGTTCTAAATATAGTAGCAATTACTAACAACATTCCTTTCTGAAAACAAAGCCACTTTGATCAATTAGTTTCAAACTGCCAACATTTTTCCAAATTACGTAATAATTACATCATTGTAGAGCCTGTGCTTTCCCCACCTCTACCTATATGGTGGAGGGAGTGGAGTATTGTCGTGATGGGTGTGCCCCCGTCACCAAATGTGGACCACTGGTCGTACCCGAGGAGTACCTGAAGCCGTGCAAGCAATGCACTGACGGTGGTCGTAAGTGTGAGGGTGGTGAGGGTGTGATGGGTAGAGGTGTGACGGCAGGTCACCTCCTCCTCTTTGTCTCCTCGGTGTTCCAGCCGACCTGTGCTCATTGTAAGTCGAATCATAGCAGACAAAATTATTGATTAATTAGATGCTCCTCCCCCTAGCAACGGTTGCTATGACCAGTGCCCACTGTCAGCAGTCAGAGGGTGATCTTGATCGTCCTGTCGCAGGCTACCTCAACATCTGCCCTGGAGCTCTTTCTCTCCGCCCTCAGGACATGGAGGGACAGCTGTACACCGTCATCCATGAGCTGCTCCACACACTGGTAAGTGGGGGTGTGGCTTTGCTGACTCAGCACACATACTGGTGGTGCATGTGATCAGATCCTATTGCAATGTATTGTGATCACATGATACGATTTGCCAGCTCAGCTCATATTCTTACCATCTATTTTCTCTAGGCATTCTCCAAGCACTTGCTTCCATTCTTCCATGATGACCAGGGGCAACCCCGCACTAGTAGAAACAAAGATGGTAGCATATCAAGATACTATGATGGGTAAGAACTCATGTCCTGTAGGATGACAGTATTGCTTGACCTGTTGATGGTCCCAATGTGTCCTGCAGGTCATATGCCACCGATCCTAACACTGTGAGGGTGGTGAGGCGATCTCGTTGGACCACTGTTGACAGCGATGTGTTCCACCTCATCTCCATGATAGTCTCTCCCGCTGTACTGGTAGGAGGCACTAGTAGGCTAGATTGGGGGGAGCTCTTCCATTTAATAGTCTTTTTTTTAAGTCTTAAGTTTCTAATTATTAAGAAACTTTTTGAGCATGTGTGCTGTAAATCATTGTCTAGTCCTGAGCTAATATTCCATAATATTTTTTGAACATTATCAAAACCATTGCATTGGTATACATTCACGTTGGCTGTATCTGTCCTCCCATTGCACACAGCGTGAGGCGAGGGCACACTTCAACTGCTCCAGTCTGATTGGTGCTGAGCTGGAGAACTGGGGGGCAGAGAAGACCCCGAGAGTGTACTGGGAGAAGAGAGTGTTTGGAGTGAGTCAGCAGTAGAAATAATTTCACTAGAAATAGCACAGGAAATGGTTTGATATTACCAACTGTTTTTTCCCAGGATGAGCTGATGAGTGCAGCTTTCAGTGCCACGCCCACCATTTCACGGATCACGCTAGCTCTGTTGGAGGACTCTGGGTATGCACTCCCTACCTTATATGGCTGTGGGTGGAGCCATTCATCTCTCTCTCTCTCTCTCTCTCTCTCTCTCTCTCTCTCTCTGCAGGTGGTACCTCCCTGACTACAGTTATGCTGAGGTCCTTCATTGGGGCAGGAATGGAGGCTGTTATTTCGTCAATGATAGCTGTGGGGGGTGGCTGAGACACACTGCCGAGAGAGACTCCACCCCTTTTTGTGATGAAATGGACTTTGACCTCAATCGGGAGGGTTGTGTGGAGCAGCGAAGGGGGGTGGGTCCTTGTCTCATGAGGAACTACTCCCTCCCTCTGCCGCAGGAGTACCAGGTGAGGGTTAGGAGGGGGTACTGAGAAGAACATTGAACTACATTATCTCTCTCTCTCTCTCTCTCTCTCTCTCTCAGTACTTGTCTGACAGGCTGGGAGGATTCAACCCCATCTTGGACTACTGTCCTGTGTTCACTGTAAGTGTCTATGTATCAATTTCTCAGCATGAAGTGAAATTTCATCAGTTAGCAGTGACATCGCTAGTAATGTTCCTAATTGGTATTTTGTGCCCATCAATTGATTGCTAGCTGTGCATGGTATTTCATGACTCAACACCCTCCTCTCAATGCTGAGGNCTGACTCAGCACACATACTGGTGGTGCATGTGATCAGATCCTATTGCAATGTATTGTGATCACATGATACGATTTGCCAGCTCAGCTCATATTCTTACCATCTATTTTCTCTAGGCATTCTCCAAGCACTTGCTTCCATTCTTCCATGATGACCAGGGGCAACCCCGCACTAGTAGAAACAAAGATGGTAGCATATCAAGATACTATGATGGGTAAGAACTCATGTCCTGTAGGATGACAGTATTGCTTGACCTGTTGATGGTCCCAATGTGTCCTGCAGGTCATATGCCACCGATCCTAACACTGTGAGGGTGGTGAGGCGATCTCGTTGGACCACTGTTGACAGCGATGTGTTCCACCTCATCTCCATGATAGTCTCTCCCGCTGTACTGGTAGGAGGCACTAGTAGGCTAGATTGGGGGGAGCTCTTCCATTTAATAGTCTTTTTTTTAAGTCTTAAGTTTCTAATTATTAAGAAACTTTTTGAGCATGTGTGCTGTAAATCATTGTCTAGTCCTGAGCTAATATTCCATAATATTTTTTGAACATTATCAAAACCATTGCATTGGTATACATTCACGTTGGCTGTATCTGTCCTCCCATTGCACACAGCGTGAGGCGAGGGCACACTTCAACTGCTCCAGTCTGATTGGTGCTGAGCTGGAGAACTGGGGGGCAGAGAAGACCCCGAGAGTGTACTGGGAGAAGAGAGTGTTTGGAGTGAGTCAGCAGTAGAAATAATTTCACTAGAAATAGCACAGGAAATGGTTTGATATTACCAACTGTTTTTTCCCAGGATGAGCTGATGAGTGCAGCTTTCAGTGCCACGCCCACCATTTCACGGATCACGCTAGCTCTGTTGGAGGACTCTGGGTATGCACTCCCTACCTTATATGGCTGTGGGTGGAGCCATTCATCTCTCTCTCTCTCTCTCTCTCTCTCTCTCTCTCTCTCTCTGCAGGTGGTACCTCCCTGACTACAGTTATGCTGAGGTCCTTCATTGGGGCAGGAATGGAGGCTGTTATTTCGTCAATGATAGCTGTGGGGGGTGGCTGAGACACACTGCCGAGAGAGACTCCACCCCTTTTTGTGATGAAATGGACTTTGACCTCAATCGGGAGGGTTGTGTGGAGCAGCGAAGGGGGGTGGGTCCTTGTCTCATGAGGAACTACTCCCTCCCTCTGCCGCAGGAGTACCAGGTGAGGGTTAGGAGGGGGTACTGAGAAGAACATTGAACTACATTATCTCTCTCTCTCTCTCTCTCTCTCTCTCTCAGTACTTGTCTGACAGGCTGGGAGGATTCAACCCCATCTTGGACTACTGTCCTGTGTTCACTGTAAGTGTCTATGTATCAATTTCTCAGCATGAAGTGAAATTTCATCAGTTAGCAGTGACATCGCTAGTAATGTTCCTAATTGGTATTTTGTGCCCATCAATTGATTGCTAGCTGTGCATGGTATTTCATGACTCAACACCCTCCTCTCAATGCTGAGGCAGAGAGAGAGAGAGAGGTCCTTCCAGTGGCTTCTGTTGGTGAATGCCCAGCATTCTTTCCTCTTGTGAAACTCCTGACATGTGACTTTATTCTACGAAGGAGCAATGTGTCGATTCATAGCCCCCTCCTCCAGAGCTTGTTTTACTGCCTTCTCCTTCTTAGGAAGGTTGGAATCCCCACTTGCAGGTCCTCTTCAGACACTGCCGACCCTCGCGGCAGCCAGCCATGTCAGCTGATACCCTCTAGTAATCTAATGCAATCAGTGAATGGGTTGTGTTGACGCCTAGCACCAGTAGGAGGTGCTCTACTGGATGGGGTTTAGTGTACTACTGATGCATAAGGGAAGCCTTGTATTGGCAAAGAATGTCCCTCTATGGTCTCTGTTGGTCCTCTATGGTCTCTGTTGGTGCTGTGTTGGTCCTGACGTGTGCATGTGGGGTAGTCCATGCATTAGTTGAATTACCCATTGAGACACACACCATCTTCTAATGGGATGGAAGGTGACACTGCTACACAACAAGTTTTATCTGTCCAATTTTTGCCATGATTATTAATTGGTGAAAACAGACTTTCTAAACACGAAGGGTGTGCAAAACTAATTCACTTTAAACATCTGCTAATCTTGGGTATTTTTTTTCTCTTTCACTGCAGAAAGTTGAGTACAAGGGGTTCAGGATTGGGCGGAGCTGTCTTAATCCCAGTCACGCCCCCTTGTCTTACCTGTTTGAAGACTACAGTCCTTCCTCCCGATGTTTTGACCTCCTTATCTCTGACTTCAACGACACAACCAGCGGCTCCTCCTCCACCAGCTCCAGCTCCTCCACTGGGTGGGGTGTGCTGCCGGGTGGAGAGGGGGACCACAGGGATGTCGGCTGCTACCAGGTGAGGGACGGGCACCTTGAGCGTTGAATTTCTGAGTGTTTGTTTGTTTCCATTGAAAGGAAATCATTAACTGACGTGTATTTCTCGTTTTAGTTCAAGTGTTCTCGTCAGAGGATCACCATCATCATTGGAGACCAGGAGATCCGCTGTGCTTTGAAAGGTCAAAAGGTCAGTTTATCCCTAAAATCGTTCGATTTAACGTGACATTTCTCTCATGCCATTGAGTTAGAGTGGCGCCACAGGGTGGTGGCCGAGAATCCAATTAGAATTAGCAATACATTCTTGACACATTGCATCAATTGACTGTGCTGTAACAAAATGCCCTCTTTTTCTCTCTGTAGAAGAGTTTCCACGTCACAGCCAATGGTGTGGAGTTGGAGGGATCAGTGCTCTGTCCAGATTATAACGAACTATGTGCCGTAAGTATGACATCATTGTGATGTAATACCTATTAATTTAATACCCAGTCTAATTATTACAGGAGTTTGATTGTCTCAATGGGTGTTCGGGCAGGGGATCATGTGAGCTCGGGAGGTGCAAGTGCCGTCCTGGTTACTATGGCGATGATTGTAGTTGGAGCCATGCCCACAAAGTGATGAACTGCTCTCAAGTGGCTTGTGCTAACAATGGTGTGTGCAGAGACCGAGAGGACGAGGGGTTCCTGTGTACCTGCCCCCCTCACTACACTGGCCCCCTGTGTGAGAGTGAACTGACTCCTAACCCCTGTGAGGGGGTGGACTGTAACCTCAATGGTGTGTGTGCCCCCTCCAAGGGATGGCGAGACCACTCTTGTCTCTGTTTCCCAGGGTGGAGGGGGGCCAACTGTGGCCGGGAGATTGATCTTTGTGCCCAGGCCAGCAGGCCTTGCCTCCACGGTGTGTGTGTGAGCAACAGCACCTTGTGTCGGTGCTACGCCCCCTATGCTGGGGAGAGGTGTGAGGAGGAGGAGACCATCTGTCATCGTACCCCCCAGGCTTGTCTCAACGGGGGCACATGTATCAGTGGGGGGAGCGATGGGGGAAGCTACAGCTGCCTGTGCCCTGAGGGGTTCAGGGGGGATCGTTGTGAACTGATTGACCCCTGTCCCGGTGAACTCTGTGCCAACAATGGCAACTATAATTCATTTTAGTAAAGAATTGTCATTTTCTCTTTCAACTTGCATACCTAATCCTCAGCAAGCCAACCGCACATTAAAGTTACTTTCTTGTACACAATTTATTATGTCACAAAAGCACTCTGTCATGGAAAATAATTTATATCAATATTATATCATTTGTGATTATCAAGAATAAAATCATTGTCTATAAAAAGTTATGATTTGGTTGCCATAGCGATGGCCCAGGTGTGACGATGCAAGCTCCTCCTAAGCACTCCTGATTGAGATAAAACACTGCATACTGCAGATTATAATATTATAGAGGGAGGTGACCTGCATGATCAAGATCAGTGTTTGCATGTGTTACACAGAGTAACTCACTTGACCAGGTGTGACAGCTCTGAGTGGCTCCTTACAGTACACCAGTAGACCACCGCTGCATGGAACACATCACAACAACAAAAAATCCATGACTTAAAATAATAAGGTTGTTAAGGAACTGTGCCACTGTAATTATAAGCACTGTTTTGTTACCAAAAATATAAAGTGGCATTTTGTGACAGTTTTTGTGACATGCACATAGTCTTCACCAAAGGCAAGAACCTATATAGCATCATACAGTGATGAGAAACCAAGAACCTAAACCCATCATACGTGATGAGAAACCAATGGATTATAGCCAACACATTATCTAGAATATCTCAGCATAGGAAGGTCGTATTGAGCCGGGATTGATACCATTGTGATCAGCACAAAGAGATCTTTCAAATGATATATTTTGATGCCAGATTTAAATTTTGATGAAAATTATCAAAAAAACATGTGCGATTTTGACAAAAATTAATGATTTTAATCAAAATTTAAAACTGGCATCAAACTATATCATTTGGAAGATCTTTTCACGCTGATCACAATGGTACCAATCCCAGCTCAATACGACTTTCCTAGGCTGAGATATTCTTGATAATGTGTGAGAACCTATACCATCATACAGTGATGAGAAACCAAGAACCTAAAACCATCATACGTGATGAGAAACCAAGAACCCAGCAACATATTACCAGGCCTATCTCAGCCTAGGAAGGTCATATTGAGATGGGACTGGCACCATTGTGGTCAGAGTGATGAGAGCTTTCAAATGATATGGTTTACGTGTAAAATTCGAAAATGGTAATTTTTGTCAAAATCGCACTTGACCAAAGGCTATAATCCATGTTTTTTGATGATTTTCATCAAAATTTAAATCTGGCATCAAACTATATCATTTGAAAGATCTTTTTACGCTGATCATAATGGTACCGATCCCAGCTCAATATGACCTTCCTAGGCTGAGATATTCTTGATAATGTGTGAGAACCTATACCATCATACAGTGATGAGAAACCAAGAACCTAAAACCATCATACGTGATGAGAAACCAAGAACCCAGCAACACATTACCAGGCCTATCTCAGCCTAGGAAGGTCGTATTGAGATGGGACTGGCACCATTGTGGTCAGAGTGATGAGAGCTTTCAAATGATATGGTTTACTTGTGAAATTGGAAAATGGTAATTTTTGTCAAAATCGCACTTGACCAAAGGCTATAATCCATGGTTTTTGATGATTTTCATCAAAATTTAAATCTGGCAATAAACCATATCATTTGAAAGATCTCTTTGTGCTGATCACAATGGTACCAATCCCAGCTCAATACGACCTTCCTAGGCTGAGATATTCTTGATAATGTGTTGAGAACCTATACCATCATACAGTGATGAGAAACCAAGAACCTAAAACCATCATACGTGATGAGAAACCAAGAACCCAGCAACACATTACCAGGCCTATCTCAGCCTAGGAAGGTCGTATTGAGATGGGACTGGCACCATTGTGGTCAGAGTGATGAGAGCTTTCAAATGATATGGTTTATTTGTGAAATTGGAAAATGGTAATTTTTGTCAAAATCACACTAATTTTTACACTGAACGTGGTACCCAAATCACACTAGAAACAAGACAAAAAAACATCACAAAAGGTCACAAAACGTCATAAAAAGTCAAAACTAACAGCACTTACAGTGACTCAGTTCCTTTAAGTTAGCAAGATTCTATATTTATACAACAAAATTTGGCCAAAATCTTAAAAGATACTATTATTTGCGGGTACTAATTATTATTAGTAATTTTAACAATTTTAGTGAATAAAGACATTTTTGCTATTTTTATTAATTTCTGCCATTATATTACCTGTGAGTGGTTGTGACAATACACTCCATTAGAGGGTGCTGGTGACGTATTCTCACTGAACAGTCCAATGTCTGTTCGTATGAGTGATGCAATGGACGAGGTGACCTCTGTGTGATCCAGTGAGGGGGTGAGGTGGTGAAGGTGTGAGTGTAGAGGGCAGGGTGGGTGGAGCCTTCCACAACAGTCACCGTGTTGCCATAGTGATCCTTGCTCACAACGAAATAAGCAGTGGACTGTCCGCCAATTCTAGCCCTCTGTCCGACTGTGAAGAAATGATGACCTGAGGGAGAGAACAACAAAGACACAAGGTAAAGGCAGACAAACTGAAAATAACAACGACCACACACTCTATACCTAGCCTCGTAAACCAGGCGCAAGCCAAGCACAGTGAGCAATAAGCACAGCGGGGAAGGCCTGGTTTATGAGACTACTACCTACCTTTGTGCTGTCCCAGTACCTTGCCCTCCAGAGAGAGGAAGAGACCAGGTTGTTCTTCTAAGTACTGCAGTAGCAATACAAAAATAAACGCACACATACAAACTACTTACATACCTCACTGATGAATCTGGAGAATTTTCTTCTTCCCACGAAACACAGACCTGCACTCTGAAAGGATGTAGTTCACTCTTCTACTTGTTGACTCAACAACAGCACTCTCTTACTTCTCTCTTGTCAGCAATGTGCTTGAAGCCAGCCTCCCTTGCTATCTCTCTCACTTCAGACTTCTTCAAATGACCAATAGGAAATAGAGTTTGCCTCAGAGCCGACTGTGGACACATCCAACATACACACTGAACCATGCCTCATTAAGAGAAACAGTTGGTTGAGTGGCTAACCTGAGGGATTTGTGACAAGAAATAAGTCTGGTCTTTGTCTCGATCAACAGCTTGCAGTAGTCTGGCTACTCCTGGAGTGTATTCAGGGATTATCACAAGTTACTGTATACTGTCTAGCTGGTCGTCAATCATTTCAACAGAAATTCAGTTGACACCTAATAATTTCTTCTATACATTATTATACCTGATTGTGATACCTCCACTCTAGCATAGTGACCTGTTGCCATGGTAACTACACCCAAGGTCTCTGTGATGTGTTTGAAGAAGGAAGAGAACTTGATCTTCTGATTGCAGAGGACGTCGGGGTTGGGAGTCAGACCAATAGCCATCTCCTCCAGCAAACAGCTGCAGAGCAGGTGAGATGTGCTGATAAGATAGTGGTGGCATAACATGCAACAAAGAATACCCTCTCATAATAATGTTTATAATAGCACAACTCAATAATAATTATTATGCTAATAGTATGAATGAAGAGATTGACCTTAGGCCAATTGAAGGAGGAAGGCTAGAGGCTACAAATAAATGTACAGCAAAATGTACGTCATAAGATGTACGAAATAAAACGTACAGCATACATTTTATTTCATCCATACTACTTCCTTTTACGTATGTTGGGAGGGACCAACCTGAACACATTGTTCCAGTAGTCCTTGACGAGGTCCACCTTGTAACACTCCATGTCCAATCTCTCACACACCTCCCTCACAGCGCTGTAATCAGCCTCCCAGGAACATCCAGCCCCGCCCACCTCCTCCTGCTCATCCCAGTTGTGCATAAACACTCCACACAGACGACAGCCTCATAATATTAATAAGGGGTTATAATAAATAGTTAATTAAATAGCTAGATTCATATGCTCACCTGCTCTCTTCAGCAGTACAGCAGCGACTGTTGAATCCACTCCACCAGACAGAGATACAGCCACTCTAGCAGTCATGATTTTTGCTGGATTGACCGGCCATATCGAGAATTTCCACTTTGCAAATGAAAATTCGGGGAAATAGTTCTGACACCAAACCACTCTGAGCCAAGCGCGTGCCGCAACTAACCACGTGGGTTGTAGAACACACCCTCTTTACGCCCACGTGTAACATTTGACATGCGCAGTACAATGAGTGAACTCTGTCCCGCACTTTGACATCAATTAGTGGTGAACTGAGCCAGCTAGAGAGAAGACGATGTCCGACCAGCAGAAAGACGCGCAGCTCCCAGAGTGGAAGTTGATCTATTGGCACCATCTTCCGGGTAGGGGGGACTTCATTCGGCTGATGTTCGAGGAAGCTGGGGTGCCTTACGACGATGTTTGCAGGCGGGAAGGAAACTCTTCAACGGCCGTGAACTACTACAAGAACCAGCACGAAGGGTTTCCCGTCCTCTACCCTCCCATCGTACAGAAGGGGGACTTCGTGATGTGCGAGACGTCGGCCATCATGAACTTCCTCGGAAAAACGTTCGGCATGTACCCCGAGGGGAACAATGAAGAGGTCAGAGGTCATGCTCTCCAGGTGGTCCTCTCTGTCCAAGACTACATCGGTGAGGGACACGACTGCTTCCATCCCGTCAACAAGCACAACCCCTACGCCTCCCAGAAGGAGGAGGCTCAGCCTTACATCGAGAGGTTCAAGAACGAACGACTGCCAAGGTATGTAAATGTACTTGCAGAATCTGATAATTATTTGGTTACAGTGTCTGTAATATATCTATGGTACTAACTTGCACTATTGTAATGTACTTGCAAACTTTTATGGAGCAATCTGGAAATACAGGCAGCTGCCAAATTGATAATTTTTTTTATTGGCATGACATTGTGTCATTGGCCCACTAATGGTAGGAGTTTCATTTGTTTTTGTTGTGTTTGTAGGTATCTCAACTACTTCGAGAGGGTCCTGTTACGTAACAATGATGGAAAGGGGTTCTTCATTGGCGACAAGGTACGAGTACGACATCGTCATTATGTCATTGCAAATTATTTTCTGTTTATAGATCACGTACGTGGACATTGCAGTGTTCCATGCTCTGAGAGCCACTGAGTCTCAGTTCCCGGACAAGTACGCCAGCGAGCCTATCCCTACCCTGAGGGCATTCAAGGACCGCATGGCTCAGCGACCTCGGATCAAAGCCTTCTTGGAGTCCGATCGCTGCAGGGCATTTGATGGAAACTCTATGATGTAATAATGATGTCGAAAGGGTGACTGAACTGCTGATTTTAGTTGTCAATTTTTGTCTATTTCTTAGTGTGTGCATTTGACTAGACTAGAACTGCTGTCTTTAAAAAAATGCGTTATTATTTTTTGCTGCTCTTAATAATTAATGAAAATTTGATGATATGATTCAAGGATTTGATGGTGAATTTAAAATTCCTGTGTAAACTTGTTTCAACCAGTCAGAATATACTATTTTGACTGGCTGAAACAAGTTTATTTTGACTGGCTGAAACAAGTTTGTTTTTTGACTGCAAGTTTGCTGATATTAATTAATGTATAAAACATTTCCTGCAATGTCACTTCCTGTGGAGTAACTTAGCTAAAAGCTAAGAATAGCAAGGTATGACGTAATTTGTAACCTTATAAAAAGGGTGGAGGTCAAGGCTGCATTACAATATTTGCAAACTGTTTTCCTCTCAATCTCGTCCAAGAAATTAGAATGTTCCCTTACGCCGCAGCTCGTCCGCCGCCAATGGGCCTGATAGTAGCTGGAAAAGCCAAGGAAAGAAGTCTCCCTCTGAAGAAGGTCTCGGTGACAGCTCATCAAAATGGTTACCTGGTTGGCCTCAAATCCACCTTGCACTACAGCAACGACACGGAGACGCCATTGGAGGTGCTCTTCAGGTTTCCTGTGGACGAGTCGTTCGCTGTGGTAGGTCTGGAAGCTGTCATTGGAGGGAGAAAGATCAAAGCAGTCGTGAAAGAGAAGGAAGAAGCCAAACAGATGTATGATGACGCCATGGCCAGTGGGTTCACTGCTGCACTTGGAGAAGAAGTGACAGGAGACATCTTCAGCATCTCTCTAGGCAACCTCCCTCCAAAGTCGGAGGCCCAGCTCAACCTGAGCCTTGCCGGGGAGCTGCCCATTGATGCTGAGGGGATGGTGCAATTCTCACTGCCCGCCGTGCTCAAACCAAGATATACACCAACGGGATCCAAAGACCCTCTTGCACACGTTCCTGGGCCCCCCGGGCAAGTTCAACATGAATCAACTGCAGCGGTGTTTGATTTCAAGATGACCATAGCAGATGCTGCCACTGTGAAGAACGTGTCTTCACCAACACATAAGGTTACCACGGAAACCAATTCAGGCCAGCTACACATTGCATTGAAAGATGCCACGCCCCTCGACAAAGATCTGGTGATCCAAGTGGAGTACTCTGACCCCCACCAGCCAAAGGCCATACCCGAACCGGGAGATAGATTGCTGAGTCAGCAGAAATACATGGGCTCTCCTGCTGTCATGCTCAACTTCTTCCCTCAGTTTGAGACGAAGCGTGCCGCCTGTGAGTTCATCTTCCTCATCGATCGCAGCGGGAGCATGTCTGGGGGCTTCATCAAGAGCGCCAGGGAGACGCTGATTCTGTTCCTGAAGAGCATCCCTCCAGGGTGCAGGTTCAACATCATTGGGTTTGGGTCCAGCTACCGCCTCCTCTTTCCCAGCAGTGTCACTTACGACCAGAGCCATCTGGACGAGGCCATCCGTCACGCTGAGACATTGGAGGCCGATCTAGGAGGAACGGAGCTTCTCTCTCCTCTCAGGAACGTCCTGGAGGAGCAGTACCTCCTGCCTGGACTGCCAAGACAGGTGTTTGTCCTGACAGATGGCTCTGTCAGCAACACCCTGGCCTGCATACAGCTGGTGAAACGAAATGCCTGGAAGGCAAGGTGAGGGAAGTGTGTGTGTGTGTGTGTGTGTGTGTGTGTGTGTGTGTGTGTGAGAACAGGAAATAAATGTACTGGTTCTGTTTAAATAACAGGTGTGCATTAGGCTTTGAATGGAAAAGGGATTATTTTTTCTTCCAAGTCTGTTGTGTATCAAACACAAGGGAATTATTTGGTGGTTTTTCAGATAAATTATTTCAAAGACTAGTACTGCTGATATAATATTTTCACTGTTTATCTACCAACAACTGAAATAGCATTTTCACAAACTTGTATTCAACCAGTTTAAAATATAACCCACAAAATCTGTTTCACATTCACTGTTAGTCTCTCTCTCTCTTCCCCCTCTCAGGGTGTTCACCTTTGGCATAGGATCTGGTGCCTCCACTGACCTGGTCAAGGGTTTGGCTAGAGTTGGGAATGGTACAGCTGAGTTCATCAAGGAGGGAGAGAGGATGCAGCCCAAGGTAAGGCCATACTCTGTCTCTTCAACATTCACTCACAATACCGTATAGCGGGAAATTTTCGTATTTTTCGTATGCAGTTCGAATATACGAAAATTAAAACTGTGAAAATTTAACTTCCGCATTTATTTTATACGAGCGCGCGCCACATATACGAAATTTAAAACTACTAAAATTTCTTCTGGCACGTTTATACGAAATTTTGCATCAACGAAAATTTCCCGCTATACCGTATACGAATACTCCACATAATTATGTACATTCACATAAATAATTATTATTATTTATTCTCTTACCAGGTCATCAGCAGCCTGAAGAAAGCCTTGCAGCCAGCTGTCACTGATCTGGAGGTGGAGTTTGATGTCCCATCAGGGTTCAAAGTCCTCCAGGCCCCGACCAAACTCCCCACAGTGTTTGACGGAGACAAGGTGGTCATCTATGGCATCGTGAGGAGCCAGGCCTCGTCCTCTGAGCCCCTCAGCACCAGCGTCACGGGGACAGCCACTCTGAGAGGAAAGATTGTGGGACAGACGCTGGAGTACAAGATCCCTTTTGTAATCCCCGAACCAATGGACTCTGACCCCACCTTTGACCTCCCTATCATCCACCAGCTGGCCTCCAAGAGTCTCATTGTCGACTGGCAGAACAAGGAGGGCTGGAGTTCAAAGGTCACCGAGAAGGAGAGAAAGAAGGAGATAGTTGATCTGAGTGTGGAGGCGAGTGTCGTCTCCTTCCACACCGCCTACATAGCAGTGGACGAGGAGCAGGAGAGGCCAATAGAGGGGGCAGTCAAGGTCTGGGACCTCACCGCCGGGATGGTGCAACCACCGCCTGTGTTGGGGAACAGACTAGGACGAGCTGCACTGAGCATGTCTACATCTCTTGGTTGCAATCCATTCGATAGTATCTCATTTGGTGGCCCACCCCCTCCAACAGGGGGTATGTTATTTGGTGGTTGGCTATCAAGTGGTGGTGCAAGTGGTGGAGGGGGTGGATTAAATTCTTCCAACCAGATGGGAGTAGGCCTAGGAGTTGGACTTGGAGCTCCACCACCTCCATCAGGGGGTATATTATTTGGTAGTGCAGCCCCTCCACTAGGGGGGCTATCAAGTGGTGGTGCACCCCCTCCAGCTAGAGGGGGAGGATTAAATTCTTCTAACCAGATGGGAGTAAGCCTAGGAGTTGGACTTGGAGCTCCGCCCCCTCCGCCCCCTCCACCCCCTCCATCAGGGGGTATGTTATTTGGTAGTGCAGCCCCTCCACTAGGGGGGCTATCAAGTGGTGGTGCACCCCCTCCAGCTAGAGGGGGAGGATTAAATTCCTTCAACATGGTGGGAGGAGGTCTAGGAGTTGGACTTGGAGCTCCGCCCCCTCCACCCCAACCTATTGGTATACAAATGCAATCTGCCCACACAACTGTCTTTCTACCTAGTCAGCGACAAGCACCAGCTGTCGACTTATTTGGAGACTTTGAGCCGATGGATACTGGCTTTAGTGAAAATTTGCTCATGGGCGTGAGTGAGGGTCAAGCACCTCTACAACCAGGTGTCAATCGTTCGACACCCTCTTCCTCTTCTTCTGTGCCCCCCTCTGGACCCGGCCTCTCTCTCCTCATCTCCCTCCAAAAGGCCGAGGGATTTTGGACGCTGGAAACACTAGCGACCAGCTTCCTCCACAAGTCGGTGTCTGATCTGAGCAGTCTGTGCCCCCCTGGCTGTAGCAGTAACGTGTGGGCCACGCTCATTGCAATGGCCTACCTGGAGAGCAAGTTCAGCAGCCAACAGGATGAGTGGGAGCTGGTGAACATGAAGGCAGAGTTCTGGCTGCAAACTCAGCAGTTGCCAAGTGATCTAGCAACACTGAAGGAGGCTGCGAAAAGATGCTTTTGAGAAGACAAAAAAAAAAATACAACAATTTTACTCATTTTTATTGCTTTTTACAGTATATAGAGTCCAATTAATTGTTGCAGGGTATTAATTTGATAATTATAAATTATTATATTATTAATTAAAACTGCTTTACATTGTATATTATTTTTGTTACATTTAATGGCTGACGAAAATTTAATGATGACGGAGTGTTTTGACAATACATATGTATAGCTGCAAATTGGAAGTGCCTTAATATTTGCAATTGCAAGTTGCAAATTTGCATGATTGGCAATTATTGCACTCTAGCTATGACGTAATTTGTAACCTTATAAAAGGGTGGAGGTCAAGGCTGTATTTATATCTGCAAACTGTTTTCCTCTCAATCTCGTCCAAGAAATTAGAATGCTCCCTTACGCCGCAGCTCGTCCGCCGCCAATGGGCCTGATAGTAGCTGGCAAAGCCAAGGAGAGAAGTCTCCCTCTGAAGAAGGTCTCGGTGACAGCTCATCAAAATGGTTACCTGGTTGGTCTCAAATCCACCTTGCACTACAGCAACGACACGNAATTGTGTGAGGTGGTCCACTTTACTAATGAGTTCAGTTCGTCTTTGTTCAAGAAGCTGTTGTAGTGAGTTGATTTCCTTGTGGATGTCAGCTTCAATGGTCATCTTCTGTTCTTCAATTTCTCTTTCTCTCTCTTCAAAGGCTTGAAGGGCTTTGTTGACAGTGGATAGTTGCTCCTTGACTGGGTGTAGACCAGCTACAATCTCATCTTTAAATTTGGGAAAGACATCACTCACCAAATGGTAGCTGTGTTCTGTTCGTGGGTGAAGTCCTATAGTGCAGTCATTGCAGATGAGTTCAGAACAAGTCTCACAGAAAATTTTAAGGACATTTTCTTGGTGTTTGGAACAGTAAAAGACTTGTTTCTTTGGTTGAATGAGGTTGTTAGCTTCTATTTGGACCTCTTCACACGATAAAATCTCATGACTCTTGAATTGCTTCCACTTGCGATGTAGAATGGTGCAACCATCACAGATAAACTCACCACAGTCACGACAGAATCCTGTGGCATTGTCCTCCTCACATTTTTCGCATTTCGTTTCTTCTGTTTGGCTTGCCTTCTCAAAGGCATCTCGTAATTCAAACAGGTGCTCCACGTGGAAGTCAGATTGCAGTCCAGCCACTCCTTTGGGTGGTAGTTTTGTTGAGTGACGACAGATTGGACATCGTAGGGAGAGACCATCACAATCTTGGATCACTAGTGGCTCCAGACATTTCTGACAGAAGACATGGAAACAAGGGAGCAGTTTGGGGTCAGTGTAATCAGTGAGACAGATTGTACACTCAAGTTTGTTGTTGAGTTTCTCAAGAGCTTCCTTTGGAGTTGGTTTTTTGGCCATTTGGACTCAGAATTAACGATATATGCAGCTTCTGTACTATTTATCTGGATGAAGATAACACAATTCCTATTGTCAACATAACTATATAGAAAATATTACTAAAATTAATAATTAGAACAATAATGGGAGACTCGTGGTTGACAGATCGGAGTTTAATCAGCTAGGGAATTTGCATCCATAGAGGTAATAATTCAACCACCAAAGACACAGAGCTAAAGGTCGAATAAACACTTGACAAGACTATAATGTTAAGAAAAACCTTTGTACCCTTATGCACTGCATGCCATGTAATTAAGGACATCTAAGTAAGGTGACTAGTGCACCCAAAGCTATAGATATGCATGCAGAAGCTCCATCTTTCTCTCTTTGTAATGTAAATAGATGACCAGCATGTTCTTCCCTAGCCTTGTTCTCCAGGCCCAAAAGAGGGCCTGGTACACATAATTTTTTTGGGCATGCGCTTAATTGTCCTGGAATTCCAGGGTGATGGAAAACTATCTACACATGTCCTTATACTTTGACGTCACTTCTCTATTAGTGTACCTTGAACTCCCATTCTAAAAGTATGAAAATAAGTAATGTACAGAATAGCAGTATTTTCAGCCGAAGTTTTTGGCTGAGAGTAGATTTCTGAATGTATTTCTACCTATCTATCACTTTGAATTAGTTTGTCGTATTTTTACAAGACAGACACTTACCATTGATAATTTCTCAACTTTACCAATGCAGATGTTGGTTGTAAGCTTTTTGATCTAATGAAGTACTACTCATGCAATTGGTTGCTCTACAACTACTAAGTCTAAATATGCTCACAGACACTTTCTAAGGGGCCCTAAAACTGGTTAATCGTACGATCATACTATAATGTCATCTTTGAACACATCCCAGGCCCAAGGCCTGGTACACACTGTTTGCACATGCGGGAAACCACGTGGTTTTGAGAAGAGTTATGGCTAGTTCTTCCCAACATGACAAAGCATGCCATACCTAAATCCAACCTGACTTAGTCTGCTGGGGTAAAGGTTGAATAAACACATGAAAGTTCAATGGAAAAAAGTCTCGAGATTTAGCTGGGATTCGAAACCAAGTTTTCGAATTTTAGTCAAATGCTCTTACAACTGAGCTACTATAGAACTCACTGGCATTGGAGCAGAGAATGGGACTATTTATGGACACTATTTGACTTCTTAGGTCTTCACTGCTTTAGGCATGTATGAAAATATAATTTATAATTCTGAGCGAACGAAGCGAGCCTTTGTTTAAGGTCAATTGACTTTTTTCTTGGATGACGTGACAGATCAAGGTAAACTTTTTGGCGTATATTGAGTGTTTTTTCTCACAATAGTATTTAGGGCACTTACATGAACTAGTCTCTGACCAACTTGGTTGGTAAACTATAGCTTCATAGTGTGGATAGACTACTTTTGGTCCAAGTTAGATAACGATCATTGCCTGTGTGCCTAGACTTGTGATGATCTTTACCACTTTACCAATGATGGTGAAACATGCAAGGAAACATTATAATCCCAGTACTGACCACAACCGAAGGAAACATGTATACACCATTGTTCTAACTAAAATATCTGCTTTGATTTTCCTAAAAAGAAGAAAAAAGATCTGTTTCAAGCTTAACTTTTACAAAACTCTTTAACCAATAAAAGTCTATTACTATTATATATATAGTGAGCATTCGATCAGGCCTATATAAGTACTACAACATAGTATACTGCGAGGATGTGTTTGGGTTAGCTTTGTACATACATGTCCAGTAATGCCAGTAGTAGTCCCAAGTGTTCAAATTAGAATATTCATAGCTACTAGAGACATAAATTTAAGGTTAGTGTAAATTGCGTGGGCGGCGTATTTTTAAAATTCAAAAAAATATATATGAAACTGATCCTNTGCATCTATTTATAGCTAGCTCAAGTTCAATAATACAAATCCTACTTAAACAACAGCGCTAAGAGAGAGCATTGCTCCACAAAGACCTATACAAAACTCAACAAAAGTAAGGACGCAAGCTTCTATAGCACAAAAGACACAAAAGACCAATCCAATATTCACACTAGTAAATTAGCATACAGGGTTATAGATGTAGAACCACAAATAAACTAAACCACAGAAGAACAGAGTCTACACTGCACAAAGACCATTCAGAATACACAAAGGCTATTGTACAGAACACAACTCAACTAACTAACATAGACCATGGATACATACATCAATCTGCATACACTATTGAACAGGTTAATACCACAAAGAAAAACCAAAAGAATATCCAATAACAAAACCCAACTAAGTAAACAATTAATCCACTCATAGAAATAATACACAATAACAAAACATCATTATTAGTTCAAAGTCCAACTCTTACAGATAGATAATTATTAATCGGTTCATGAGGTTAATTATCTATGATGATAATAATCATGATTGATAATCACAAAATTTGACACAAATCTCATTGTATGGTCCATGCATGGTGTACTGCTTGTTAGATTAGAAGAGCACCCGAGGGGTCACCATAACTGTATTAAAGAGATGAAGTTACAAAGCAAAGCATACAAGCTGAGCAGTGCAAATAACCCAGCATGATCCCCAGTTGTTGCATTGACTTTGTGGCATGTACAAGCTATCTTTAAGTTGAGCAGGTCACCTTATCTTGAAACTAAGTGTATACTGTATTACCATCATGACTGACAAACGTACCACTGAGGCCATTGTCATACTGTTATTAATGAACTTACTTCATTTGTACATAATAATAATCAGTATAGTCTGAATGTCCGTAGCTAAGACTCAGTGGTACTCGTTTAGCACATAACTTGACTAAACGTATATTATGGCAAAGGAGCCAATAGGCTACATGACATTGTTGTATATACATACTTCTAGTTCTAGACATGTTCTAGTAACATGCACATGTCAGCATAAATGCAAGTCTTTTTATAAATGATATTATAGCTACGACAGTCTAGTGCAACTTAGCGCAGCGCGCGCAGAACGCTAAGTTCAATTCAACATGCACGTGACGCATAAACTTTGACCTTTGCGGCATTCGGCCTGTACCTAACAGGAACCCTTGGTAAATGGTCGGCCAGGCGGTTCGGCCGGCCGCCGCCCCGCGCGCGCCGCGCCGGAGTTCTAGTCCGCGATCCGCGGTCCGATCGCGGATCGCATTAAATTTTGTATGTGCATGCACGTGATTAGCATCTATTTCAAATTCAAGAGTTCCAAGTTTCTACACGAAGTCAAGTCCACTGAAGAGATTTCCTTCTATTAGATTCAGTGGCACCTTTTGCAAATTGAATGGCCTCGAGTGATGACCGAGAGCTTCACTCAGGCAGACCGCGGCCTAAGTTCCCCAAATGCAAGCCAATCGCAGCTCCGTGGCTGACTTTTACATCCAGGACGGTGGGTAAAAGAAGAAGTGACCTTATGGAAGACAAAGCAGTCAGTGCCTATAAAAGATCAAAAAAATCTAAATCCAACATTGACTATGTTGTTATTGATGACAGCGACAGTGATAATGAAGAGACCGCTCCCGAGCTGAGTCCACGAGGAGCTGCATTAAGGGGGGATGTAGATCAGAGTCAATCACTTGCTGAACAACATTCAGACCACTATCCAAAGTTACCCACAACCCCCACAATTACTACTACTACTACCGTAACAAGCTTTGGATCAGACAAGGAGGATAACATACAAGACGGCCGTTCCAAAAAACCTTCAACCCAACCTCACAATGGTCAATATTACATTGGCAGTTATCAGAGATCATCGAATTCGTCAGTAAAACTTACTCCAACAATGCCAAGACAACAAGTGCCTACTGAGTCGACCTTACATCAGAATCTTGGTGATAAACGCACTCCTGTTAAAGCAGACAGAAGAGGAGGTGCACGAGACACACCTCCTCCCAAAAGAAAACATTCTGAAACACTAACCACAAAAACTCCCATTGTTATTAGTCCAGATCAAACCAGTGCATCACAGCCTTCAACACCCACAGTTGAGAAACCAACACCAAAACAAAAACGAACACGGTGTGGTCAATGTGATGCCTGTTGTAAACCAGACTGTGGAGAGTGTACCTACTGCAAGTAAGCCAGGGTGCATGATTGTGTTATATTGCAGTTGATAACGTCATTATAATTTTTTTTTTACCATTCACACATAATTTTTAGGGATAAAAATAAATACAGAAAAGCTTGCAAGTAGGTTAATATTTTCTGAGTATGTAATATTATCTTCTATTTCCAGCAATTTGATACAGCTGCCCGGCCTGCATGTTGTGTGTGTGTGTGTGTGTGTGTGTGTGTGTGTGTGTGAGGGGGGGGGTACGAAAAATCACTGAGGAAAAAGATCACATGGGCCAAAAATGCCAGCTCAGCATGACACACAGCTATCATTCCTCTTCTGTGTACATGTGTACATCCCTCATAACAGCATATGCATATGCAGTCACTTTTAAATAACTTATCTTACATTGTCCTAATCATTATCCCATAAACAAACAATGTGTAGTCAAGTGTTGCATTGTTGTGGTTACATGCCTAGTGTAGTATTTTTTCTATGAGCAATATTATTTAGCCATGCAGTGTGACTAATAATACTACATAAATTTTGTGTCCTCAAACAGCTTTGAGCTTTTTGTATTGCCCTTAGCTATAATTATAAACCCTTGATCTCTCTTTAATTTTGTATGAATGCTTATAGCAACGTGATGTCAGAAATGTGATGGAAACAGAAAATATCCTGTTTGACCTCGTTTCAGTCTATAATTATAACCTCGTTAGTATACCAAACATGCAGGCTCTTTCCTCTCCCTGCATAGTAAAGTCAACAGCAATTTTACAGAAATGTTTGTGCTATCAGCACTGACTCTGACTCATTCACGAAGCAGACGTTTAACCATGCAATCTAAGCATTACCAAGTTTTGATCAGCTAGCTCCAGAATATTATGGTTATAGAGTTGGTTATATATAGCTATAGTTAGTCACTCAGTAATGCTAATTGTCCTTTGCAATGAATCTAAATTCCTTTATTGTTTTCCTGAGTGCCACTGCTTCAATCCCAAGAATGTAGCCTCATATCACCCTTGCATTTTATAGCTTCTGGTCAAACAGATAATTATTATAGAGTATTTTGGTCAAGCAAACATTATTACCATAATCCACAACTTGTGTGTCTACAGTGTCCTTTTACAGTATAATATGACTTCATGTACATGTATGATTGGTGTGAGGTGTGCTTTGCTGAGCTGGCAAGGCTGTTGTTTCATTAATTAGCATACAATTATTTAAACAGAAGGGTAATTTCATAATGCATTTATGTAGTACTGTATGAATTATAATCACATATTAATTATACCGGGTCGTAACTACCATAGCGGGTCGTAACTACCATAGCGGGAAAGTTTTGCAAATGTCTCTAGTCAAACATTNAAAAATCACTGAGGAAAAAGATCACATGGGCCAAAAATGCCAGCTCAGCATGACACACAGCTATCATTCCTCTTCTGTGTACATGTGTACATCCCTCATAACAGCATATGCATATGCAGTCACTTTTAAATAACTTATCTTACATTGTCCTAATCATTATCCCATAAACAAACAATGTGTAGTCAAGTGTTGCATTGTTGTGGTTACATGCCTAGTGTAGTATTTTTTCTATGAGCAATATTATTTAGCCATGCAGTGTGACTAATAATACTACATAAATTTTGTGTCCTCAAACAGCTTTGAGCTTTTTGTATTGCCCTTAGCTATAATTATAAACCCTTGATCTCTCTTTAATTTTGTATGAATGCTTATAGCAACGTGATGTCAGAAATGTGATGGAAACAGAAAATATCCTGTTTGACCTCGTTTCAGTCTATAATTATAACCTCGTTAGTATACCAAACATGCAGGCTCTTTCCTCTCCCTGCATAGTAAAGTCAACAGCAATTTTACAGAAATGTTTGTGCTATCAGCACTGACTCTGACTCATTCACGAAGCAGACGTTTAACCATGCAATCTAAGCATTACCAAGTTTTGATCAGCTAGCTCCAGAATATTATGGTTATAGAGTTGGTTATATATAGCTATAGTTAGTCACTCAGTAATGCTAATTGTCCTTTGCAATGAATCTAAATTCCTTTATTGTTTTCCTGAGTGCCACTGCTTCAATCCCAAGAATGTAGCCTCATATCACCCTTGCATTTTATAGCTTCTGGTCAAACAGATAATTATTATAGAGTATTTTGGTCAAGCAAACATTATTACCATAATCCACAACTTGTGTGTCTACAGTGTCCTTTTACAGTATAATATGACTTCATGTACATGTATGATTGGTGTGAGGTGTGCTTTGCTGAGCTGGCAAGGCTGTTGTTTCATTAATTAGCATACAATTATTTAAACAGAAGGGTAATTTCATAATGCATTTATGTAGTACTGTATGAATTATAATCACATATTAATTATACCGGGTCGTAACTACCATAGCGGGTCGTAACTACCATAGCGGGAAAGTTTTGCAAATGTCTCTAGTCAAACATTTTGCATTTTAACTTTTGCAGATAAGCTGTAAGAGTCCATACGTGTATGCATATACGAAGAATTTCACGGATAAAAACTTTGACAGATGGATTGGGATCCGCGAAAACTACAAAAGTTATAATTAAACTCTATGAAACTTTAACTCCCGCTATATGGTAGCCTCCCAGGCTCTCACCTTTGACCTTACACTCACGGTACCGTGAGTGTAAGGTCAAAGGTGAGAGCCTGGGAACGAGGCTATAGCTATACGGTATGTGCTGACTCAATAAAGGCAGTACGTGTCACACCACTTAATTGCTGAACTGGCAAGGCTGGTGATTGCTACAATGTAACAGTATGTCAATGTGAATTGCATGATTACATGTACATGCATGCTGACTAAGTTAGGTCTTTAATTACACCTGCACATGCATGTTGTACCTCCTAGCTCTGCCTACAAGCATGCAGCCTGCATGGGTCCTTCAATTTCTATCTATTTTATAATACTGAATAGCCATGCATCATGAACAATTAACCTGCATGGCACTTCTTTTGTTTGCCTCAATATATATCCAGGCTAGCTCCTCCAGATCCTTTCCCACATTTTTTTCAAGGAACAACGGGCCAGACAATTAACAAGGCTGAAGCTATAGCTTTTTTGCATGTGACTCAATTGAGAGACATAACCTGTTGCAGAGAATTTATGCACAGCAGTTTATTAAGTTAAAATTTAGTTAGTGAGATTCAACGGTAGTTTCAAATTAGTACTGCAGACTATATACTTTGACTTTTAGCAAAGTATAAGAACAAACGAGAGATCATAACAACAACGACATGCATGGATAATGTATATGCATGTTTGCCTATTATTATCTTGAGTCCAGCTCATTCAGCTTTCATTGTATTTACGTACACACTGTATTTATAAATAGCTATTTCCAGCCTTAGTCAATGTTGTGTATTGATGCATGCATGATGCTGGCTTTAACACTGTTAAAAGTGTTGTGTCACACAACATGTTAGGTGTGTTCATGTACATAACTGCGACTATAAGATTTGCTATGGTGGATTTTGACTTAATTGAATATTTTAAGTTAACTTAAGCAGTTGTGTGAACACACCTAACGTGTTGTATGACACACCATTTTAACAGTGAATTGATAAGTCAACATTTCACTACTATAAGATTTGCTATCATGGTGGATTTTGACTTAATTGTTTTCTTTAACACTATAGAGAGAGAAGAAACTGTATAACATGGAACATTCCACTTGTCATTGAATCGCCTTCACAGAGAATAGGCCATGATACAACTGTACCTGCTACTACCATGCTAGTTCAACGAACTGTCAGTGAAACTGTTGGCAGAACTATAAGCACTGATTCTCAATCATCAGATGCTATAAGTGGTATGAAAATTGATCAATTTACAATGTCATGTGCTTACAGCTATTAGTCTATTTTGGAAACCATGCAACCCCCCCCTCCCCGAGTTATGCTNAACGGGCCAGACAATTAACAAGGCTGAAGCTATATAGCTTTTTTGCATGTGACTCAATTGAGAGACATAACCTGTTGCAGAGAATTTATGCACAGCAGTTTATTAAGTTAAAATTTAGTTAGTGAGATTCAACGGTAGTTTCAAATTAGTACTGCAGACTATACTTTGACTTTTAGCAAAGTATAAGAACAAACGAGAGATCATAACAACAACGACATGCATGGATAATGTATAATAATGCATGTCTGCCTATTATTATTTTGAGTCCAGCTCATTCAGCTTTCATTGTATTTACGTACACACTGTATTTATAAATAGCTATTTCCAGCCTTAGTCAATGTTGTGTATTGATGCATGCATGCATGATGCTGGCTTTAACACTGTTAAAAAGTGTTGTGTCACACAACACTTTAGGTGTGTTCATGTACATAACTGCGACTATAAGATTTGCTATGGTGGATTTTGACTTAATTGAATATTTTAAGTTAACTTAAGCAGTTGTGTGAACACACCTAACGTGTTGTATGACACACCATTCAGTGAATTGATAAGTCAACATTTCACTACTATAAGATTTGCTATGGTGGATTTTGACTTAATTGTTTTCTTTAACACTATAGAGAGAGAAGAAACTGTATAACATGGAACATTCCACTTGTCATTGAATCGCCTTCACAGAGAATAGGCCATGATACAACTGTACCTGCTACTACCATGCTAGTTCAACGAACTGTCAGTGAAACTGTTGGCAGAACTATAAGCACTGATTCTCAATCATCAGATGCTATAAGTGGTATGAAAATTGATCAATTTACAATGTCATGTGCTTACAGCTATTAGTCTATTTTGGACACCATGCAACCCCCCCCTCCCCGAGTTATGCTATAAAATTTTAATAGTATAATCTGCCGGTACATCAAACGTCATGCAACTACTGAATGCATGACAGGTCACACAAGTGTCACCTACATGACTTGAAGTTCACTATAATAACAGTTTGTTATAGTTCTTGCAAATTTAAAGTTCAGAATCTTCAGTGATACTAGACGTATACAGAGATTTCTTTCGACAGCACTGATTAGAGCCAGAGCTTAGCACGTGGTTCGACCGAACCCCTCAAACCACCCCTCCCTGTACGGGCTTGACTCTGGGAAATTGGTCTTGACTAGTGCATAGTATACAGTTGCATACAGCTTGTTTTTGAAGATATTAATATTATAATTTATAGCTTGAAAGTTTTGTTTTACATAACTTTGCATATACAGTATCATCTTTTATAGCTTGTAGCTTCATCCCTATGTCTTATCATGCATGCATCATGAGATACTAAAATCAGTTTACAGGTCATTTTTGTTGTTTCCTGTTCAATTTTGTCCAGATGATGAATCATTTCAGTTGCTCTTTGACGAAGCTATTGAAGGCTGTAAGGTATCCATCTTCATAGCCAAGTGTGGCGTAACTGGACCACCAGGGACGGGCAAGTCTCATTTGAGAGCTTTGATTCTAAACAAGCGTCGTCCTTTGAAACGCACGAGCACAGCCATTGCCGCTGAAGTAGATCAAGCTACTCCTGACTGGATTAATTTCGAGGAAGATCTTGTAGAAATCAATGAAATCAAAGATGGATCCCGTGTAAAGTGGCACATGGTTGATACATCCAAAATGTCAGGCCTAACAGCCAAAACAATCCATCGTTATCAAAATTTGAAAGCAAATAAAAATGCTTCAAGTGGTCCCAGTGTTTCTACTTTTTCTGGAAAACGGCGTGAGTTCAAAATAACAAGAAGCATAAGAAAGAGACTCAAAGAACTTAAAGGCAAAACAGTAAGAAGACTAAAGTCTCTTGAAAAAATGAAACTTGTGTATCTAGTTGATGCCGGGGGGCAACCTCAATTTCAAGAAATCATGCCAATGTTTGTGCGAAACTCTTCAGTCAATATCTTGGTCCACAAGTTGCCTGAAGAGCTATCTGATCATCCCACATTTGATTATGAAGTTAATGGTCAAAAGTTTTCTGTCCCTGAAGAAATGATGGTCACAAACAAAGAGATGATAGAACAATCAATCCGTTCCATTTGCTCGTGCAATCTTACCCATAGCATACGTCAGAGAGGATCCGGCAGATCGTCCAAACCATATGTGGCAGTAGTAGGAATGTTTAAAGACAAATGTAGCAGTCAAGAGATAATGAAAAAGCAAAATAGGATTAAAGCATGCCTTCTGAAATATGAAGAAGAAATTGAATTTTGCAGACCATCAAGAGATACTCCTGTTTTCACGTTTGATGCTAGTGAATCTGGATGGGCACACAATGGTGAAATGCTAGCAACCATACGAACAAATATACAACTAATCTGTGAGTCTTTAGAAGTCAAAATACCACTACGATGGTTTATTCTTCTTGAAATCCTCAAAGAATACTCCAAAGACAAAAACTACATCAGCCTTCAAGAGTGCTATGATGTAGCCCAAGAGAGTGATGTTCACATGCCTGAAGACCAAGTGGATGAAGCATTGCAGTTGTTTGATGAGCTCAATATTTTTTTGCACTATTCAGACATCCTCCGGGATGTAATCTTCTGTAAGCCTGAATTTCTTTTCAATAAAGTATCTCAGATGATTGTTGCCAGTTTTGATTGTAAAAACTCAGTGGACATTGCCCAATCTGAGCGTGAAATGTTTCGGAAGACTGGAATATTTAGTGTTGATCTATTGAACAAGACTCGGTATGTATTTGACAAGCTAGACAACATCTTCACCAAAAATGAACTTCTCCAACTTCTGTCAGGTCTTTGCATCATTGCTCCTTTGGAAAATGATGAATATTTCATGCCATGTGTTCTACCTTTTGAATGCTCTGCCAAACTACCTATTTATGAGGAGTATCGCCAGCTGATGAGTCACAATAAGATCAAAGGTCCACTTTTTGTTTCATTTTCAACCGACTTCACTCCACGAGGTCTCTTTTGTGCCTCCATAACCTACTTAGCAAAGCTATCTTCCTGGATCATCAAGCCAAACCACTCACATCCTAACCTGTATCGGAAGCGGAATGTAATTGAATTTGAGTTCCACGTACGACACCAAGACTCAAACATATGTGGCCAGACAAGCTTGGAAGGCACAGTTTTGATTGCTGATAGGACCTCGCACTTAGAAGTGTACACAACTTGTGAAGCACAGCACTGCCCTAAAATTCGTGAAGATATTGATTTTGCACTTTGGCATGCAACAATATGTCTGTCATATGATCCTGATAAGCTAGATATCACACTTGGATTTGAGTGTAAAATTCCCTGTGGAATGCTTCAACCCCATGGCACTGCTATTCAATTGAAAACTGAAAAAGATATCTTTACTGAAAGATGTATAAAAAATCAATCGAAGCGACCAATACCATTAAGTCATGCGAAACAAGTGTGGTTCCATGCAGTGCCACTCAATACTACTACTGCAGCATCATCGAATCCATGTGAGTATTGAAGACAAATTAATGTATCCGACTACTCATGCAACCTTAAATTGTCAGGTTTCTACTTGAACAAACGTGCAATACATGAGCAAATGTACAAACCTGCACATTTCTGGGGCCCATGCATAAAATACCAATTTTTAGTATAATATTATTATAATAATTATAGTGACCTTTTAATTAACCCAGTCAAGTTGTTTCTTTCTTTCGGTATTTCAGCCCACATAATTTTGATGCATTAAATTTTCTGCATGCATGCATGTGTGCACATGCATGTAATAATAACAGGTCAATTCAATGCAGTTACATCTAATTATGTAGGTCAAGCTTCAATTCAACAAGAAGTTGAACCTCTGTCCCTTCCTCTGTTACTGACTGAAGTTGCCACTGAAACTGTGAAATGGGAAAATATTGCTCTTCAGTTGGGGCTGCAACACAATGATATACAAATAATCAAACTAGAGCAAAATTCCATTATTAGTGACTGTTTTAGGGAGATGTTTGCTCTATGGGAAAAACGATGTACTTCTCCATTCACATGGAAGACTATTATTGAAGTCCTGAAGTCACCAGCTATTGATGAACAGCTCCTTGCCAGAGATCTGAGTAAAAAATATTTGTCAGTGGAAAAAGGTATAATACTATACAATTTGCGTGTCACTTAATAACTTGTATCAAAGAGAGCACACATTATTACACAATTTCATAATTCATTACCTTCATATACTAGTACTGAGTCAGTGACTCAGTATATATACACAGGTGCATATATAACTATGATTGTATCTACTATGATGATTACTGTAAACAATTTGATCTGTCCAAAATCAAATACATGCAAAACAAGTTATATTTACGGTATACTTTGATACATATTTTTATTAACTGTGAAATCAATGTCACACAAAACTTATACTTTATTATTTTTATAGATCAAAACACTCAATTCCAACACCAAGTTCAGCAAGAACTAGCATCCTTTCAACCAGCAACATTACTGACATCTGATTCAACTACTTCTTCTGTTGAGCATCAAGAGCATTCATCTCTAGCCCAGAACTTGATACCATCCACTCATATTGGAGGAAGTTCAACAGCTTTGGATGCAAGAATCACTGAACAGTATCAATGTGAACAACCTGAACTTCCTTCTAGTCCTGTCCCAAAAACCAAAGGCACATATGTCTATGACGCATCTCTGCATGCTGCAGATATCTCAACCTCTTCTACTCCAAAGCAAAAATCTTTTAATGTTTGGGAATTCATTCTTTACATCTTGAGAAAAAACCAACACCAAGATGTAATCACTTGGTTAAATGAAGATGAACGCAAATTTCAAATTCGTGATGCGAATAGTTTCACATCCTTATTTGGCCAATACAAAAACAAACCAAATAAGTCATGGAAAATTGTTCAGACTACTATTGCAACTTACTACAAGAAGAATATTCTCACAAAAACTGGTGGCCGACTAAAGCATGCCTATCAGTTCTCAAGTATGTGAACTTATTCAATTATAATAGCAAAGAAAGCAACTGCATATAATTGCGTCTGTATACCACATATGCATGCAGTACTAGGACAATCTTAAGTTCATATCAATGTGTGAATTTTTACCATTAATAATTATTGTTGTAATTTTTTCATTCAGCATCTGCTTTAGAGGAATTTCAAAGCCTTCAGTTGCAAAGCTTCAGTGTTCCAGACATTCAAGAAGCATCTCGAGTTCCATTAAATCAAGAAAATTCATCTCACGACACAGATTTTGAATCAGGACAACCAATAAGTGAAACTGAACAATATCATCACTCAGGTAACCTACTTAATTTCAATTAAATAATAATTATTATAATTATGTACAGTAGTACGTATAGTAGTCATGTGCTGAAATTGAGACATGCCTTGTTTCCTAACTATTTCCAGCACTGACCATTCCTACACTGCTCTTTTTTTACGATCAAAGCATGCATGTACAGCATTATTTGAACCATATCAATATTCAGTACTGTAGTTTGAGATATTTTCACATTGAAAATATTCCATACCTTAAATTTTCACGTATATGTGTTCAATTTTCGTACTTACATAAAAGCACCTGCATTAATGTTGGTAATGGGTCATCACAATTTCAAGTGTTAATTTTCGCACACGGTGACACATACGAAAATTTCTCCAATGCCAATATTAGTCAAATTACAATATTTCATAGAACAGCTGGATGCACAAGAAATCAAAAATGAGAATGATTCAGAAGTAGTCATGTCATGCACCTTAATTGTTTCCTTACTTAAAAAAAGCACTGTATATGCCCATTCCTACCCTACTCTATTTTATGAAATCTTCACTACACTTATAATAATTAGTGATGAAATAGCTGCTATTTCATGCATGAGTTTTCAGTCAAGCTAGCGCTCCATCTGAACTTTGTCTTAGTATAAAATACCATGAATAAGGTGATATACATGCAACAGTTAGCTCATGAATATGCTGATGCTAGTAATGATACAAAAGTAGACGGTTATAATTTCATCCACTATGCAAATTAAATTGTGCTGGGCTAGCAAAAATTCTAACTGAATTAGCTAACTGTACAGTCCCAAGTAAGTAAAGGGCCAAATGAAAATTTTTCTATTAAATGAGCGACTGAAATTTCGTAGCTATAGCTAAGCTGTTTGTCATCATCTCCTGACAGCTGCCTGGGACACTTTGCTCTGGATGCTGTGTAGCTTCTTATAGAACCTTCGCTAGAAACAGAGTCTCGATGTCTGTGACCCTGAAGAATGAAGGTAAGTTTTTGTTAATTGCTACTGTAACAGTGCAAGTTAATTCTCTGACTGGATAGAAAAATTGCCTATTTTCTCGGCAATTAAAAATGGTAGATAGAGTAATACTTTAGCAAAAAATTTTGTAGCTAGTGTTTACTAAATTGATAGCCAGTCAGAGTTGTTACATGGTGATCCAAGAACAAAGTGTAAAAAGTTATAATAATAGAGGCAATTATAAGAGTCCCACATTCCAGTTCCTGTGTTAGTAGATACAGGCAAATTTTATACTCACTGAATCAGATGATGTATTATTCACGCTGTAAATCCGTAACCTTAACTAATGAATGTTAGTGCATGGTTAAATAACAATTCAAAAGTTGAATGTATGGTAATCTTTTTATTGTAAATTCACCACTCTAAGGAATAACTGGACTACAATCTGACTTTCATGAGGAGCATCTGTTTGAGATACAAGATTCATTAATTGAGCAGGCAAAGACAATATGCGAAAAATGCGAGGAGGACAATGCCACAGGTTTCTGTCATGAGTGTGGTGAGTTTATCTGTGATGGTTGCACCACTCTACATCACAAGTGGAAGCAATTCAAGAGTCATGAGATTGTATCGTGTGAAGAGGTCCAAATAGGAGCTAACGAGCTCATTCAATCCAAGCCTCAAGGACAACTCCATGACTTTGATCCTGTATCTAATATCTTTTCAAAACGCAAAGATAAGATTGTAGCTAGTCTACAGCCAGTCAAGGAGCAACTCTCTACTGTCAACAAAGCCCTTCAAGCCTTAGAAGAGAGAGAAAGAAAAATTGAAGAGCAGAAGATGACCATTGAATCTGACATCCACAAGGAAATCAACTCACTACAACAGCTTCTTGAACAACTTCTTGAACGAAGACGAACTGAACTCATTAGTAAAGTAGATAACCTCACACAAACAAAGCTGAAAGCCCTAGCCACACAGAGAGATCAGGTGGAGCTAGTCCAAGTGAAGCTAAGCAGCTGTGTGGATTATGTTGAAGGAGGTCTGAAAGCAGGCACTGAGGGAGAAGCGCTTGCCATGAGTGTGATAGAACAAATTGAACAGATGATATCTGAATTTAACCCAGCTGCCTTGCAACCAATAGAAGAGGCTAACTTGGAACTGATTTCCACCAACAAGCAATGCCTTCAAGATACATGCAAGGAATTTGGAGATATTGATCAATTAGTTATTAGTCCTGAGAAGAGCTACGCTAGAGGAGAGGGTCTGCAAAAAGCCACAGTTGGAGAACAGGAAGTTGTTGTGATTACTGCAATAAGTACTACAAATAGAGAGTACACACACCAAACCAACCTCACAGCTGAGATGGTCCACTGCAAAAGCAGAGCCTTTGTACAAACTGACATACAACAGCAGGGTAGCAATCAATACAGTGTTTCTTTCCAGCCTACTAGGAAAGGCAAGCACCAGCTGAACCTTAGAATCAATGGAAGAGAAATCAAAGGAAGTCCATTTGTGATCCAAGTTACATCATCTCCAATGCTAAATCTTACACAACCTGTTAGAGTTATTAGTGACGTACAACGACCTTTCTTTTCTGCAACAAATAGCCAAAATCAGATTATAGTAACAGAATATTGCTCTGACAGCATATCTATGTTCAGTCCTGAAGGAAGGAAGATCCGCTCATTTGGCAGTAGAGGAAGTAGCAATGGACAATTTCTCTCGCCCAAAGGTGTTGCCATTGACAATATGGATAGTATTTACATAGTGGATAACAACAATAATCGCATCCAGAAATTCTCATATGATGGAACGTTCATCAAGTCAGTTGGGACATGTGGCAACGAACCACTTCAGTTCTACCAACCAAATGGAGTGGCTTTCAACCCTACAAATGATAAGATCTACGTCTGTGACTCAGGCAACCATCGAGTTCAAATCCTAAACACTGATCTGACCTTTCACAGTGTCCTAGGCAAAGAGGGAACAGGGAATGGTGAATTCAAAGACACAACTGCCATTGGATTTACCAGCAATGGAAACATGTTCATTACTGACTTTTGTAGTAACCGTGTGCAAATATTTGACTCTGATGGTGGATTCATACGAGCACTGGTGAACAAGCAGTCAGACCAAGTGTTTCAACGTCCCTATGGTATTGCCGTGGACTCTAATGACACTGTCTACATTTCTGAACGAAACAGAGGCTGCATCAGTTTATTCACTGCTGAAGGAGAATTCCTCACATCATTTGACGATGAAGGGTGGTTTTGCTATCCTCGAGGACTACACATCGATGAGAATGACTTACTTTTGGTATGTGATACAGATAATAGACAAATCTATTTTTTCTAAATATCTAGCTATTATAATTTTTTATCTTGTGAGTTGTATCAGTTATTATACGTATTGAGACTTGTTGCTGGATCACAATACTATGTACTATAGTTTTATAGATATGCATAATAATATTATCATAATTTCCTTCTTCTGTTACTATAGATACTGTACTATTGAGCCATGCATAGACACCATGTAAAGATTTTGAATTACCTGTTGTACATATATACATGTATGGTGTGATAATGTATATTGTCACACATACTGTAAGTTGGGTTTATGGTTTGGGCTCTGCATGCATGCATCCATGGCCAGTGCATGTATTCTGCATGCATGGGCGCCTCATGCATGCATGCATGATCATGCAGTGAGAATCTGTGTAATAGGATAGATTACGTGGTGACTAAATTATATACTGTGCTTGCATGATCGAAGTTAAGAACTCTGGAATGTACATTATAATATTTTCTTTGCAAAAGTATGACTATTTGGTTGGGGAATGACAAATTAATAATTTTTCAGTGGTCCTGCATGAGCTGGAGTATCAGTCGAGTCATGATTCATATTATGGCCTACCTATAGATTTCATGCTGATTGCCTATATATATCTGATTCAGTCCATGCATGCACTGGCATACCTTATACCATTATAACTAGTCTCGAGGCTTCAGGACTAAATTTATCAGATCAAAATTATAATGAAGCAGAACTCAGGCAGCTATATACAAGCAAATTTTTCTTGACTCTGATATTTACCTGAGTGTTTAGTCAATAATACATGTTACGGTGATCGAGCATTTTGATAAGGATTGAATTAATTAAGTAGGTTGTAAAATGCTGGTATCGGCCTGCATGCATGGTACGTCAGATTATCATACACTAGACAAGTTGTCAGCAATAGTTCAGTGTTACTTATTATAATAATTGTAACATCCCAAAGTACAGCAGATCTTGAGAGAAGCAACATGTTGTGAGACTTCATGCATGTTGTTCTTCTCAATATCTGCTGTATGATTATACTCTTGGGATTATGTTACAAACAAATTGCTGGCAATTATACTAGCTTAATTGTTTTCTATGCATTCACTTTTTTTTTGCAATTTTGTTTTTGTCTTGTTTTTTCTTTGGCTTAATTGTTGGTGTAATACCTTTATATTGTCACTCATGCATGTATTATCTACATGTACCAGGGTACCACCATGCATGCACACATGTACACATGCATGTGCATATACATGAGAGGCATGCGCACTTAGTCTGTGGACAATTGGCTATACATGTAGGTGATATAATATTATAAGGAAGAAACAATCAAAAATTATTGATATTAATGAATTTCTTTTTTGTAAAAATAATAATAATTATTATCATCATGATTGAGAATGTTTATTTAACTTTGTTAAACACAAGTTTCATGGTGGTTCCAAAAATTGAAATAATAATAGAACCCTTTATAATTAGTGAGACTATTTTGTACTAGCTACATAATAGTAAATTTATTATGCCTCCTTTGTGAAGTTTTTGTTTTGGTATACTGGATCTGTGATTAATATGTAATTACAAATGCAAAACCAAATTGAACTAACAATAATGTTATGAAGAAATAAGCTGTTCATTATTGGAGTCAAATCTTGGTAGTACTGGTAGTACAATATTGCCATTGTGAGAAGACTGAGGGATGTAGTAGCCAAAGGACTGTGAGTGCACTTGCTGTAGGGATACCAAGAGACAAAAGATCATCTAGCAAACTATCCGGGACCCAATTCACTCTAAGTCAAAATATCACTAGCTACATGGAAAATCTTCATTACTGCAATCATTTAGCAATGGAGATTCGTGGTGTACTTTTACATTCAGCTAGTAGATCTGAGGGAGTGATGTACATGGGCCACGCAAAAAACTGAAAGATTTTTTGCTTGTAATAAATAACTGGTTTGAAGATGAAATCATGAACATGGTTTATTGCAGGCATGCACACACATCTATATAGCTTTTAATGTGTCTCACAAAATACTGTAATGACTTAATTTGACAGTTAAATAGCTCTTGTGAACCAATTTTCAAATTAGCAATATTTCTACATTTATGTTGCTCACCTGTAATGCCATCTTTTGCTGTTGAAGCAGATGTGTGTGCTCATTAGGTGATGGAGACTGCATGTACGATCAACATAATTGAATTTGTGAGTATGGATTGAGAGAGAGATTGGGTGAAAACAGAAAAGTGAAAAATAAAAATTAAGGGAAGGACTTGTCAACTGTCTTTCCGAGCCTCTGCTAGGGCAGAAAACCATTTCCTTATGCAACCACATTCATTGGATTAACAATACAACAAACATAATAGTAATGATAGTAAAGTTTTCATAGTTTCAGTAGAATAAAGTTCCGGTCATCAGGGAAGTACCCAAACCAATCATCGCATTACCACCAGTTTCAGTCCCTTTGAACTTCCGACTAGTGGTAACCTATGGACATGGGCGGGACCACTCCCCTAGGTAGGAGTCCGGGTAGTCCAGTGATGAAGCATCATTCTTCTGTATCTCCCAGAGTGTGTGTGTGTGTGTGTGTGTGTGTGTGTGTGAACAGGGAATAAATGTACTGGTTCTGTTTACATAATAGGTGTGCATCAGGCTTTGAATGGAGAGGGATTATTTTTCTTTCTAAGTTTGTTGTGTATCAAACACAGGGGAGTTATTTCGTGGTTTTTCAGATAAATTATTTCAAAGACTAGTACTGATATAATTATTTTCACTGTTTATCTAGCTGTTACTGAAATGGCATTTTCACAAACTTGTATTCAACCAGTTTTGCAAAAAAAAAAAAAATTACCCACAAAATCTGTTTCACATTCACTGTTAGTCTCTCTCTCCCCCTCTCAGGGTGTTCACCTTTGGCATAGGGTCTGGTGCCTCCACTGACCTGGTCAAGGGTTTGGCCAGAGTTGGGAATGGTACAGCTGAGTTCATCAAGGAGGGAGAGAGGATGCAGCCCAAGGTAAGGCCGTACTCTGTCACTTCAACATTCACTCAGCATATGCAGCTAATACAATACCATATAGCGGGAAATTTTCGTATATTTCGTATGCGGTTCGAATATACGAAAATTAAAACTGCGAAAATTTAACTCCCGCATTTATTTTATACGAGCGCACGCCACATATACGAAATTTAAAACTACGAAAATTTCTTCTGCCGCATTTATACGAAAATTTCCCGCTATACCATATACGAATACTCCACATAATTATGTACATTCACATAAATAATTATTATTATTTATTCTCTTACCAGGTCATCAGCAGTCTGAAGAAAGCCTTGCAGCCAGCTGTCACTGATCTGGAGGTGGAGTTTGACGTCCCATCAGGGTTCAAAGTCCTCCAGGCCCCGACCAAACTCCCCACGGTGTTTGATGGAGACAAGGTGGTCATTTATGGCATCATGAGGAGCCAGGCCTCGTCCTCTGAGCCCCTCAGCACCAGTGTCACTGGGATAGCTACTCTGAGAGGAAAGATCGTGGGACAGGTGCTGGAGTACAAGATCCCCTTCGTAATCCCTGAACCAATGGACTCTGATCCGACCTTTGACCTCCCTATCATCCACCAGCTGGCCTCCAAGAGTCTCATTGTCGACTGGCAGAACAAGGAGGGCTGGAGTGCAAAGGTCACCGAGAAGGAGAGAAAGAAGGAGATAGTTGATCTGAGTGTGGAGGCAAGTGTCGTCTCCTCCCACACCGCCTACATAGCAGTGGATGAGGAGCAGGAGAGGCCGATAGAGGGGGCAGTCAAGGTCTGGGACCTCACCGCCGGGATGGTGCAGCCTGAGGTGGACATGTTCTGTGCACCAATGATGAGTTGCCTTTCAGCTGCACCTCAGCAACCTATGATGAGGAGCAGAGATGTAGACATGCTGTCATTTGGTGGTCCACCTCCTCCATCAGGGGGGCTGTCACTTGGTAGTGCAGCTAGTGGGGGAGGATTAAATTCCTTCAACATGATGGGAGGAGGACTTGGACTTGGAGCTCCGCCCCCTCCATCAGGTGGTATGTTATTTGGTAGTGCAGCCCCTCCACCCCCTCCATCAGGGGGGCTGTCATTTGGTGGTGCCCCCCCTCCAGCTAGAGGGGGAGGACTGAATTCCTTCAACATGCTGGGAGGAGGACTTGGAGCTCCGCCCCCTCCACCCCAACCTATTGGTATACAAATGCAAATGGCCCCCACACATGCCATTCTACCTAGTCAGCAACAAGCACCCCAAGCACCAATCGACTTGCTTGGAAGCTTTGAGCCAATGGATATGGGCTTTAGTGAAAATTTGCTCCTTGGCGTGGGTCAAGCACCTCTACGACCAGCTGTCAATCGTTCAACACCCTCTTCTTCTTCTGTGCCCCCCTCTGGACCCGGCCTCTCTCTTCTCATCTCCCTCCAAAAGGCAGAGGGATTTTGGAGGCTGGAAACACTAGCAACCAGCTTCCTCCACAAGTCGGTGTCTGATCTGAGCAGTGTGTGCCCCCCTGGCTGTAGCAGTAACGTGTGGGCCACGCTCATCGCAATGGCCTACCTGGAGAGCAAGTTCAGCAACCAACAGGATGAGTGGGAGTTGGTGAACATGAAGGCAGAGTTCTGGCTGCAAACTCAGCAGTTGCCAAGTGATCTAGCAACACTGAAGGAGGCTGCAAAGAAATGCTTTTGAGAGGACAAAAAAAAAACAAGCAAAAAAAGAACTATTTTATACCCCCTATATTGTTTTATATAGAAATTTTACTGCCCAAATTGCTTTTGTTATTGCTGTGTTCATAATTATGTAGTTGATTTTGGCGACCTTTTCCATACGAGTTGTTTTCTAATTAATGCGCACCCCAAAACACACTCTCCTCCCACTGAACTGTTCAAACTCCAACCCAAGAAGCCTCTCCGATCGGCTGGCGGTGGCACCCACTAACACAAGGAACTATTCATGAGAAGCGAAGAGCTAGCTCGCCCGTGAACCTGGCAGCTGTAGAGGGTCTAGTGATGAACCCTAGAGTGCCGAAGAAGAACATCTGCCGATACTTTGCTGCGAGCGGCTCGTGCTTCTACGGCGATCAGTGTCAGTTCCAGCATGTGAGAGGAGGCGGCTCCACCAGCCCTCCCAGCCAGGGACCTTCCTCGAGGAAGCCACCAGGTAGCCATCACTGGTCGCGAGCTAGCTTCATGCGCGGCTTGTAGGGGAAAATGCATAAATTCATGAGTAGCAATTGTCTCCTAATAATGATACTTAATCACCTGTGTGTATTGACCTGAGATTCATACTGTCCTGCCCTGTCCTGTCCTGCAGGTCATATCCGAGCGCCTCTAACAGACACTGCCAACAAGGCAAGTTGTTGTATAATATTATTCTTAGCGTATAATATTAGTAGCGACAACTGTCTTTAGTAATGATGTCATTCTCTCCTCCAGCGATCAATTGGCTACCATCCCCAACCACAGAACCCCATGAGGTAATTGAAACATGCTCCTGTTGTTCCCAATTGATAATTATATACATTTATTCATTATTAGATACCGCCACCCGTTTGTCCAAACAGCCAGCAATCCTCCTAAACACAGAACATGTAAGATGGTCAGACATTACATCATGTTCCTCAGTTCCTCTATCTCTCTCTTTCCGTGCAGCTGCCACCAGCTCCAGCTCTGGTCTCACTAGCGCTAGTCGTTCTGGTCCCCTCCAAGCACCCCCCTCCCGCGCCCACTCCTCCCCTATCCCTTCTGGCAAGCTCCACTCACAATCACAACCAGTGAGTCAGCCCACAATGTCATACATAGAACCATCAGTACTACAGTTACCTAGTCTCTGCAGTACATGTGGCAAATTTACTAAAGTTTCTCTTGAGTTTGAATCTATTTCCACGGGTGCATATGCTGTACCTGTTGAGACGAGTTGCTTGGGAAAACATACTAACAAAATATGCCAAATTTTCATTCAACCGTGAAAAAACATTATTTGATCGCCATTTGCAAGACCATATCATGTATTCTGTGTGTGTGTGTGTTCTCCAGCTGAAGGCTGTGAGTGCCCCCCGGGGGTCAGGGATGATCTCCTCTCTCCAACCCCCTCCGCCATCGAAGCAGTCCAAGATGAAGACAGGAGGGCACAAGAAGATGACCCCTCAGACCCAAGTGGAAGCGGGAGGAACCACCTACTTCTACTCCTCCAGTCAGCAGGTAAGACTAGCCCATGTTGCCATCATCTGGAGGAATGATAATTCAACTCCTCACTTGTTTCCTGTAGCCTTTTATTACATTCTTAAGTTTGTGCCTTAAGTTCCCTTCTCTAGTTAGCTACTCATCTTCAAGCTAAACCATGCTCTTTGATTTCTCTCCTTCTTTTGTGTAGCCATCCTACATGTCTGGCTACTCCAAGTTCACCAAGCCAGGCACCCACCTAGCCAGGGCATCGGCTGCTCCGAGCTACTTCATTGGTGAGTCTCTGAGTCAGGACATTGTCCAGCGTCAGGCCATGAGTCTGAGCGTTCCCTCTGAGGGGGACAGCTGTCCCTCGGAGGTCGACAACTACCACAGCCTCTGCCCCCTCGAGCCAATTGATACCACCTCACCGGACCAGGTGAGTGGGTGTGGCAGGATGTGGGTGTGGTTATCAGTGTGTTGTGTCCAATCAGGAGTCAAAGAGAACGTTTGACCACGCCTCCACCTGCTACCGTGCTGTCAGTTCCAAAGACGGTCTATTCTATTGCCTGAGGCGAATACATGGTAAGGTACATTAGAGAGATGGCACCACCTGTGTGTGTGTGTGTGTGTGTGTGTGTGTGTGTGTGTGTGTGTGTGTGTGTGTGTGTGTGTGTGTGTGTGTGTGTGTGTGTGTGTGTGTGTGTGTGTCTACAATATGCTCAGTACATTGAAGGGAAGTGTCAATGCATGCTTATTGACGCCTTTCCTCATCAGAACATCAACTGACTATGTAGAAACAGTCTCGCTGTCTTAATTTGCTTGTATGTTTTACTCCAGACATTCGTAGCTAATTGCTAATTCTATAGTATACGTACATGATCCATTTATGCACTACCTCTCTCTCTCTCTCTCTCTGTCTGTCTGTCTGTCTAGGGTTTCGTCTCACCAGTGGGAAGGCTGTCCTGGAGTTGGAGAAGTGGAGGAAACTGGAGGAACACACCAACCTCATCTCCCTCAGGGAGATGTTCACCACCAAGGCATTTGGAGACAACTGTAAGACAAGCTATTGACTCATTATTTGTAGTTGGCTGATTAGGCCAATGATTTTTCACGAGTTGATCTCCTTAATTGCTGGCTACTTTCATTAGACTATAGTATCTTAGCATCAAAAAAGTCTTGAGATCTAGCTGGGATTTGAACCCAGGTCTTTTGAATTCAATTCTAGTCATTGGACTATAATATTTGTCCATACAAAGTGTGAATGTAATAGTAGTATACTGCTCATTCATGATGGCTTTTATCAACGCTCATAAGCTCCTCTCTCTCTCTCTCTCTCTCTCTCTCTCTCTCTCTCTCTCTCTCTCTCTCTCTCTNTCTCTCTCTCTCTCTCTCCCCCCCACCCCCTGCAGCTGTTGTGTTTGTCTATGACTACCACCCTGGGGCGGAGAGCCTCGGCTCCAAACACCTCAAGCACTCAAAGAGAATATGTAAGAATGAGAGGATGCAACTGCTGGTAGTGCACCTTTGCTGACTCAGCACACAGGTGCATATGAGCATCAGATTCAATTAGTATTGTGGTCACGTGACTGGAATGCAATTAACAAAACTTGCCAGCTCAGCAAAGGTGCACTTATCGAAGCTCCTCACACACACACAATAGTTTGTTAATAACTCATTATCGCAGGGTTCTCCCCCTCCCATTAGCTCCGCTGCCAGAGGACCTGGTGTGGGAGTACCTCACTCAGCTGGTGTGTGCTCTGAGGGTTGTCCATGGCAACGGGCTGGCCCTGAGGTGCATTGACCCCTCCAAGGTCCTCCTCACCAGTCGGCGCAGGGTGAGGGTGAACTGTGCAGGCATCATGGACATCCTGCACTTTGATAGCATGGCCTCCCCCCCAGTCACATTGCTACAGGTATATTACAGGAAGAATCAGAAAAATTAATATTAATTTATTGTTTGCAAATTTGGAAGTTGGACAATCACTGGATTATTTCCAAAAATGCATTTTAAACATAGCTACCTGTACTTAATAATAATGTCAAAATAAAACCGCCAATGTTTTGTGGAAAGCAGAGATAAAGATTTTAAAAAATGAAACTGGCCACTCCCTCTTTACTGCAGCAAGAGGACCTGATGTCTCTGGGTCAGCTGATGGTATGTGTGTCTCTCCAGTCAGTGACAGCCGCTAGTCCCGACTCCTTCCATAACTCACTGGAGATCATCTCTATGAGATACTCCCCCGATTTCCACCACATCATACAGTATGGCATTACGTCAGCATTACATCATTAGGAATATCATTACATCACCATTACATCATCAATCAATGATAGTTAGTGTTATTAACCCCCAACGTCTTATAGATATTTATTACAGTCGGGATCAAAGGGGCCTCCCCACAATATCGTAGACGTCTCCTCCATGATTGGTGGGCGTGTCTACTCCAGTCTGGAGAGCTCCTTCAAAGAAGTGGACCTTCTGGAGGGAGAGCTCAACAAGGAGGTGCAGAATGGCCGACTCTTTAAACTCTTGGCTAAACTGGGCACAGTCACTGAGAGACCAGAGTGAGTGAGTGAGTGAGTGAGTGTGTGCAGCTGTCCAACTAACAGGCTGGTGTTGATCTAATTACCGTCCAAACTACTTAGTGTAAGCAAGGTTGTTGTTTTATTCTCATTCTCATGTTTGGATCCAGGTTTGGGGGAGACAGTCAGTGGTCAGAGACCGGGGACAGGTACCTCCTGAAGCTGTTCAGGGACTATCTGTTCCATCAGGTGCTGCCCTCAGGAGCTCCCTGGGTGGACCTGGCCCACATCATACAGACACTGAACAAGGTACGGAACACACACACATGCACACACACACACACACACACACACACACACACACCACGTGCAGCTGGATGCTGGCTCCCCAGAAAGCATCGCCCTCCACTCCCAAGATGAGCAGTCCATCTTGGTTGTGTCCTATGCCGATCTAAAAACTTGTCTACAAACGGCCTTCACAGAGGTGCTCTCATCGTCCAACACCGTTGCCACTAGCAACCACGACAAGAGATAGTGGGATGTCAATACTTAATATAGGTTTTAATAACTGTTACTAACTACTAATCATGCCTTCCCGGCCTATACATGCATGTGTGTAGAGAGAGAGAGAGAGAGAGAGAGAGAGAGAGCCCTTATTTTTCAGAGTTGCTCTCTGATCAGACTAAAAGAAATGGACACTTTATTTTTTTACTTCACAGAGTTGTAAAATTTTATACTGAAAATCACGTTTATTTTTTTATGTGGCAAAATTACATGTCATTAATTAAGTCACATGATATAAATTATAAATATTATCTCTCTGACATTGTACACAAATAATCTTAATAGTTACTTTAATGTAGAACATTAATTGATTATCAATAAACCATTCTGATGATGGAACTAGTGATCATTGCAAGCAGCTGGTGGGCTGTGTTTCTCCACACAGAGCCAGCGATGATAGGTGTCCTCTAGAGGGAGGTGCCACGAGGTGTCACTCCACTGAGCCATGTCGGAGTAAGGACGAGGAAACTGCATTAATCAGGGTGGGTGATAATATAGTAGGTGTGGTTTCATTAATTACAGGATGCCCCTATAATTAGGGAGTAGTCATTGCCTACCTGTATTGTCGACCTCCTCCCCATGTTGTGTGCCTGCCTCGTCCTCAGCCAGCGGTTGAAGAGCTCCTTACAGGTTGGGTTGAGCTGGGCCAGGTTGTCAGTGACATCACCCTGCTTGTCACTGGAGTAGATGAGGGTGTCCCGGCCGAGAGCCAGCGCAGAGTACAGGACATAGAGGTCATCAAACACCCTGAGGGCAAAATAATAATACCAAGGTGACTAATTTTTGCAGGTACAAATTTTAACTTGTGGATTGCTCCAAAAATCTAAGGATTGAACACAGTAGGAATGTTTTGATTAGACTAATGTGTCATGAATAATTATTGATTTTCAATCCACAAACAATTGCACCTGTAAATATATGTCACCTTAATTAAGGGATTGCATCACCAATTGCATCATGTAACAACCATATAACTCTAGCTGCTGACAAGTGCACCTGTTTCTGGTGAAGAAGAAGTAGAGGCCTTCTTTGTCGTAAGCCTTCCTGATCTCATTCTCAGCTCCTGAGAGGGTCTCTGTGCTAGTGAAGATCTTGGTCATGTGCTCCCGACACAAGACCAGCACCGGCTTCCCCGTCCTCCTCTTCATCTCCATGGCAACGGTCAAAAGCTATATTAGCAACAAATTTATTATTTTAGGATAGTGATAGAATTGACCCAGGACAACCACCACCAACTGACCTGTTTCCTGGAGGGCATTCTGAGGTGGTTGTGTGCTGCATTCATCCCATCAATGACTGACCCAAAGTCCATGGGGCGGTAGGAGAGCATGGTCTTGAGCTGCCTCTGTCTCTCCAGCTCTGGTCTGTTGTTCCTCATGCAGTTGGCCTCCGACTTGAGCAGCTGGTCCACACACTTCAACAGCACCTGGTGCTCCGCCTCACTCAGCTCCTCACTCTCCAGCTGGCTACCACAAGAGAGGCACATGCCAGTTTTAGTTACACGAGTGATCTTTGAGGTATACGAGAGACTGTAGGTAGCAGAAACAACAATTATTTTGATACAATGACAATTATCATAGTAATACCATATAGTGAGAAATTTTCGTATTTTTCGTGTGCCGTTCAAATATACGGAAATTAAAACTGCGAAATTTAACATCCGCATTTACTTTATAAGAGTGTGCGCCGCATATACAAAATTTAAAACTTGTTTCTGCCGCATTTTAATGATTTATACGAAATGTTGCACCAACGAAAATTTCCCGCTATAAAACGGTAATATAAATCTAGTCTCTTTAACGCCCCTTTCCTATCTCCTACTGTCAGTCTACAGTGCCAGTGGAGAAATAAATGGGTGTAGCTAGGTAGACTACCTTTCAGCCAAACGTTGAAATGAAGTTGCCGTTGGCATATCGATGAGTAGCCGACTGGCCTTGAGGTACTCCAGAACTGTGCTCACAGCCTGAGTTGCCTCCTCCCCTTCGTGATCCGCACATACATCGATCAGCTTCTTCACGATAGATGAAATCTTTGCCACTGTCTCCACGTTAAGCTCCTTGGTGTCAGAGAGAAGTGGAATGATCTCTGTGGCAAACTTAATGTCTTTGTTCTCAATTGCAGCTGTCAAAAGAGAGAGTAACCCATTTAATCGAATCTTGACCCCTTTCTCACGCATCTTTCTGTACATCTCTGTTGCCTTGTCCACCTTCCCCAACTTGGCGCACGTGGAGAGGATGGAGTTAGGGATGTTCTCTCCAAACTGTTGGCTGTGTTCGCGAGCATACTCCATCACAATGTCCACATCCTTGGTGTCAGCGGACGTGCAGCACACGTGGATCAACATATTGAAGTTACTTGGAAGTATCGGGGAGTCATTTTCCCTAGCCCACAGCTTCAGTTTATGGATAGCGGCAACTTGTCCTGGTCTGGTCCTCTCATTAACGTTCTTCAGTTCATACTCGTCCACTAGTTGAATGACTCGTTCTTGCGCGGGCGGCGGCAGCTGGGGAGCCGGGACAGAGAGGAAGGAACACCTCCAAAGAGAGCTGCTTCTCAACAAGAACCTGCTACTCTTCAGAAACGACACAGCCATTTGATATTCCACCAAAACACACCACGTGGGTAAGAGTGGTGCGCATTAATTAGAAAACAAACTCATCCCATACTGTTATGTGATGGCGAGCACAGCTACAGAGAAAGACAAGAGATCGCCTGGTTCTCCTTCGTCTGGTCCGTGGTCCTCTCTCCATTCCTTGAAGCTGACGAGTAAGCTCCCAGGGACACCAGTGAGACAACAGCCAGATCCTGTACTACCAGCAGCAGTGGTTGACCCATCCACTCCCTCTAATGCTGACATTGTCCACAGCAGATTCACTGAACTAGATCTCCTCATAGAATAGTGAGTGTGTCACAGTATGACCTTGTGTGTGTGCCATGGTATGGAGGTGCTTCTCTCTCCCACTGCAGTAAGCTGCTCTGCCTGAACTGTCCGAATGGAGTCTATGTACTTCCTTCAACAAAATCGTTATACGGTATTGATTTTATTAAGTCACATGATAATATTGTGATGGTCACATGACATCCGACCCCTCCCTCTCAGAATGGCACGGTGTGCTCTTCGTCCACTCCGGTCCTTATAAGGAAGGCATCTTCAGATTCACCATGTGCATACCTGATGGGTGGGTCCACATCCTAACACAGCACATGTGTGTTGCTTAGCAACCAACTCTTATATCCTAATAGGTTTCCACGACAACGACCAATGGTTCGGTTTCATTCCAGGGTCTTCCACCCCTACATCCACACAGACAATGGGTGAGGAAATGGCTGAAATATTGAAAATTGGTTATCAATAATTATAGTGTATTTGTTTTTGTTTTTCTTGTGCACAGAGTTTTGAACATGTTAAGAGCATTTCCTTCTTGGGATGGCCGCAAGCATCACTTGTGGTACGTGTGTGTGTGTGTGTGTGTGTGTGTGTGTGTGTTTGTGTGTGTGTGGGAGGGGGGGTGCAATATGAATAGAATCAAGTCCATTAATAGCCTCATAATCAATGAGGAGAGCCTGGGTATTCATTATTAATACACTACTTCAGTATAACACTTTGTTATGTTATTTAGAGATCTAACCCTTTGTACCCTTAGAACTGCAGTAGTGACATTGTCTTGGCATAGAGAGCAAGGAAATAGCACTCTAGTGCTGTACATTGACATTGCATTTATCGTACCAATTTCTTCCTGTCCTCCACTGACTGGAAATATTCTTGACCCTTGTCACTCTCATCCTTGCGTTGAAGCCAAGGCTCAATGGAGCGATACTGCTCATAGATGTTAGAGAGATCCTGAGTGAGCAAACAAACTTTGAATAAGTACAGGCTTGCATGAAACTTACCGTATAGCACAAAAATTTGGCGGATTGGGGTTTTGGTAAGGACTGCCAATATTAAATCCACCAAACAGTCATTCTTGCGAATGCACATATGGAATATGTGTATTGCTGTGAGCGCTAACGCCAAAATAAAACCAGCCAATCATGAAATCTTTGATAATCCGCCAAATTTTTTTCCACCAATATTTTGTGCTATACGGTATACCTGATATGAATTGAGCTATTATACATAACTGTGTATAAATTTGATCCAGTCTCATTCCAAAGCCTTCGTAATATACATGTCATCATGCAAGTAAATTATACCAAAAAGACTACAATAGATGTACTCACAGGGACTAGATCCTTGATGATGTACATGTGAGGCAGAGGATAGATCTTGGTGGGCTTACTCAGGTTGGTATCAATACGACTGCAGGAACAAAGTCTTTAGATGAACATTTACTTGCAAACTGAAAGCTACTGTACAATAAAAAGTACACAATGGATCGAAGCTTAGGATCCTGGCTGAATCCATTCAGGCACTACATGAATTCAACAAACCTACAACCACTGTTGTACATCTGCCTCTGCATATGTACACATTCACACACATACTACTTACCTGATACAAGCAAGTGTGTTTTCACCACCAATATTCATTGAACATGATCCACAGATACCTATGAATGTATGTATGTACACAAGCACCAGAAATGAGACCATGAGTTCCAACAAAAACATATCAAGTTGATTGCATGAAACAAGCCTTATCCACAGACTTCCCCCAACCTCTTAGGCCCTCAGAGCTTAATTCTGTTATTGGTAAGCAGAGAAGGCCCGGTTTACAAGGCTAGACCATTTCCTCAACAGGGGGCCCAGGATAAAATGACCCAGTCTCAATTCAATATCACTACCAGTACATAATTATATGTACTAAAATGACATGGGTGAAATGTAACCACAAGAACAACTCAGTAGTTCTAATGGAGCACACTGTGGTGCTAAGATACTACAGTATTTGACTGATTTTCGTTCCAATAACCTAGCCTCGTAAACCAGGCCCTCCCCGCTATGCTTATTGGTAAGCATGGGCAATAAGCATAGCAGGAAAGGCCTGGTTTATGAGGCTACCAGTAACCTACAACATGACTCTATCTAGACCGTTGTGTGAATAACAGCACTTGTAAGAGTCAGAGTGAGTTGATGAGGAGGGGTCTCTCTTGCTTATAACTCATAACATAAATGCTTGCACTTGTTTGACCCAAAACCATTATCTACAAGCACAAGCCTAATACACATTGCTGCCGGGATGGATTATGCCTTGTGGGGCCATATAAAGTTTATCCACTCTAGGAATCTGGTAAAGGGTTACCCACTATGTTTCCAAAATGACCAATACAGCTCCTAAAAAGTGCACCACTTTGAAAAATTAATCACTCTCCCTTTCTGACTATTTGTAACACACATGCAGGCCATCCAGTAACTGTGCCATTCCTAGTACTACCATAGTATACCCATAGATGAACAATCCCTTGGAAAGTGCAATGAGTGTAAGCTCACTATTACTACTAGCTGACCTTCTCTGCAGGACTTCCTAAAGGTCAATGTGGGGTCAATCTCATTCTTAATCTTGATGAGTGCGTCCAGCACCATGGGCCCACAGTGGTTTAGGTCGACGTTGTATTCCTGCATGTGAGGCTTGACATCAGGCTTATCTGGGTCCTGCAGCGACATGGTGTGTGTGTGTGTGTGTGTGTGTGTGTGTGTGTATGTGTGTGTGTGCGCGCATGTGCGTGCATGCATGCATGGTGTGAACACAGACACAATCAAATTTTGAGCACAAAAGCACACACTGGTATGTTTTCCACGCAATATATATGGAGTTCACCATAACTCTAGTCAGTCAGTGATTACACAACACAAATACATATGACAATGCACTGCACAGTATTTTGAACGGTTAAGATGCCCAATTTACAATTTACACTTTGAGTTACTGGATTTGTGTTACAGTTTATGTTTCTTCCTGTGACAAACAAAGGGTGTAAAATAGTCTGAAATATTTATAGGGCATCAAGTGCTTATCAGTATTACCTGCTATTCACAGTAAAACTAGCATAACAAAGACATTGACAACAACAACAAAAAAATTATGACTAAGTCCTTCAAAACTCACCCATCTGTAGATGAGGAACTTCTTGTTCCTTGGTTGCTCTTCTGTACTAGGACTGGCTGCCGTCTGCTGTAGTCTAATGGGCGAGAGGGCCTGGATAAAAGAACAAGCACAAACAAATCAGATATCACCCTAAACAGAGCACACCACGCTCAACCAGCAGCTTGTTCTTAGTAACAGCAGTTCCTACGACTTCTGTGAATGTTAGCTAAAGTACCTGTGTTGTTTGGAGTCGAGGGAGTAGCGAACGTAGTCTCAAAGCCATGGCTTTTCAAGATGATGACACTCAGCTTGGCGCAGTTTGAGTTTTTACGTAACTTCGCGTAAACTTTCATAAACTAAAATTTTAATTTTGTTTTTGAAATTAACCGTGGTCGTTTAATTGGATAATGAATGAATTGCATTCCAGGCATTCTGATGGTTTTATTGCTCTTCAGTTTCCTACACACTTTTAGCGCACTGCAAACACAGATGTAGTACAATTTACACCAACACTTGATAACGTTCTAAAGTAGAAAGTTGCTGAAGGGCTGAGTGAGAAGAGTGCCTTTTTGCTTATTTGGCATATCTATATATTTTTTTAATTTGCGTTGGCAATTTCACAAGATACCACAGTGTGTGGGAGTTGTAGTTTAGGCTACAAGGTTTGATTTTGTGCAATTTTGACAGACTAGTCCTCTTTTCGTTTTATTATTTACCGAATTACTTCTACCAACTCAAACGACAAGTGTTCCTGTTCAAAATATTCGTGTTCCCGACATGTGAACACGCTCACTCAGCTGTATGCAAGGAGCTACAAGTGCAGAGACTTGTTGAAAGACACCAACTGAGGCTCTTGAATTGAATTTGTTAGCCGGCGAGCGTCTATAAACCACCAGCCATTTGAAGATGTCGACGAACGTGCTAAGAGCCATGGTGAAGAAAAATCGAGTCAAGAGAGATATCAAGAAGAAAGACAAACAGTCCAAGAATACGACTGCTGCCAAAGAGACGAGCAAGCGAAAAATCTTTTCTGTCAGTGCACCGGATGTGCCACCAGTCGTCAACAACCAGGTTAGTAGCTGAACTAACTGTAGTTCCATAAAAATGAACAGCTAGGCTACACTCACCTGTATAAAATCATTCCTTAGCCAAAATAGTGGCTTAGTTTGGTGTTGTGGTCTTCAACCAGAGAATTCCAATGGAGATTCATAGCACTGATAATGCTACCCCACATGACATTTCAAGAATCTATGCATTCACTTTTTTCTTTCTTTTTTATTTTGGCTTGTTGGTATACCTTTGTGTTGCCACTCATACCCACACGTACAACCACACACATAGTGCATGAGAGAGAGAGAAATTATGTGCCATTGTCTTCCAATTGTCTTTGAAGTAGCTGTGGACTTTTATGTGGGAATTTCTCCTTATGAGTTACTAATGTGCCCAGTCCTAGAGCCTATATAGTGTCGCCGTAGTCACATGTCAGCTCTCAAGGTCAGCTCTTTCGTAAAGCATAAAAAGTGCTATTTACGTTTGCTGTAGTGAGGCACTAGGTGCATATTTGTAATTGTAGATAGTGAGAATAAAGATAGGAGTAGAGATTGTAGCAGCTGCATGGAATAAATAGTTGCTTGGTGGCTTGTAAAGGCCTAAAGTCTAGCCAGCTAGAGCAGATGAAAAAAAAAAAAAATTAACAAGAGCTAGTTTTGCTACCAGCACATTGTTTTGGACCCAATTAATGGCTGGCTATGGTCTATAGGTTTGCCTAGACAGAAGCTGGAGAGAGTTATGTCAAAATGCATTAGTGGTCACATAATTTGCATGCTGCTATACATGTAAGGTAAAGGTTGGTACAGTCCGAGTGGCCGTTTGAAGACGGATCGTAAACAAAGTTGGAACTTGTGTTGTGGTATGCATTAGTGGATGATTCTGATCAGTGTGTTTACATACAGTACGCATACATGTGCATATCTGTTTACCTAGACTGAGTCTTCCCCCATACGTGTGTGTTTGGAGATCTGTTTCAGATCTTCTATCGCATTATTTTCGTATGCTCTCTTAAGATGGATATGGTATCACACAAACAATTATTTTCGTGTACATAAAATGTATTCGTGATACTGACTAGATTAAGATTAGAGTGCTCAGGTAATTCACGTCTATATACACACATACATTAATACCCACTCCCACACTCATGCAATTAGAATGAATACACACAGTTCGATGGCAGTCACACATGAAAATCTCTCTCTCTCTCTCTCTCTCTCTCTCTCTCTCTCTCTCTCTCTC
>CAXIPT010000003.1:12332898-12418511 GCA_964030475.1 Tethya wilhelma | reverse complement strand
CCCCCCCCCCCCCCCCCCCTTCCCATAGCTTCCTCGTAAGTCCTCCCAAGGAACAGACTCTCCCTCCCACAGTTCCATCCCCACCAGTCCGCTAGTCATCAAGTCCACCTCCTCAGCCAGTATCTCCACCCCTAGACGTGACAGCAACCCAGCCTTGGGTGGGACTCACAGCACCATATCGACCCCCACCCCTATCCTCCCTAAGGTCAGTGTGTCGTGTGACGACCAGCCTCTGGATCGGCAAGGGATCATAGATATCACCGTGGATGTGCAAAACTTTCTGGCAGCCATCAGCAAGTTGAAGAAGGCCATGGAGCTAGCTGACACACAGGACGGGGAAGGTTAGAAATACTGTATGTGTGTCATTTGAAAAGATTTTTTTCGTTTGGTTTGTTTGAGCCTAGCTATGGCTCTGGCTATGGCCGTTATGAGTTGGTTTTTGATGTGATCAGATGTATATACTGGACATGTAATATCTGATGTTGCTTTTTTGAAAATCTTTTTTTTTAGCCTGTAGCTGTTATGAGTTGATAGTTGATGTGGTAGTATAGGTCTAAAAAGTCCCATGTACCTTGTGTGAAGAAGCTACCACATTGTATGTTTAAGGAAAACAATAATGTATACATGTGTGTGCATGTGATTCTTCTGTTGTATGTGGTTCATGTAAGGTATGTACACACTGTACATGTACGATCTTTACATGCATCGATGTGTGCTTGCATAACCATTGAAAATGTCCCCGATTTTTGTAACTCACGAAAACAATAATATACCCTGTGTCCTTTTTTGTCATGATTTGTTGGTCATGTAAAGTTAGCTCTAGGCTCTTTCCCCTCTCATGATAATTGTAGTTGAGGTTTTGTTATGAAACCAATTCTCGATTGTAAATTTCAGTCACATCTGTAGTAGATAGTACCACATTGTGCATGGTACCGGTACACAGCATACTACAGCCTCCTCTGCTCATGTTGTTGCTCATTCTGTCATAATGACAATGAATGGAACTCCAGTATTGTTCTCCTTATGGCCTTTGTGTGCACAACTCTCTCCAGTGTAGTCTGTACATTTATGTACATAAGATAATAAGACATATTCACACTTTCATTTTTTTGGTGGTTTTTATATTATGCTAAATATGGCAGATATTTCCTTTAAAAAAATCTACTACCAAAGTATATGATGACAAGACTGTGAGATAATATTGTGCATTAGGTGTGTGCATACCATTTCACCCTACATAAAGATGCATGCATGCTTGCGTACATGTGGGCTGCACTTGTACATCTCAACCTGAGTATCCTTCTAGAGATATCGATACTCTTTATCCTTACGACCATTACGCTCAGTTTTGGTCGAGCTATGCGTGTTCTCTCTCTGTGAAGTTCCAGTGTTGCTTTGAATCTTGGTGGGTCTTGCTTCACTACATGTACTATGTATGCGTGCACAAAGACTACGGGACTCAGTAATGGTCATTCCTTGTCTGTTTGTCCACAGGACCGGTTGTTTCTGTGTGTTTTTGAGAGGATATATCTGCTGTTTTGTGGGGGCTCTGTTGTGTGTGTGTTTACGGTGGCTGTCAGATACCTGTGTGGATGTCGTGACTGGCTCTCCCTCTAGGTAGTCTGTTGTGTGTTGTTGGGAGTTATAATTTCCTTCCACTGATTGTTTCAAAGAGGACTGCAATAACTATAAACATCAACAGCAGTATACTGTAGCTATAGGTAATCAGAATACTAGTAGTAAATGGTTGGCTGATACACACACAGAGTATATATACATACGTGTGTATTCTTTCTTTCTTTCTTTCTTTCTTTCTTCCTTTTTTTTTCTTTCTTTCTTTCTTTTTTTTTCTTTCTTTCTTTCTTTGTTTTTCTGGGATAACGTGTCCTGTGGAGTGTTTGTTTATTTGTTTGTTGTTGTGGTTTCCTTTGCAGAAAATAGACTTATGTTTTGTATGTAAAATGTTTCATCTCTCTTGAACCTTCCTTCCTCCCCCCCTCCTTCCCCCTCTATCACTAGTCCTTTGGTCCAGGCAGCTGTGTTGCTAACGGTAACATGTGCAATGAGGTACACTGTAGTTCATTTCAATACTATACTTTTGTGACATAATCTTGATTTCACTACATGTATACGGAGGTAATTGCATGCACAATAACAAGAGTATTGCAAGTACTAATATGTATTTTTGACAATCACGATTGTGGGATCATTTCCATCTCCCATTCATTGCGTAACACACACACACACACACACACACACACACACACACACACACACACACACACACACACACACAGTGTGAGCACATGTCAGTTCTCATCTCATCAAGGATATCCTCATAAAAATGACATAATTGCCTCATTTTGGTTCACATTCCTGCAATTATTAAAATCACATTAGCATGTGTACCTTGTGCTACTCTCAGTCATCACACACACAGGTTTCACTGCACCTCTGATTGCTCTCTGGTATGCTAGCTCAATTGCCTTGTAATGCTTCAGTTTTGAAAAACTATTCCTCGTACAAAAAAGGAGAATGGTTAAACTCTCATTATTCATATCCGTATATGTGAAAGGGAGAGCAATCAAATGTGATAGACACAGTTTTAAGGATTTTTTTAAAAAATGTTTCTTGAGAATTGTACAATAGGTTTGCCTTCAAGTGCAGTGATACATCTCACAGTCATATCCCTAATATCAATCTCCCATTCCTCCATTGGCAGTGGATACAATCAGGTCTACTTCAGTTATTGAGAAAGGCTTGGCAATTGGCCAACATCGCCAATTGTCATCATGATTGGCGTGCGTACACCCAGTGTAGCTCAACTAATCGGACCAAATTGGCTAGCAGGCCTAGCCCTGTTGAGAGAAACTGAGTTAGGGAGAAGCTAGGTGCTTGGGAGCACGGGGCAAAGATACCTTGGTAACCGTTGCTAGGAGATATAGAACCTTTGTTTGTACGGTGATTGGAGTATAGTGGATTTAGTGTTCACTACAGCTATGTTTGTTTGGTTGAGTTGGATAACAGCTTTTTTTTGTTACTTACAATGAACAAGTGACCCTTGGCCCTTTTTACAACCAGTTAATACAAATTTATAATGGGATTCACAAGTATATTATTGTATAGTGCACACTCCATAATATTATGTATCCTTCAAATTATACAGAGAGTGCAAATCTTTTTGTTTATATATGAATATATTTATATTATATAGTCACATGAATGTTGAACCTTTCCCTATGATGGTGAATGTATTGTGTGTGTATTGTCATAGTAGGAAGGTCGGTGTACTTTTGATAGTATCTAATAAACATGACTCTGGATGGTTTGTGTAGGCAGGGAAAGGGAGGTTATGATTTGCTCAAGGCGGGCCATACGTACGTAGGTTATAGTGTTACATGTACATGTATGTAGTGTGTGCATGTGTGCATGTGAGAGTATGTGCATTTGCATGGATGGAGGGCTAACTAGCATGCCATGGGGTAGGAGGGGGTGCCCAGGTTATAGCATTCCATGGGGTTGAGAGACTGTGAGATATGGTTGGTGTAGAATAGCAGTGTTTGTATTGTATATAGCTCTTATTTCTGAAGCACGTTGCGTGTGTCTCGCAGCATGTGGTATGTACCATAGTCGACATTCTTCTATGGACCGGTGAGTAACTTCATTGATTGAAGACTAGCTTAGAACCGCAGGCTATTGTACTAGCAAAATATGTTAATTTGGGGATATAATTGTGAAAATTTGCTTAATAATAATTATGTAGTTGATTTGTGGAGGTTGAGAAGAAGCCCAACCATTTCTGACTTTTTAAAAGATTGGATTACGTCTAAAATAAATCAGAACCATGCTGCTGTTGTGAATTGAAACAGATCTTGTTGCAATTGTTCGACTCGACATCGATCCATCCATCCGTCCCCACGGCAACGATGGATCCTTACATCACCCACTTAATCTTAATGCACCATAGACGATCTTCCCCTAGCCTTGGTGTACACGAGGCTCAGGAAGAGATCTACAAGTAGCCAAATACTTTCACACACCCTGTGGTTATACTCCTAGCCTATAGCTAGCTGTTTTATTATTTTTTTCCTAGAGCTCTATTGTTTCATGTGCAATGTACCTGATCTAGATCCAGCCAGCAGGATGTTGGGTTAATGAATAGAGATTGAGTGTGTACAGTACGGTGTATTGCGATACTCCCCTTTCTGTAGGTTGTAGCTAACCTCTGTAGTTCTCATTACTGACTTCTTTCTTTCTTGATTAGGTTGAGAAAAAATTAATATTTACAAATGTACTTCCCTTGTAGCATTCTCCCTCGGGCTATGCTCTGTTGTTTGTGTGTGTGTGTGTGTGTGTGTCTGCCGACCACTTGCTCTGCTTTTATCAATTAGACAGTAAATTATTGTGTGTGTTTATAAGCATGCAAAAATGTTCATTGTGAGGTTTGCTGTATGGCTAAGCTATGTGTAGGATACTATTGGACTTCTACATGTATTTTGTGTATGTACATGTACATGTATGTGGTGCAGTCGTGTCAGCTATGTCTATGATTTCTGCTCTTGTATAACTCCTAACTGCTGTGCCTTTTGTATTTTCTGTGGTTACGTGAATTCGTGTACTTTTCTCTAGTTTGTATTTTCTCTCTCTCTCTCTCTCTCTCTCTCTCTCTCTCTCTCTCTCTCTCTCTCTCTCTCTCTCTCTCACACACACACACACACACACACACACACACACACATACCTGTATGCATACACACATTACATTGTATCTCTCTGTTTTACTAATGCCATTCAGTAGTGTGTGCATTTCCCAACATTGCTTTAAATGGTAACCCAGTCACACACACACACACACACACTCACACTCACACTCACACACAAACTTACACACACTAACACACATTGTACTGAATTATTGTACGTACAGTATGTGTGTGTGTGTGTGTGTGTGTGTGTGTGTGCAACATACAGTATATGGTCTATATTGTAGTATGTATCCCATATTGTGTTCTGTACATCCTTCCAGTATCCATTTGACTTTGTCAGTGCATACTTGTGTAATAAGAGCTATAGTTTAATTTTAGGCGTGTATATCATTATGCTTTATATATAGTGTATGTATATGTGTGTGTGCATGTGTGTGTGTGTGTGTGTGTGTGTGTGCGTGTGTGTGTGTACTGTATGATATGTGGTTCAGTAATGTGTGCGATTTGTTGGGTAAATTGATATGTTCTTTGGAATGCAAACTATTCAAGTGATGTGGGTTTCAACAGTTAGCCTCTGAGTGCTGTACGAAACACATGACTGGAGAGCTGAGAGTTGAAGGAGCTTTGAGCTGCTAAGTTCACATGTAAATTTGCTAACGGTGTGCATCGCCTAAATCGTGTCATTTGATTCAGTTAGGAGTAATTTTCACCCTCTCTTTCCACCACTCATCACAGCTCTTGCAAGCATCTCTGTGTGATACTTACATTCCACCAGTTTCACTATCACAGTTGTGTGGTTATAGTTACACAATAGACCAGCTATGTAGCACTGCTTTTTTCAAAGAGGAGTTCAATGATTATAATTATTTCATCCCACATTAATTTTCCATTCCAACCAGCATTCTATTGTCTGTTATACAGTAAATACAGTTTAAGTACATACTGTATGTGAGCTAGTTGTGTTATGGAGTGAGCACTCTGTGTTGATACCAGTCAGGTACTGCTCATGGTATTATAGTAGGCAAAGCATCGCTTCCATGGCAACCAATTTAAAGGTTTGATGAGGGAGTATCATTCTGAGAGAAGCCTGAGATGAGGTCAGTAGCTTGGATGGGTTGGTGGGTCAGATATGGCAACTACAACTACAAGTTGTCTATAAGTTTGTTGAAACTGAGAGAGAGAGAGAGAGAGAGAGAGAGAGAGAGAGAGGGAGAGAGAGAGAGATGCAGACATATTGAACATAACTACATAATGCACATGTCTTCCATGTTCCTGCTATTGGTATAACAAGAAGCTACATCTACAGTATATTATACACAAGTCCATTAAATGTGCATCAGCATGCCAGAGTGTACAGTCACGGTTCTAACAGAACCCTGTCTCCAGTTTTCACTGTCAAACTATTGAGTCAATGTCTTTGAATCGGTAGCTCTACATTTGCTGGGTCTGTTGTAAGAGGGCCATTGTGCTCCACATGTACATGAAAGACTCCTTAATGAAATACCACACACTTGACTCAAAGGAGGACTTGCTTTTGAGAGGGTTGTAATAGCTTGTAGCCAATCCTTCCTCCTTGGTGTAGCTTGATGCTCACAATGGTGTGCTGGCTTTTTGTTTGTTTGTTTGAAGTTATACTAAGTAGAAGTAAACAATAAATAAGTGCTCTTTTTGTTCAGGGTCATTCATTTTGTAAGCTTACATTAAACTTCAGCTTGTAGCTACTAATGTAAGCCTTCTGATGAGCAGTCACATTAAAGTGTGCCCTTTTTAGAAAGGGGGGGGGAGACCAGTAGGTGAATGGTTGTATAGCTTTGACTAATGTCCCTTCCTGTCAACTTCAATAAATCTCATTTTGGTTCAGGGTCATTCATTTTGTGAGCTTACATTAAACTTTAGCTTGTAGCTACTAATGCAAGCCTTCTGATGAGCAGTCACATTAAAGTGTGCCCTTTTTGGAGGGGGGGGGGAGACCAGTAGGTGAATGGTTGTATAGCTTTGACTAGTGTCTCTTCCTGTCAACTTCAATAAATCTCATTTTGTTCAAGGTCATTCATTTTGTGAGCTGACATTAATTGCTAGCTGTATGTGAGCCTTCTGATGAGCACTCACATCAAAGTGTGGCCTTTAGAGGAGGGGTAGATGGTTGCAGCTTTAATTTAATGTCTCTTCCTGTCATCTTCAATGAAGGATGGGAAGGGAGAAAGAGGTTTCCATGGAGATGTACTGTGCAGTGTGGCTATGCTAGTCATCCACTGTGATATTGATATAGTGCCTTTGTGTGAGGAGATGAAATCACTGATGTACTATTCAGCTTCATGAATTTTTCAGCCTTGTTCCCAGGCTCTCTCTCTGTGAACGCTTAAAAATAGGAAGGGAGAGAGCCTGGGAACGAGACTCTGAGTGTTGAGCTCTTGGTTGAAAGCCACTCGTGGAATGAGAGCTACTGTACCTCACTGGTTCACATTCCTTGCCCTACAGGCAATCGAGACAGTGAGCTGAGTGTGTTGTGTATCTTATTGTAGAGTTGACCTGTTAGATTGCTGTCAGTTTTAATTCTATCAGTCAGTCTTCACAATTGCCTCAACCCTATCTTCAATCCGAGCTCTAGCTTGAGAGTATACAGTTCTGTGTGATGTAATTATGTGTGCGTACAGAGTTCGACAAGCATCAGTGATGGAATTCAGAGTTGACAGGCACAGGAAGACATTTGATTGTCAACTGAAAGTATAAAGTGACAGAGATATGCTTCGAGCCACTGTACACAATGTGTGTTTATTGTTGAGTGTGTGCGTGTGCATGCATGCATGTGGTACAGTAGGTGCTCTAAAGCCATTGTGTGGCAACTCACCACACCTCACTCCCATTTCCTGTGGACTTGCATTCCTCTCTATTTACATACTTGTTTCTGTGTGCACACAATCATCTGTTGATCTAATCTCATCACTATGGTCATGAGCTCCTATCACCTTACTGCCTCTGCTCTAAGAAATTGTGTCGAAGCTGTAGGAAATGCTCAAGGAAAAAATTGTCTGTGTTCTGTGTAACAACCTTCTTGCTTCTAAAATTGAATTCTTGTAGAGACCTCCAATGCAGTGTCTAAAATATTGTTGGTGTTGTTAAACTGTAGACTTGTGAATTTGTGACACACACAATTGGCCATTTTGATAGCTAATAGTGTGTGTCGCCCAAGGTGAACCTGTGGAATAGGGATGTAGCATACCCTGTACATGTAATTGTCTCATTGAAAACTCTATTTCCGAGGAGCGTGAGTTTTAACTGTACACGATCAAACTGTGAATAGATTAATATTTCAACAAAGGGACATTTACTATGAAATTTTAAAATGTGTCCTTTTCTGCATAAGCTAGCTTCTGTGTGAAAAACTTTTAATAAATTTTAATCGGTGGGTATGAGATATCGTGGTCCTGCTGTATCACTGGGTGTTATGTGTATTTACATGTCGCTGATCAGCTCGAAGCATTCATCACGTCAGTTGATGCATGGATGTGGAATTCTCTAGATCGTAAAGGTTTCATCGATTATCCAAAGCATGTTAGCTATGAGTGGACCCATTATCGCGGTCCCACATCCCATTATGGCTGCATTATGCCCTTCTAGTGTTGTCATACACGTGTGCAATATGGATGCAATGTTTTGAGTTGGACAACGCCCGCCATGGTTTGAAGTCGACCTGAAAGTAAACCGATTGGGCTATAGTTATACAACTAACTTCCATCATTATTGTATGTACCAAGCTTAATGCATCTGCAGTCAGTCATCTATTATGTATATAAATTATACTAATCTTAGTTTAACAACTTTTTTGAAGGATAAGCTGAAGTACATGGGGCTATTGTTAATGTTCTATAGCCAGTAGACTAAGACTCTTAATGGTGAACTATGTATGGTGTATGAGTCTGAAAATGCAATGGTTGATTCAAGGTGTTTATCGTATAGTTGATTTCAAAAGATTAGTTGGTGAATCTATTTTTGATTATTGTGCAACGTAAACTATGTGTTAAGATTCTTGGTGTGGTTACCTATCGATTAGATTTACTCCCAGCTGAGCTCACAAGAGAGGAACCTGATATATATATTGTAGTTCCTTACTATATGACCTACTGCTGCCTTGGCAACTGGTATATTAGTCCATGTGAGCAACACTTATCACTGACCAAGCATGAGCCACAGTGTTGTGTGTATCTATAGCTAGTATGTTTGCTCTCCACCTCCAAGGATTAATTCATCATCAGATTATTTTGTTGAAAATTATGTTTGTTTTTTCTTTTTAAAATTTATGATTTTTTTTTTTTGAAGAATTGATCATTAAATTAGTTTTTATTGACCTTTTCAATTTTTTTAGTGTATGTATATGTACACACAGTATCGTATCATTGTTCACACTAGATGGATAGCTAGGTGTGTACTGGCTTGGAATAGTGGTGTGGTCTTTGTTCAACTCCCATGTGGAATTAGAGTGACTAGACACAATTAATTGTTGATTAATTGTTACTCGAAACTCACGCATGCATTGATTGTTGTCATACCAGCACAGGAAGGATCTGGGCACAACTGTATACCATGATGGCAGTGTATATAGCCCATGACATTGTGCACCGTATGTGATTGCAGAGCTAGGCGGAATGGACTGTTACATGTCCTGTTGGTCATATAGCCACTGGTGTGTGTGTGTGTGTTCTAGTCCTGCTATCAATGTGGATTCCTCTTTCTTTCTGGCTTCTAGTAAATTTAGCCCGCTCGCAGTCCTTGGGTTCAGTCAGACTTGCCGATCATATAAATTATTGTGTGACTGTTTGAATATTTTCGTCTAGTATAGAGTGGACGTGTCATTGTCTGCACACATCAAGGGACGTGTCTAGGGATCACACATGATGCACACATTGGACTGAATAGATATGACATAATTATACCTAGATGCATTCTTCCATGTAGTCTATGTCATTGAATGGAGCAGTTCCAGCTAAAGTGGTAAAGAAGCTGAAATCAATAGCCTAATTGACTGGCTACCAGTTGTCATATACACTGTATATACAGGGTGGTGACCCTTGGTGGACTAGGCCGGAGAATAGAATATGTGGTGATGACTGATAACTTTATTGAGAATTCAATCAAGATGAAATGACATCAATTTTAATTTCAATTGTGTTGACGTATCTAGAGAGGTTCTGCGGTACTGTGGTTCCGAGTACGAATTCAAGAATTGGTGATGTCATGTTTAATTCATTTATTCATGAGAGAAACCTCTCGTGTTTTGTTGCAACTAACTACCCTGGTATTCAATAACACATACCTCTTTTTTACTGTAGAGCACACACGTGTAAGCTAGGCTACTATGCTTGTAAAGTGCCCTGCTTGCTCACTATGGTTGTATTACCTCAGCCACCGAGCATCTATATTATGAGAGATAATCATCGTTTCTATGTATGTGCACATGACAGTGGTTGCCCACCCAGAATTAATATGATGTCCTCTGTGTAGTATGTGTACATTTTAATGTAATATCAAGTGATCGACATATTTGTATGGATGCTCTTTGTTTGCTAGCTCTCTCTCTCTCTCTCTCTCTCTCTCTCTCTCTCTCTCTCTCTCTCTCCCTCCTTCTCTCTAGCTGTGTGTACATGTTCCTACTCCCATTAGATACTCCTATATACTGCTATCACTAGTGTGTTCACCCAGGACTGCGGGGCAGTACATTGTCTTGTGATCGTTTCAGAATCTTTGAGCCAAAGTTTGGGTGTATGTTTTTTGTACCTCTCCTCCACCTTAATTAGTGTGTAGGAGGAATGTCGGGAATGCCTGGAATGTAGTGATAAATCATTACCTCAATTAGCTCTTGTACAATATGCAATTTCACGTGTGGGCATATACGTTTGTGTATTTCAGTTATACTCATTAATTCAATATGACTCTCTAGTCCTTCATTAGTTTCGTAAGAAAGGTTTGTCGCTGGGTGACATCTATTTTTGAGATAAGACCTGTAAAACGAAATGTAAAGGCATCTAAAGTCGATTGATAGTGATTGTATTTTTTTCTAGTGAGTATAAGTACACAGGCTAGAGTTTTTACACTCTTGGCTTAAAAGTACTCACGTCATTTTTATCATGGTTAGTATACCGTAAAGCTCCAAATTTTCGTGGTACAATATTTTCGTGAATTTCGTGATTTGACCGTGTATCACGAAAATTTTCTCCACGTAAATTTAGAAAACCGTATATCGGCAATATAATTTCAGAGATCGTGATTCACGAAAATTAGCTCAAAATGGCAAAGACAGACTTTTCACGAACTTTTTGAACCACGAAAATTTGGAGCTATACGGTATGTAACTGCTCTAGGTAGGCCTAGATCTCTCTCATCCATTTACCGTAACTCCTATATTATTATAATATCACTTTTATTATACGCTGGGTCAGACTTGTCCTTATGTACAGGAAGTGGTGTTGTCTGTTGATATTCAGTATCAATGGTCTTGAAATAGTGTGTCCATGTACTGGACATTGATAATGTGATTGTAAAGTGTTCCAATTTGATTACTCATCCTAGTAGCGTGTTACACAATCCTCTTCCTCTCCTGTGTGTGTGTGTGTGTGTGTGTGTGTGTGTGTGTGTGTAAAAGTTCGACAATCTTAATAAAATACTACCAGATGTGAATTTTTATTCCAATTGTCAGTTAATTTTCATAGTTCTTATGTTTGATTCTGAATATTCATGAGTTGAGGGTACCCTGACTCCTTGAGGAAGTGTCCTAATGTAATCAAAGGATAACTTTAAATTGTTAGTGAGTACCTTCCTATAGCCTCCTCCCCAGGCTCTGTCCCTATGAACTCTGAAAAATTGGAAGGGAGAGTCATACTGATACACACTATGTCATTCGCGTGATTTCATGTACCAGGCTCTCTCTCTCCCTTCCTATTTTTCAACGTGTAATATTCACAGGGAGAGGAGAGCGTGGGAATGAGGCTATGCACTCCCTTAAATGCAAGACTTGTGGAGTAGGATAAACACCTTTATGCTGTGGTTAGGGAAGTTTACTGGAGTAAACTTTTTCAAGCGGCTCAATCTCATGGCCTCCACACATGAACGTGGAGCATTTTACAGATACAACTCTCCCACTACTTATTTGGTAAAGCCATGTGTAACCAGAGCGATGTAGTAGTGCTCATTGTTTTGTTTTCCCTTTCGTAAATGAGTCCATTGTCTGATGAAGCTCCAGCAGACCTTCCTTCCATTTTATTGTGTGGTTTTAGAGAAGCTTAGCCTTTCTTTCAACTTAAACTACATGTACCATTGATTAAACAGCATGAGTAAAGACCTTGAAAGTTAAGAGTTTGACAGTCACTGGAAAGACAACGTCACAATTTAATTCTTTGTTCTCTCTTAGCAAGCTACACTAGGTCAAGCTAGTGTACATGTGTACCAATCAAATGTCATGTTTTTTTATGTTGTAAAGGCTCATTGCTACGTATGGTAATGGTTGATGTAGTTAATAATCAGTCTAACCAACTGAGGAAGATCCACAGGATCGAAACGTTTTGGTACAATAATATTTGAGTTAACTGCTACGAGAAAGTTCATTAACTACATCAACCGTCATGTTTTTTGTTGTTGTTTTTTTAATTTCATTTAATTTTCAGTAGAGGTCACTACCAAGGGGTTAATGTTGAGCTGAATATAGCCCAATTACTGTGAGAATGAGCCAAGCTTGATCTAGCAATCATGACACCATATGAAAGCATTAGGCACACTCCATCGGCCCTGTTGACTTAGTCCACCCTGCACCTTCCTTCTAGTGTGTTGCATTAAGTTTTTCGTCTACTAGACAATTAAAGTTTTATTGTGTAGGTTGTGTAATAATGATGTGGTTGGCTTTATTTGGAGTGTGTGTGTGTGTATTGCGTGAGTGATCATGATTGAGTGAGAGTAATGAAGTGAGACTGTTTTGTTTGTTCACTTTAAATAGTGTGTTCTATGAGACGTTTAGCTAACGTCACACGAGCTCTCTCNGTGGGCGTTCTGAACGTTAGTAAGAAGTATGTGCATGTGGATATTAACACATTGTTCATTTACATAGTACAAAGTGTGGATTTTAATGCATTGTTCATTTGCAGGTTCTCTGACATCTTTGTATTTAAGAGGGAAAGAGGCTCACCTCAACCTGAGCTATCTGCCTCATGGTGGCCTCCTTGGTGGTGTACTCCCTCAGCAGGTAGTTACTACCAAACTGAGAGAGAGAGAGAGAGAGAGAGAGAGAGAGAGAGAAATAGGAATGATGTAATGGCAACAATTGAGACCACACTCCCATTACCTCGTGATAGAGCCGTGTCTCATTCATCCTCACCAGGACACCATCGATCCTCAGGAAGAAACGACCCAGGACTAAGAAACACGAGGCCATTGCTCTCTGGAATCAAAACATGTTACTCAATGTAACACAGCTTCACTCAGTACCATAATTATTAGCTGAAAATTTTATATAAATTGGCAAAAATACACAACGATAATCTCCCACTATAACTATGGCATACAATAAATTCCACATTAGCTACAATTTTATTTTTCTCACAACTTTGACGTTGTATTTGGCGACGCCATTATCCCCGAGCTCATCCTCGTACAAGATGGCCTCGTCCCAGTACTCAATCTTTTCTTTCTTCTTCAACTTCTCATAATCTATCTCCTGATTGGTCTCCTCTATCTACAGCAAGGTCACATGACTTTCACATGATACACAGCTCAAATCACATGCTCTCAGACGTACAGTGAATGAGTCTCCATTGTTGTTGCTAAGGACCGTCCCTCGGTATTTGGTGGTGTAGGTCCAATCAAATGGTTTCACCACCTTCTGCAAGTCTTGTTCTACTTGACTACAGTAGAAACAGGAGACATAATAACACACAAACACACACACACAAAAGCAATAAATTCTCTTGTTGCCACTGTTAAAGCAATCGTGCACACCTAGCAAACACACACACACACACACTCACCGTTTCAGGTACTTCCGTGACCTCCTCCATTGCATGGCGCCTGCCACCTGGAGTGGCTCCTCTATGGCGCTGACCTCCTTGAGAGCATCCAGAGCATTGAACTCCACCTTGGCCCCACAGTTGTGCTCAACACGGATGTAGTTGGTGGGGAACACCATCTCTGGGAACACAGGTAGGTTAGGCAAGTCATGCTTATACCTGGACAAGACACAGATGTCACAGTAATATCTATGATGCCATAAAAACACCAAGATTTGTTATTTCATCTTCAAATTTACATGAATTTATGATTTTTGAGATCTTGCCATACATGTACGAAATAATCCCAGCAAGGTCTATAGATCTACTTTGATTCATTTTCAATCTCTTACAGGCAAACGTGGCACATCTCCTCCCGTCTCTCGGGGTCACAGCCTCCTATCCTAGAGCCTCTGCAGTTGGAGTACAAGATGGTGCCGGTCTTCCCTGCAAACTTCCACGGCTGTATCTCGTGTGCGGAGTAGCTGCTCCATCTCTCGTCGTCTATGGGTTGACCATAACGCCTAGCCATCTACTGCCACCGATCTCTCAGCTCTCTCTTCAAATTTTAGGTTTTTGTATACTAAAAATACACACACACCCAAGTTAAAAATTGCAAGCTCAGCAAAATTCTAATTAATGCAACCCAAACAAAACTAGCTAAATAATTAGCACTAATTTTCAGGAGTCATGTTTGACTTTCTAGCTCTCTTCTTGTGCAATCTTCTTCTCCTAATTGTAGGGGTATACTCCTCCCCAGGGAGGTAGCCATCATCCATCTCTAAGAGTGGTATCTTGCTGTCTTCACTGGAACTGCTACTGCTATTGTTTAGAAATGATCCAGTTGCCCTCTTCCACACCCCCTCCCTCAGGCTGACTCTGGTCAGCAGCACCACTATCCCCACACTGGCTAGAGCCATCACACTCAGCCAGGCTACGATGCTCAGGAGGGCAGGACGTGGTAGCATCTTCATGCCGAACTTGATCGAAATGAGCAGCTCCGTGACCATGATGGCGAAGTAGACCCACGCCTGAGTGCCCAGTCTCTTGCACGTCTTGTCAGTGACGTAGACATAGTACTGTCTGATGGAAGGGGCAGCTGTCAGACAAATGAGAGCCAGGCGCAGGGAGACGAGGTAGTGGTCCGTGGGAACGTAGAGGATGTGCTTCAAGAGGAACGTGTTGAGTTCTGTGATCTGACACAAGAGAACGAGGACGAAAATGGCGAGTGTTCGCATGTAAGTGCATCGTGGGTCGAGCCAGCGAATCTTGGCCCAGCTCTGTGGTGTGAACTGGAGCACTGCTCTCTTGATCTTTCCCCTGGTTCCTTTGATGACCTTGATGCTCTCCCAATGGAACTGCTTCACCTCCACCCAGCGACACAGGTACATGCCAACGCAGATGCCTAGACCGTTGCAGATGAGAATGTCAAAGAGACACACGTCCCACCAACACTCGGCAAAGTTAGGGAGGACGTGAGCAAAGAACAGCTCTGTACACTCCCAAGAGATGCTGATGGTCCAGAGGAGGACGTGATGGCGGATTAGGACAGCCTTGAAGATCCATCCAAGGAAGTGAGCCAAGATGAAAATATCCATTCTGCTGTAGAGGTTCTCCCAGCTGAAGGTGCAGTCCACTGCATACAGCTTGGTACTGTCCGTCTCTGACGTGTTGAGGGCGGGGTCTATCCACACCAGCATGGCACGGACGTCAGAGAAGCGCTGGAAGAGGAGGAAGGCCAGGATGATCCAATACAGGAACCCCAAGCCGAACACCAGCCTCCAGACGGCTGGGTGGGGTCTCGTGAAGGGACCATTGGGGAACACGAGGAGACCCATCGAGAGGAAGAGGAAAGAGAGGGAGTACAGACCCACGGCCACATTGGAGGCGGGGTCAGACTCCTCGTTACGAACCAGAGCTGCATACGCTAGTGCAATAATGGTTAGAAAGAGAAGGGTCAAAGTTCGTGGTTGGTAGAAAAAGTCGATGGTGACTTCTGTGACCTTTCTCTCGTTTATAGCAGAGAAGCTCTCCTCCCACGTCTCAGAGGCCGTCGAGATGTTCCCGCTATCACTGTCGTCAGTGGAATCAGCCTGGAGGGTCAAACGATGCGTCTGTGCAGGGGCCACCCCATTGTGACGATGTCGACTGTGGTCGATTGGGGGGTCGGAGAATGTGACAACCTTTGTGGTACACCCCGGGGTGGTGACGGTGATCTCAGGAGAGGAGGAGGAGAGACGGTCTATGGGGGCGGGGCCTAGGATCAGATCACCCATACAAGGAGAGTGTTCGGAGAAATTTGGTGTACAAATCTGGACAAAAAAAACATGACACTAACTTCAAATAAACAAACCAATATGAAGGGAAAAGTGATAATTTATCAAAATACTGAAAACAAGATCTTTATCAACAGGTTGAACTCACCAAATTTACTTATTAGTCAGTCTGGCCTGAGAATAGAAGGCAGAACAAATACACCGTACGTATTGCGATCACTCAGTGCGACGTCTGTGTCTGCACATGTCTGTAGACACCTCCCACATGTGCTCAAGTTATGTTGACATCTGATCTGCATGATTCCGCTAATGATTTCTAACCCCGCCCATTTGAATTCCAATCATCGTTCAGCTCGACTCGAGACACAGAGACAGGACGCTACAGACGCTAGCATGGCTGCCTTAATGAGTGCAAGCGAGATATCAGAGACGGAAGAAGACCCTGGAGACGTTGTTAAACTGAAACCACTGGCCCAATTCGCGCTAGACCGCCGTGAAATGGACGATACAGCCCATCAATCACCTCGAGACGGGCCAACAGGTTTGCAGACAGAGAGAGGCAACCAACAGGCCAATGGCAGCATAAGACCACTGGGTGAGTCCTCTCCTAAAGCTCAGCCGGTGATATCACACGCTCCTGGGGAGAAAGGATTTGAAGATAGTACCACTGCTCTTTTGCGGCGCTACACAGCTGAGAGAAATGGTAGACCCACCTCGATACACCTCACATCAAAGGGAGAGATCGATGGAGCATCGTCTCTCACAGACAAGTTCAGAGTGTTTGGGAAACTGTACACAGTCACTCTTGACGAAGATCAACTTACCTGGGAGGCTGCTGGGAAGAGAGATGGTGAGTCAGTGTGGACATTGACACACTCATATGTGAACCCTCTCTCTCTCTCTCTCTCTCTCTCTCTCTCTCTCTGTGTGTGTGTGTGTGTGCGCGCGCTGGCTGTGACCACATATCTATGTCCCTGAAGCCAAACCTTATTAGCTCTGCCAAATACACTGTTAACACGTCTGTGTCCTGTCATTTGGACAATGTTCAGTCTTTACTCTAATTAGCAGGGGCAATCCTAACTATCAGTGTTGAATAGTTTTACCAAAATGAGCTATTTATAGTTTGGGAATAACTAAATATAGCCATCATTCATTAGGTAATTCAGCTGAATCAGGCCAATGGTTACCACTTGAACTGGGCACCACTGTCCTACAGTAGCTATACAACACACACACACACACACACACGCACACACACACACACACACACACACACACACACACACACACACACANACACACACACACACACACACACACACACACACACACACACACACACACACACACACACACACACACTTGCATATGTGTGTTAATATTTTCATTAATGAAGCAGCTAGAAGCCATAGCACGGATGGATTCCACTGGTTTCCCTCAGGGTCAGCTAGCTAGGGACTGGTTCAAGCCAGACATTTTGGGAAGCTGGAAGTTATAGTCGGAATGTCTTGTTTGTAGTTTCAATGGGAAACAGTAATAATGTATATCATTTGAAAGATGTCTCCATAATATGGTGACTAACCTTAAAGTAAAACTGAGCATAATCCATACTCTTAGTCTAGAAGGCTACGTACACACTCGACTCTTAGATGTTGGAGTTAAGGTCTTGTATCTCACATGTGTTAGCTCACATGTTTGTGAAACTAACCATATTATGCAACACTGCTGAATTAGTTTCATAGCAAGGTCACAGCCAGCTGGGACTAGCACCATTGTGAGTGGCTCAAAGAAAACGGTGTGCTTTATTATATCCAGTACAGAAATCAGACAAGTCCAAGGTTTATTGTTCATTCATGTTCAAGTACAGACGTACGCAGAGAGAAAGAGAATTGTGTTGAAATACAAATACACTTTAGGCTAGACCAAGCACCACAGGTCTAGAGTGGTTGGACATAACTTGTATATAGTACATGTATATTGAATATGCTGCAGCTGTACGTTTGCTCTTAATACTTTCATTTTATGCACCATTACATCATCATTACCTCATACACGCACACAGCCAAGAAGGAGACACTCTACCTGAGTGACATCTTTGCTGTGGTCCATGGGCACCCAGCCCCTCCCCCCTCACGACCACAATCATCAAGCTCCTCCCACCCAAGAAGAAACCACACCCCCTCTCAGGCACTGGACTTCACTGTGTATGCCCTCAAGTCCATCCCAGGGTCAGTGGGACACCCGCTAAAGGTCACTTTCAAAGGTCAAAGTGCAGATATCTGTCAACTGTGGGCGGAACAGATAGGACACCAAATGATGAGTGAGTAATTAATAATTAATAATAAAGAGGATGCCCCTGCAATATCTCACTCATTAATGAGGGGGTGCCCCTGTGATATCTCACTCATTAATGAGGATGCCCCTGTAATATCTCACTCATTATTCATCTCATGTTCTTGTAGATTTTGGTAACCGTCCTCGTAAGCTATTTGTGGTGATCAACCCGGCCAGTGGAGACAGCCCAGCAGCAGTGGAGAGGGTGTGGCAGAGGGTCCACAGGATGTTTGAGATGGCACAGATACACACAGATGTTCTCTGTAAGTGTGTGTGTGTGTGTGTGTGTGTGTGTGTGTGTGTGTGTGTGTGTGTGTGTGTGTGTGTGATATGATGCACGGGGGAATCCCCATTAATGAATTGGATTATAATTTGAGGGAAGCGTGTGGTGACCCCCAGTACTGCCATCCTGGGGTCTGCCCACAACATACAGACACCATCTCCTGTCCACAACACGAACACAACATTCCAGAATGTCTGTTAGCACTCTTGCTAACACACACTCACTCACATGAGGAATGTCACGTAACACAGCTAGTGTGGGGGCATGGATGGTGACCACTGTACACATGTTTACAGAACTATTTTAAATACGCTACTTCAGAAGTTTGCTGAATCAGCACACACTGGTGGTACATGTGATCAGATCCTATTGCATTGTATTGTGGTCATATGATTGGAATGTAATTAGCAAATTAATTTTAAGCTCAATAAAATTAATGTTCTCTCTCTCTCTCTCTCTCTCTCTCTCTCTCTCTCTCTCTCTCTCTCTCTCTCTCTGCAGACACTCAACACAGATTCCATGCTAGAGAGCACATCCAGTCTCTAGACCTGGCTCAGTACGATGGGTGCGTTACAACACACATTATTGTCATTACATCATCACTAGGCCCCTCCCCCTCACAGGATGGTGGCTGTCGGAGGTGATGGTCTCTTCAACGAGGTCCTCAATGGTGTCATGGTGATGACCCAGCAGCAGAGTGGCGTCAACCTCCGCCACCCTCGGTTCATCCCGGTCACACCCACCATCAGACTGGGCGTCATCCCGGTTGGGTTTACCAACTCCATTGCACGCTCTCTTTTTGGCTCCAAGTCACCCATCGTAGCAGCTGCCCAGATAATGCTAGGTGAGGGGGGACACACGCCAGTTAGCTAGCAGCTGGCTGGGTCTTCTACCATCAGAGCTTTATTCTGCCTGGGTTACAGTGGGTGTTTTCATAATTGCATAAGTAGTTTTACTTTGATAATGAAAATCTCTAAGAAAAACTTTCTTAATGTGTGTGTGGGGGGGGGGAAGACTCTTGGGAATTTTGTGTACACGTATTATCTCTTCCTGTTTGTAGGTTGCAGCTCTCCAGTGGACATCTGCAGTGTGACCCAGAACAGCCAGTTGCTTCTCTTCTCCGCTGGTCCAATGGCGTATGGTTTCTGGTCTGACACAGCTCTCTTCAGCCATGACTTCTCTTGGCTAGGTTCAAAGAAACTCGAAGTAGCCATGATCAGAACACTCCTCTCTCTCAAACACTTTGAAGCTGAGCTCTCCTTCATCCCTGTCTCAGAGCAAGTGGAAGATGAGGAGGAGGAGGCCTCCTCCTCCCAGAGGAGACCAGGGAGTGGGGGAGGGAAGAAGAAATGTTTCAACAGGTAGAGAGCTAGTCTGAATCTTCCTTTCACCTTAGGCTCACGTTTCTCACACTCTCTCTCTCTGTGCAGGTGTCCCATGTGCAGCCATTTTGATGTCAGTGACTTCTCCCCGAGTGCCAAACAAGAGAAGGGAGCTTCAATCATGGCGGGGTCAGAGGTCGATAGTAAGTGATAAACAGTAATTTGATACCATAATTTCATTATTAGTTATTAATTGCCAACCTGAATGGACACAATTACAAAGGCTCTATGAATTGCAAACTTCCACACACACACACACACACACACACACACACACACACACATCCTCTCCCCAGGGATAGACGATCGTAAGTGGAAGAAATTCACTGGTCACTTCTCCAGCGTCATGGCCTGTCCTAACATCTGCTCCACGTCCCAGGCGCCTCATGGCTCCTCCCCCTTTGGTCACATGGGCAACGGGTGCCTGGACCTCGTCATGCTCACTAGGTGTTCACGACTGGAGCACGCCAAGTGGCTCTTCAGACAGCGGAGAGGGACTCAGGTGGGTGGGGCAACATGTACGATGAGGGAGTCTTCACTGAATTTATCGTGGAATATTACCATGTAGCCAGGAATATTGGGGATTTTAATTTGACGGTTTGGTGTTCGAAGTCCCAATTGTCAATATTAAGCCTGCCATGGCTACTGTATGTGGCTGTAATNTCCTCTCCCCAGGGATAGACGATCGTAAGTGGAAGAAGTTCACCGGTCACTTCTCCAGCGTCATGGCCTGCCCCAACATCTGCTCCACGTCCCAGGCCCCTCATGGCTCCTCCCCCTTTGGTCACATGGGCAACGGGTGCCTGGACCTCGTGATGCTCACTAGGTGTTCGCGACTGGAGCACGCCAAGTGGCTCTTCAGACAGCGGAGAGGGACTCAGGTGGGTGATGCAACATATACAATGAGGGAGTCTTCACTGAATTTATTATGGAATATTACCATGTAACCAGGAATATTCACGGGGATTTTAATTTGACGGTTTGGTGGTCAAAGTCCCAATTGTCAATATTAAGCCTGCCATGGCTACTGTATGTGACTGTACTATGCACTAAAAAGTCTATTCGCGTTCACTTCTCCCAAGGAAGTAGTGTGGTTTGACTTACTACAGGTTTGTAGTATCTGTGGTCAATGGAATGTCCCATAGTTTATATATGGGGCAGACACATAGGAGGCTGTAACTTTTGACTGGTAAGGTGTAGAGTATTTTAAAAGGCACTAACAGAACCTATGTGAAATTTGCAGTTGAATGGTATCTAGAATAATGCATTAGCATGAATTACGGCCAAGTTATGAAGAAATTTTGAAGGGAGAAGTGAATGCAAATGGACTTTAGTGTAGTAATCATCAAATTTAAATCTGTTAATATTTTTATTTTACGTTCTGTGGAGCTAATCATCAACAGTAATGAAATCTTTGCTAAATTTCTCTCCCTCAGTTGAGCCACCCCCATGTCCACGTGAGGCGTGTCAAGGAGTTCAAGTTCAGAGAGATTTTGAAACCAACGCGGTCCTTCAGAGACTCCTCCCACGACAACGACGACCCAGTGGACATTAACTCATCAGTGGATAATTTAGTTCAGGTAGGTTGATTGATCTCACACCCTCACACCCTCACACCCTCACACCCTCACATCCTCATACCCTCACCCTTCACACTGTAGGAAGACGACGATGAAGCCACTAATGCACAAGCTGGAAGAGCCAACCAATCAAGAGAGGGTGGTGGTGGCGGCGGCGTTGCCATGCCAACCAGCAGCTGGAACATTGATGGAGATGAGATACCCAAAGCTGATATCGACATCAGGTCAGTTAATCAGTAGATAACTCTATGAGTATGCCCCTGCCAATTAAAAGTATGCACAATCTTGATAATGGCCGTCCAATCATATTTGTGTAGAGTTCATCGTCATTTGCTGGCAATATTTGCCCGTGGTCCTGAGCCATTTGACAGTGAGGACCCCTCCCTCTCCGTCCCCTCTAGTGAGGACGTGGAGAGAACTGACGTCAGAGACGACCTGATACCCTCAGAGGCTGCTAACACCTGAGCTAATGACATCATAATGTGTGTCCGTGTGTGTGTGTGTTTGTGTGTCAATGTTTCACGATTTTTTTCCTTTATAACTGATTGCAACTATGAATTTTTCAAAATGTTTTTGTGATGCTGTGTGTCCATATTGTGTGTATTATTTGATCCAAATTGCAATTTTGTTACGTATCTCTGCACTAAATCTAGCGCTGGTGGTCAGGTGATGTTGTTGAGGGAATTTCCCTAGCTGACTCAGCATAAATTCCCCCTCCATGTTGCGAAGAAAGGTAGCCAGTCGTTTACAGGGTATACCTGGTAGGAGGAGGACGGCCAGCGGACAGGGGGCCGAGGAAGATGGCACAGATGTAACGTTCAGCTCGTTAGAATCTGCATCGCGAAATGAAAGCGGTGGATTCTTGCTGGTGGACGAGGAGAAAGAAAGAGAGGGGATCACAGAACGTAGTCCCCGCGAGGAGTCAGCTTCAGATGACCTGGAAGGACTGGAACTAGAACTAGAGGACGAGCCGAGACCGAAGCCAGCTCGTGAAAGAAGCAGCGCTGTTATAAATGGTGGAGGGGTGGCAGCTGCAGCTCCACCACCCGCCAAGAAGAAGCCGTGGGAGTCAGCGAGCAAGGATGTTTATGAACAGCAGCTGCAACTGATGCAGGAGCAGCTGGAGCGAGCCATGATAGACAACCAGAAGCTCCAAAGTAAGGCGGTCCACTTTATTGCGATAGTGTCATTAACAAGCCACTAATTGTTTGTTCGTTACTTCACTGACTTCATCTCCTCAGCTGAGGTGGACGACCTGAAGGACAATGCCCGCAAGGAGCTCACTGACCTGGTGAGGGAGAACCGCGATCTCTCCAGGAGGTTGGAGAGTGCTTCTCCGAAGGCCAGTGGAGGGGGGAGGGGTGCAGAGAGCACAGGGTCGTACGGGGGGGCCAGTCTGAGCGTGACCACGTCCCAGGAGGGGTATGAACAGGTCACCGTGAGGAGAGACAGGGGTGAGGAGATGGTGGTTCATGTGGCAGCCATTTTATCTCTCTCTTGATCGAACACAGTTGCCAGAGCTCATGAAAGAAGAGAGGCAAGAAAGGCTGGTTTCTTTCAGGGCATCAGAGAGAAGGTGTGTGCAGTGTGTGGAGTTAGAGATCGTACTGTATTACATTGTGCTCCTAATTAATGGCAGGTGTATGAGGTGTTGGCGGACTTCACTGACGAGGCCAACCTCCCATCTGACCAGCCAGAGGAGGAGCCATCGCTGACGGCAAAGAAGTGAGGGAGATAAAGACTACATAATGTATTGTTATTGTCATGACGTCAAAATTAACCATCTTTATCTAATCCCCTAAAGACTGAAAGAGAATCTTCAGAGATTGTGTGAGTTTTAGTCTATAAAAATTATATCAAGCTAACCTGTTTTTTTTTTTTCTTTAATGATCTTTTCATATGTCATACACGGTGGTTTTCATTGTGATAGTCATACTTAGTGGAGGTGGAAATGGGTGTGGCTTGATAGACTGTTTGTATCCTGCCAGTAAGGATGTCTTTGTGTGTGTATCTCTGTAGCTCGTTCGAGCAAGCCATGGACGGAGTTTGGAGAGTTCCTTCAAGGTGTCCTCAGCTGGAGGAGTGTGGCGGAGACACTGGTGGTCTTCTTGGTGAGTCATGGTGGAACAAAATGGCTGCTACGATCAAAGATGGTTGTTAGCCAATGTCTTCGATTCTCCCTCAGATATACATGTACTGCGTGTGGAATGGGTGGATCATCCCCATGGTGCTGTTTGTGGCCGTCCTCTGGCTCTCCATCAACTACCTCCGGGAAAGGTATGGTGCTAGCTCTGTTGCTAGGGTAACAGTGGATGTTGCTATGGTAACAGTGAAGATGTAGCTAGGTTTGTCTTGTGGAAATTGTATGCAAATTGTCTCCTCTGTATATTGTTTGTTTACGTTACAAGAAAGTTTCTTTATGATAGTGTGTTTGTCTCCTTCAGTGGTCTAGCTGAACAGTTTGGCTTTCAGTCTCGAAGACCACCTCCAGAAGTATGTCTCACGTAGCTTGCTTGCTTTCACTGTCACTGTTATTATGACATCACTGCGTGTGTGTGTGTGTGTGTGTGTGTGTGTGTGAGATTGAGGAGCTGAGGTTCTCAGACAAACTTCAACTGGTCAAAAATGTAGCCAGAACTTGTCAGGTAAGGTCCAAGTAAAACAGGAGGATAACACAAATGTAAAATGGTTGATGCATTGCTCCATATCACCCAACAGAACAGGTCAGGTGACCTCTCAGACGTGCTGGAGAAGGCCCAGAAGTATGTAGGGATCACTTATATCATCTTATGTTTATTGATTATCATCAAATTATGTCACATTCCATGCAGTTTGTTCCATTGGCACCAGCCTGAGGCCACTCGTAGGCTCTACAGTACACTCTGCTCATTCTTGGTCCTCTCTCTCTTCCTGCCCAACACCTGGCTCCTCACTGCAGCTGGTAAGGCTGGTGTGCTTTAGATGGAATCCATCTTCCCCCTTCTTTCTCTCCCAACAGGTCTTGGCGTGGGATTCAAGTTATTTATTATTGATAATGTGTATAGGAAGTACCCCAAGGTACGTAGTGCATGTGACTAGTTGTTATGGTTACCATGTGAAGTGAACTGGATCGACACAGGTGAAAGAGAAGTATGACACTGTTGCCAGGCTGTGGAAGTCCCTGCCAACTGATGCCGAGTTGCTAGCTAGGCAACAAAGGTTCAGAGATCAGATGGTGAGACTGTCAAACATGGCTGCACCGTTTGTGCTTGTCTCACAAACATGTATCCCCCCCCCTTTCCTTTGAATTCCCCCCTCACATGTAGCCCCCTCATCAGCGCTATGACTGCAGGAGTCAGTCTGTGGACACCATCGCCTCCAGCTCCAGTGAGGAAGGTCCTCTGTCCTCGGGAGGACCCACGGAAGATGAGATCTCCTTCTGCACGAGGTTTCAACTTTCCCTAGATGAGCTCCCCCTTCCCTCGTGGCACTCTGGCAGACGCTGCTCCTTGATGGACAGAGACAGACCTCTGACTCTCACCAAGAGTGGCAAGCTGTTCCTTACTCACAGGCAAGGACAAAGAAAGACAATTCTGTTCTGTATGTTGGATGAATTTTTGACTGTTCTTTTCATTTAGTTTCTTGTGTTTTGAGCGTGTTGGTCGTGATACTGACAGGCTGGTCATCACCCTCAAAGATGTGACAGCTGTTGTGAAAGCCAAACCATTTGCCATCCTACCAGGCAGTGGCATGTCCATTGAGGTCACCCTGAGGAATGGAGCCAAGGTACATGGCACAGGCTTTGGTGTTCGTGAAAGTTGATCTCGTGTGTGTAAATCTAAAATGAAGTAGTCTTTGGTGTGCATTAATTGATATACTCATTCCATCACCCTATACATACAGTACCTGTTCTCGGCCATCCTCAACCGCGACCAGGCCTACCACTCCATCCTGGACCAGGGGATGATCCTCGGCCTCCCGTGGGGATCTGACCCCATTGACCTTTCAACAGACAATGCTGACTCAGCAAGTGATGGCAAGGAACCCAGTGCCAAGAAGGGTGGAGCTTCAGATGAAACTGACGACTGAGTGTGCCTTTTATTAATTTAATAATTATTATTTGGTAGCCACTTTCTTGGTAATTTTGTAACTACTTAAATATTATTACGAAATTGTGAATTAGACACTTAAAAAAATTCTAAATAATAAATTATTCTTGAGTTAAGGTAAAAATGGCCCCCAATATCCGCCATGTTTATTGAGTGCTGCGTCACATGCACCAGGCCACTCCCCTCCTCGGAAAGGGTTAAAGTAGGTGGCCTGATATTTGCGCAGCTTCTCTTGCATATCTTTCAGCACATCTGGCTTTGAAGCAGCCAAATTAACCCTCTCTTGGGGGTCATCTTTGATATTGTACAGGCACCCCCCGTCTCCACAATGAGCTATGGCAGCTATCCCCCCAACGGGGTTCGTCTTGTTGGGGTATTGGGGTCCCGTCCATCCTGCCTGAAGGAGGTCACCAGTGAGGATCTTGTAGTCACCACTGATCAGTGTGGTGTAGCTAACAGGGACATCAGTGCGGGGGGACGTGGAGGTGGCCCCCGAAATGAGGGGCCAGACATTGATACTGTCCACCGGGGGGAGGTGTGCTTTTGCTGCTCTCTTGTCTGTGGGATCCACTCCAGCGAGAGCACAGAAGGTCCCGTACCAATCGGCCAGGTGGATGTACCCCTCACTCTTCTTGCCCACCATCTTCTTAGGCAGGAACCCCCCAGAGACGAAGGCATTCACTCGTATCCCTCCCTGCCAGTCAGTGATCTTCCCGCCTTTTAGCGGGAAATTGTTGGCTCCCCCTGTGGGATATACAGGCCCCCCATTGTCGCTACTGACAACCAGGAGGAGGTTGTCCCACAGCTTGTGGGTCTTGAGAGCAATTGCTATGGACCCAATGACATCATCGAGATAGGTTACCATGGCGTGGTAGTACTGGCGATCGTGAGTGTCGATGAACGAGAACTTCTTCAAGTAACTGTCGGGCACTTGCAGAGGGGCGTGTACAATGTGGGGGGCATAGTAGAGGAAGAGGGGTGTGGTGTGGTCGTGCTTGGAGATCACATCAAGGACTTGCTCCTTAAAGAGTCCCTCTTCGTACTTGTCTGGTCCTGTCCCATTGAGAGACGTAGCAGGACCGTCTGTCTGCCAGAGGTCTACGATGGGTGTTCCATTGCACTCGTTCTCAATCTCAGTGAAATAGTCGTTGGCGTGGTGGAAATAGCCCAGGGAAGAGTCAAACCCTCGTCCCTTGGGGGTGTGGTCAGGGGTGGCCATTCCAGCGTCCCATTTCCCCACTTGGTGGGTAGCGTACCCGGCTAGCTTCAACTTCTCAGCCAATCCAGTCATGTTCCGAGGTATGCCAGCAAACCCAGACACTGGGTCCTTGGGGTTGTAGAAGGTGGCTTGGTAGTTCTGGTCGTTGACATGGATCGGGAGGCGGCCAGTCATGAGACACGACCTGGAGGGGGAGCAGACGTTGTCTGTGTAGTGCTGGTCCAACTCCAGGCCTTCCTTTACCAGGGAGTCAATGTGGGGGGTCACCACCTCCTTGGTAGGGGGGTCGCGGTGGTAGCCTACGTTGGCCCACCCCCAGTCGTCCACTAGGATGAATACAATGTGAGGTAATTTTGATGATGTCGTGTTTACATCATTGTTGGCGAGGATGGTTGAGAGGCCATTAGCTAGTACCAGAGCAGCTGTCAAGAACCACTGCACGTCCATGTTGGCTGGTGGAGAAAATGATCTTTGTTTGCAAGTGGTGTGAGTGAGACAATGGGTCACCTGACCAGCTATGGTGAGTGGATGTGAGCTTATATAGACGTCTCACATGATGTGGCATTGTGTACAACAGAAATTAAGAGATTATACTGTGAAATTAACTAGCCTAGTGTAACTATTGAACATGCAATGGATCATGTTAGCTATAAAAAAAGTTTCAAGTAAGTACACAACAGCAGTAGACTTGAAGCTATTATTGTTAATATACTATAATGCATGCACGAGTGTGATTCAAGAGTTAAGAATTAGAGATAATGTTATAACTTATCAACTGGCTCAGAAATGACAACCAACAGCTGCAGCTGGTCACTATCACTCCTCCTCCTCCTCCTCAGCATCAACATCAAAGAGACGGACCTTCTTCCCCCCAGAGGACAGCTGCAGGAGGAGAAGAGAATTATCATAAAGACTGCAACTGCTCAGTGAATGTATAATAATTATGAATCAGTCCATTCAATGAGTTGGTGATAATTCATGATTGATTTCAATTGCTTGATTTGCTACCAAGAGCTATACTTAAATACCAAGGGTTTTGTACTCTACGTCAGAGCTATGTATTGATAGGTAGTCCAATATTGGGTAAAGGGTCAACAAGGCCATAAGTTCACTGGGTGGGGCTCATGCATGCCGTTCAAAGAATGTGTGTGCGCAGCAAAACCGGCAGTTGTTGCAGTTTGTTTACAGCATGGAGAAAGAATCTTTGTCAGTTACAGAAGTAAGTGAATTGCTTGTGTTTTATGAAAAAGTAGCCAGTAATTCACAAAACTTGTATACAGCCATTTTGCAAGTGTAACTATTACTAGTTGAGTTTCTTGTTAGTGTAAGCTTAATTGAGCTCCTCTAGCTAGCTGCTGAGTGTATGTATATTTGAAAATTGTTTTTTCTTCTTTGTCCTAGGTGGCCATCACTCACCCCCTCCTCTCCATGGACTGGGAGGAGCTACCCGAGTTGCCATGGGGTATAGAAAATGCCAAAGGGGTATGGTATGATGGGCGTGTCCATGTTGGAGGGGGCATTGAGGGGGAATCACTGCGGAAGGCAGCCACTCTCCTCTCCTATGGTGATGGTGATAGTCAATGGAGGAGAATGGACACCCCAACTGTCCACTATGGACTAGCCATCTACGAGGGCCACCTGGTGTTAGTAGGAGGTGAGGAGTATCCTAATGAGATCTTCACCAATAAGGTGTGGAAACTACTGCCGAGCCATGAAAATTATGTGCTATGGAAGGAGGATGCCATTCCTCCAATGCCTACAGCAAGATCTGGATCCTCTGCTGTTGGATACAAAGAACTCCTCCTAGTAGCTGGCGGCGACATTGATGGCCATTATCTTGACACTGTAGAACTGTACACCTCCCAGCAAGGACAATGGCTGTCCACAACACCCCTCCCTCGGCCATGTATCTTTATGTCATCTACAATTGTGGGCAGCCATGTTGTCTTTGCTGGTGGCTATAGACAAGAGAGAGAGGTCTACACCTGTGACATGAAGGACATTTTGCTCTCTCCTTCAATACTACACTGGGAAAGACTGGCAGACCTCCCACACATACTTACATCTCTCACCACACACCAAGGAGTCCTCCTAGCAATAGGAGGATGGACAGGTTCATCTTCCAGTTCCACTATGATGGCCTACTCCTACAAGAAACAAAGATGGCACCATTTCTTTGACCCTCTTCTGGCACTTAATGCTACTTGTACAGTCACCACACCCACTGGAGAGATTATAGCTATTGGAGGGGACACGTGTACAGGCTTAGGAGACTTGGTATTCAAACTACATCTAAATAGTAAGTGCACTACATTTTGCATCTCTAACCAGCTTTTTCTGTTATGCAGTCTGTTACCTCACTAGCTTTTTTGTCAACCATTTTAGTGTTAGAAAATTTAGAGCTACACACTTGTTCTTTTCCATGGCCAGATAAAGCTGCTCTTGGGCTTTCTAACATCATCCTCAAAGCTGTTCAGAGTGGTCTCCTTGCTTCAGTTGAAAGGGCTCTGACACTAGTGAAGGAGCACTCCCACTCCTCCCAGCCAGATGATGGTAGTCCACTACTGGACTTCTTGGCTTACAGTTCTTCCCCCAATGTACGTTTGTCTATGTTTTGGTTCAGTAAATGACTAGTGTATTTTCTTCATTGAATTAAGGTATCATCCATTGAGCACTCATATTCTCCCCTAATGATTGCCACTGCTAATGGAGACACTAAGATGGTTGACATATTACTGGAGAATGGTGCCTCTCCTTCCTACAAGAACAAGGTTTAGCATAAGGTGTAGTAATTGTTGAAACGATTGTTACTGTGTGTGTGCATGTGTGTGTGTGTGTGTGTGAACCTTCATACATGCAGAACAGCATGACTGCTGTTCATGTTGCATGTAGCAAAGATAACCTCAAACTTGTCCAACGACTGGTGAACATTGATAATGAACCAACACAGGAAGCTACCAATCTGTTGGAAATGACAGATAAGGTATATGATGATTACATGCACATGCATGCACATGCATACCTGCACACGCGCACGCACACACACACACACACACACACACACACACACACACACACACACACACACACACACACACACACACACACACANCACACACACACACACACACAGAAAGGACGAACAGTTCTCCATTATGCCTGTGATTCTCAATCAAAAAATGACACTCTAAAATGGCTGTTGAAGAAAGAATTATGTCTAAAGATGCTGAACAACAAAACCAATGTGAACGCATTATTGCTGCCTTGAATGATTAGTAATCTCTTCTGTATCTCTCTTTAACTCTCAGACTGGCCTCACTCCTCTGTTGACAGCCTGTAGCAATGGAAATGTGGTAGCTGTGGAAGCACTTGTCACTCATGACCAGGTTGACACAGCTGTATGTGATGAGAATGGCCAGGGTGCTCTACATCTGGCAGCCAAGAATGACTCTCCAGCTCTTGTTGAGCTGCTCCTTGACAAGGGATGTCCAAGTGATGCACAAGATTCCAAGGTGAAAAGTTTAAAACCATAATACGTTGCAAAATACCATGCAGGCTAACATATACATTACTGTACACAGGGGAACACTGCTCTACATGTTGCCTACAAGAAGTCCAGCAGTTCTGTCATCACTGTTCTAACAGATGTGGAAAATGGGAGAGTAAAACTGATACCTAATAAGGTAATTGGAATGTCTTTATAGCTATTTATATGTGTGCATAATTATATATATATACATGCATACATATAGCAGTGTGTGCATGTGATGTTTATGTTGTATCTGAAGCATATTTTCTAAGCAAATTATATTATACTGTAAATCCATAGAAAATCATGTTCGCATGCATGTCAATTACTTTTTTCATATTACCTATATTTTTAACATGTGATTTAGGAATCTATGGGTCCTTTCGTATTCATTTTTGTGGCTACCTTAAACAGCAAACTTATAATTATATGAGACTGACATTTATATTCAGGATGTTTACATATACATGTTTAAAAGTGTCAATGTGTCATTTTATGCATCTTTATCTTGTACATGCAGGATGGCCAACTTCCCACTGACATTGAGCCAGATGACAGTAAGTAAAATTACACTCTATACATAATTATAATTATAATTTATCATTATCATAATTCTTATAGTCCTCCCTCCTGAGATATTGAAGAGAGGGGCTGAAGCAGTTGATGCATACTTCAAGGCCTTGGAGAAAGGACAGTCCAAGATTCCATGGTGTAATTTCCTCATATTGGGCCAGGAGAGGGTTGGCAAGACCAGCCTCTATCACCTCCTGGTCAACAAGCCATTCAACCCTGATCAGGAGTCGACACGTGGAATTGATAATGCAATCGTAGACACAGTAGTGGACACATGTCACGTTGGGGTTGAAGACTGGGCTGAGAAAGACGAGAGCACAGTACAGCAACGTGCAGATCAACAGTTTGCTGAAGGAGTGATTAGAGCTCTACGAACAGACCTTATTGCTTCTAGTGATAGTTCTACTCCAACTGTGACAGAGTCTGACCTGGAGGAAGAGCTATCCATGCTAATGCCAGAGATCCAACAGATCCTCACAGCTAGAAAGAACTCTCCCAAACTCACTGATGCTCAACCTAGGCAACCAAAAAGCCAAACTCAATACCTACTAAAAAAGTTATCCAGGCTTGCATCGGAGATTGAAGAAATCCTCACAGCCAGGATGAATCCTCGTGTTATATTCACAAATGCACAGTCCTACCTGGACTCTGAGAAAGCAATATTGAAACTAGAACCATCAGAGATAGAACAAATCCTCACAGTCTGGACAAATCCTCCTTCTACTACAGTCACAGAATCAGAAACGGATCAACCACATGCTATGGAAGAAGATCCATCAACTTCAGACCAGATCAGCCAACCAATTACAGAAGCCATGGCAGTTGTACCTAAAGTGAGCAGTCAACATGTGAAGCTAATCAATCAACAACTCATGGCTGTTCTTTTAAAAGAGATGAAAGAAGAGGACATTGCACTCATTCTCAATGTTCTGGATTTTGCCGGTCAAAAGGAGTACCGTCCAATGCACCACTGCTTCCTCTCAAGACGAGCACTATATGTGGTGGTGTTCAACATACAGAAAATCATTCAGTTTCTAGAGAAGCAAAGGTTGCAGCAAGGTGTTTCTTCAAATTTGATCAACCCCTTCGAGGAAATCAGATATTGGCTCCACTCCATCCATGCCCACACTCTTCCTGCTGTCCCTGGCAATAAAAAGACCTATTTGAAGAATGTCTGTATTGTGGGCACTCATCGTGATTCTATGAAAGATGGCAAGCTAGTGCGTATCAGTGACGAAAAGCTAAATGAGATCAACAAGATACTAAAGGAGGAAATCTACAGTGACGACAGGTGTTCGTGTCACCTTCACATGATGGGTCCTAACAAGGATAGGATCTTCTTAGCTGTGGAAAATTCAATTGATGGTAAAGAGACGGAGGATCGTGAAGCAAGTGGAGCCAAGGCTCTTCAAGAGGAGATCCAAAACGCATCCAAAAATCTCTTGTTTTTGAGAGAAATGTATCCAGTGAGCTGGTTCAATATGAACACTGAACTGACCAAGTTAAAGGAATCTCTAAAGCAAAATAGGTCCTCTCTAGTCATCAAAATAGATGAGGTGCTCAAGATAGCCACACAGTGTGGTATCACTGACCAAGACGGACAACAGTTGATTCTGGAGTTCTTCCACGAGACAGGAAAGATGGTCTGCCTCAGTAAGTTGCATTGAGTGATACATTGACTCACAGAGGGTTCATTTTATGACTTTTTTGTTCTACAGAATTTCTTCCTCTTCTCTTCATCAGTAAAGAGGAGCATTCTGAGCTGAAAGAGCTGGTGTTACTCGATCCCAAATGGCTGATCAACATCATGAAGAATGTCGTAGAGTTGAACTTTCGGTCCACAATTGAAGGCAAGCACATGAACCAACTCAGTGAAACAGGTGTTGCAACAGCTGATCTTCTAAAGGATGTCTGGTCTGAATACCTCCGAGAGCCAATGGAGCAATCCTTTCGTCAAATGTGCCTCATGCTTCAGGCAGAAGCACTGATACACCCCATCAGAAACATTTCAACAATGAAATTGCCTAGTAAGTCAATCTAAGTGCATGCACCCGTGATCATGGAATCCCTTTCTCCTACTACAGCAACAGATGAGCAACCACAGTATCTTGTTCCTGGGAAACTCCCGGAAAAGATCAAGCAAGAGCCTGTCCAGTGTTCAAGGTGGACCACGTTCTACTATGATTTCCAGCGGTTTCTTCCCAGGGAGATCTACCACAGACTGGTGTGTCTACTGTTGGCCGTTACTCAGAGAAAGAAATCCACAGATCTAGATAAGCCATACCTGTCAAAAAATATGTGCCAATTCAAGAACCTTGATGGTTGCCACTGGAGTGTGGTGCTGGAGACACAGCAACATCGACTCAAGATCTCTGTGCTGTAAGAATTTTTATGTATATTCTTAGTGGTTTCTGTTAGCATTGAACTGCAACAAATCACAGTAATGTTGTGGTCTCACAGTTGTACAAACCACAACAGTTAACTCCATGTGTATTTTGCAGCTCTCGTCCTAGTGACCCAAGGACTCCTACTGACCACATTAATGCCTTCCATACTGAGTACCTCAGAAAGATATGCCTTCACAGCAACCTGGAAGGACTGAGATATTTTGGTGGCCCTCTACTGGCTCCCTGTGGGCAATGTGGGAGGACAAATGTTATACAATATATCGATTATTATGAAGGGGAGGACCGACCATCACACTCAGAGTGTCCTCATTGCTTGGAGGAGTATGATGTCAACCAGCTACTGAGTGCAGGCCAGGTATATGTACTGAATTACTTGGATGGAAATCTTTATATCACTGTGGTCACTGTAATATGTACAGGTCAAACAAGAAGGCAATTTAGACCAGAAGATAACATTAAAAGCAGCAATAGTGACCTTAGAGTCTATTGCCATGCCATTGACAGGTTTGTATTTGAGACACTTATAGTTAATACACATTAAGTGACGGTTTAAACAGTTAACATGTTTTAATCAGGTGCTCCATCTAGCAGCAAGGAATCTAGCTCCCTCCTATCTCTTGACCTCCGTACCCTAACTATCATCAGGTGGAGGAATGCCGAGGGAGAGAGTAAAAGGTGCCAGGTGATAGAGACCATCTGCCCCAAGTGGCACAAGGCAGGGGTCTTGCTGGGAATGAGTGCACCCTCACTTCAAGCCATCTCCCAAAGAAACTTGAAAGATCCTGAACAATGTTGTAATGATGTCTTTGTGAAATGGCTAGATGATGGCTCCCCTCACTATCCCTTATCTTGGGAGGGAGTGTTTGAACTGCTAGAGGACTTAGATGAAAACCAACTAGTCAGTGACCTTAAAACTGCTCTTAAATACATTTAATCTTTATGTATTTCACACGTTAATACACATAGTTATTACTCATTTTAATCTTTATGCCTTCACTTTTTGCTTTCCCAAAGGTAGTGACATGTATACATCATTGTACCAGAATTTCCGAAACATTTGCTAAGAAAACCCTTTGTTAAAACTGTGATACCACAAACTGTATTGGTTGTTTGGGATCATAAGCAATAACAAATTACTATAATTATTATTATTGTGGTCTCATGTGAGAGAGTGTACATGGAATGAAAGAAAACACTATTCCACTGTGAACACAAACAAATGGGCCAAAGATCCTTATATGGGCATATAACTGATCGATCTTCAGATGAGTTAGTACATGCATATATACCAGTGTTGACCATTACCAACCAGTAAACAGCAGCACTTGAACGCAGTTGATAGTGCATGGTCATAAATAGACAAGCAGCACCATCATCATCCACTAGTATGAATACAATGTGAGGTAATTAGGTAAAGGGTTGACGAAGTCACTAGGTTAAATGCATGTAAAATACAAGCCTTGCAGGTCTTCAATTAGTGGTACGACTACATTACATTCCTCAGTGTGCTGGTGGTTTATAACCATGGCCTTAACTGCTTTCACTTTATCCATATCTTATATTATAATATTATGGAAAAAGAACCTTTGTCAGTTACAATAGAACAGACTCATGCAGTATGACAAAGTTTAAAAAAAACAAACAAACATCGAAGCGATTAACTCCTTAGTATAGTTTGTGTGTGACTAGTATTGAACATTGTGACATTGTTTGTTCTCTATCCCAGGTGGCCATCACTCACCCCCTCCTCTTCATGAACTGGGAGGAGCTACCTGAATTGCCATGGGGTATACATGTTTTGTGCCAAGTCAGTATGGTACAATGGGCATAGCTATCTATATGTCAGAGGGGGTGTGGTGGTAGATGAGAGATCAAGACATTATTTTTCGTAGTTTTAAATTAGCACATGTGGTGCCTGCTTCACTTGCATGTATTACATCTCACATGATGTGATATAGACAAATAGCCTTTTATACTATATAAAATTCACAGACAATTGTCAATGTTAGTTATCAAAACTGTAATTTCATGAAAATGTATATGACATTGTGAGGTGGGCACAGGTTAGTGTGATTCAAGATTGAGCAATAGAGATAATATTATAATTATAACTTATCATTAAAAATTGACCAGCAGTTGCAGCTGCATGGTGACAGTCACTCCTCCTCCTCCTCCTCAGCATCAATATCAAAGAGACGGACCTTCTTCCCCCCAGAGGACAGCCGCAGGAGGAGAAGAGACTGTCACAATAATTCCAAACTGCAGTGCATGTATATCAAGTATGATTGCTAGGTAAAGGGTCAACTGAAGACCTGCAGCTGCAGATAGCCTCAATTAGTGGTCTGTGGTAGTGAACAATTATGCATTCCTCAGCTTGCTACAATAATAATAACCATAGCCGAGAACTCTTATAAACTGTATCTAATCAATATGGAAAAAGAGCCTTTGTCAGTTACAGAGGTAAGTCTTTTAAAATAGAGCAGTTCTGAGAGCATGTCACCACAAACTGTTTGCAGCTAACAAAGTAACTCATTCACATTTACAAAAAATCTGCATATAATATTATATTATAATTGTTGTGATGCTGATTTGTAAACTTCTGTTACTGCCCAGAAATTCAACTTCAACTACAAATCTGATAGATTAAATTTATCACCATGAATGCCAACACTTATCTTTCCCTGTTGTAGTTAGCTAGTCACTAAACGTGTGGTTTAATTATCAAAGCAACTGCACAGTAGTTGGTGTTTGATTAGTGTTGAAGACAGTATTCTCTTTGTCCTAGGTGGCCATCACTCACCCTCTCCTCTCTATGGAGTGGGAAGAGCTACCTCAGTTGCCATGGAGTATGTACTGTACCAAGGCAGTATGGTACAATGGGCGTGTCTATGTTGGAGGGGGTGTGGTGGAGGAGGGGTCATTGAGGGAGGCATCCAAACTGTTGTACCTTGACATTGAGGGTCAATGGAGGGAGATAGGGATACCAACTACACTCTATGGACTAGCCATCTACGAGGGTCACCTGGTGGTAGTCGGAGGTGTTGAGTATCCTAGCAATAGAGACACTAACAAGGTGTTGCAGCTATTGAGCCATGAAGATAATGGTAAAGTGAAATGGATAGATGATGCCATTCCTCCAATGCCTACAGCAAGATATGGATCCTCTGCTGTTGGATACAAAGAACTCCTCCTAGTAGCTGGTGGTAATAATGGCTCCGAGACTACTCTTGACACTGTAGAACTGTACACCTCCCAGAAAGAACAATGGCTGTCTACAACACCCCTTCCTCGGCCATGTTACTACATGTCATCTACTGTTGTGGGTAGCCATCTAATCTTTGCAGGTGGCTCATTCCAAGACAGAAATGTCTACAGCTGTAATCTGGAGGACATCTTGGTCTCTCCTTCATCACTACACTGGGAAAGACTGGCAGACCTCCCACTAAAGTGGACATCCCTCACCACACACCAAGGTGTCCTCTTAGCAATAGGAGGATACACAGGTTTATTTAGGAGCTCCACCATGATGGCGTACTCCTTCGACACTCAAAGATGGCACCATTTCTTTGACCTTCCTCTAACACTCTATTATACTTGTACAATCACCACACCAACTGGAGATGTAGTGGCCATTGGAGGGTACACAGGGCCTATAGGCTATGCAAGACGCTCGTCAAGAGCATTCAAACTTCATTTAAACAGTAAGAGCTAAATTGTACTTCTAATAAAAAAAAATTCTCATATCCTCACTATAGCTAGCTATCCCAGAAACTTTATCACTTCAAAGAGATTCCCATTGCATGGGTATTATAAGTGGGTATTACTCTATGGCCATGTCAAACTATATATGATATTAATACAAGATGTATTGAGCTGCTGTAAAATGGATTTTTTTGCTTTATTTTAATGCTGTTCTTTTCCAGATAAAGCTGCTCTTGGGCTCTCCAACATCATCCTCAAAGCTGTTCAGAGTGGTCTCTTTGCTTCAGTTGAAAGGGCTCTGACACTAGTGAAGGAGCACTCCCACTCCTCCCAGCCAGACGATGGTAGCCCACTACTGGACTTCTTGGCTCACAGTTCTTCTCCCAATGTAAGTTTGGCTGATTGTTGGTACATTAAATGACTAGACTAAATGCACTGAAGGTATTATCCATTGAGCACTCATGTTCTCCCCTGATGATTGCCATTGCTAATGGAGACACTAAGATGGTGGACGTTCTACTGAAGAATGGTGCCTCCCCTTCCTACAAGAACAAGGTTTAATAAAAGTGTAAAGTCGATCTGGTTTGAGAATGCCACCAGAAGTTAAACAAGTGGCCGATAATGGATTCATGAGATTGATAATACATGCCAGTCAATACTATATCTTATGGCCAATACTTTTCTTATGGGACATTCAGCTAACTTTTGAATTCTGAATAATAAGAGAGTTATTTAATCTTTTTTCTACCGGAATTCTCAAACCAGATGGACTTTACTAAATTAGCAATTGTTGAAACTTGCAGTTGTTAGTATGTATATACACCTCCAGGATGGCATGACTGCCGTTCATGTTGCATGTAGCAAAGATAACCTCAAACTTGTCCAACGACTGGTAAACATTGATATAGAGCCAACACAGGAAGCTACCAATCTGTTGGAAATCACAGACAAGGTGGACACACACACACACACACACACACACACACACACACACACACACACACACACACACACACACACACACACACACACANTACACACACACACACACACACATGCACAAATTATAGTTGAATTACCACTTGGAAGTTTACAGTTTGACTTTTTCAAAGCAATCACTACTGTAGTACCATTCCTATCAGTAATACAAAAAGCATGCGTATAAACTACTTGAACTACTATACTGTTGCTTAGTTACTTCCAACAAACACACACACACAAACAGGATGGAAGAACAGTTCTCCATTATGCCTGTGATTCTCATTCAACTAGCGAAACTCTGAAATGGCTATTGAAAATATGTGTAAAGATGTTGAACAACAGAACAAATGTGAGTACTTTATTCAGTTTTGTTTCTCTAAAATAATTATAATCAACTCATGCACTTACTTCATTCCCTTAGCACTTGTTTTCTATCTATAACTCAGACTGGCCTCACTCCTCTGTTGACAGCCTGTAGCAATGGAAATGTGGCAGCTGTGGAAGCACTTGTTACTCAGGACCAGGTTGACACAGCTGTATGTGATGAGAATGGTCAGGGTACTCTACATCTGGCAGCCAAGAATGACTCTTCAGCTCTTGTTAAACTGCTCCTTGACAAGGGATACCCAAGTGATGCACAAGATTCCAAGGTGAAAAGGTTCATGCAACCACTTAATGGTGTTAACATAAAATTCCATACACAGGGGAACACTGCTCTACATGTTGCCTACAAGAAGTCCAGCAGTTCTGTCATCACTGTTCTAACAGATGTGGAGAATGGGAGAGTAAAACTGATACCTAATGAGGTAACCTCAAAATGAAATTAATGAATGCCTTAGCTTACAGCTTGCTTACAGCTTGCTGATGGTATAGTCACATGTGTACATGCATATGTGTTTTATATAGAATGCATGGGTGCTAATTTTGTCGTCAGTGAATCATGGCAGAATGAACAATTTTTCTACAGTTTTAAATTTGTATACATGTGGTCTACTTGTAGCCTCGTGAACCAGTCCCTCCCCGCTATGCTTATTGCTAAGCGTGGGGAGGGACTGGTTCACAAGGCTAGTCTACTTGTATATGTATTGTACAATGTACACTCACTCACACAATGAGTGACTGAATATGAGCTTCGAACAAATGTAGATCTATAAGAGGCTCACTATCCAAAACAAAATACATGATTACAGTATTCAAGCTTGAAGGTGGCAGTGTCAATGTGTATGCATACATGTATCATCACACCATGTTTATCTTCCACAGGATGGCCAACTTCCTGCTGACATTGAGCCAGATGACAGTAAGTAAATCACTACTGTAACACCGTAATATACTATAGTTATAATTCTTTGCTGTCTTGTAGTTATCCCACCTGAGATCTTGAACAGAGGGGTAAAAGCAGTTAATGCATTTTTTAAGGCATTGGAAAAAGGACAGTCAAAGATTCCATGGTGTAACTTTCTCATCCTTGGCCAGGAGAGGGTTGGAAAGACCAGCCTGTATCGCCTCCTGGTTAACAAGCCATTCAACCCCAATCAGGAGTCAACACGTGGGATTAACAACGCAATTGTGGACACAATGGTAGACATACAACATGTCGGGGTTGAAGACTGGGCCGAGAAAGACGAGAGCACAGTACAGCAACATGCAGATCAACAGTTTGCCAAAGGAGTGATCGGAGCTCTACCAACAGACCTTATTACTTCTAGTGATAGTCCCACTCCAACTGTGACAGAGTCTGACCTGGAGGAAGAGCTATCCAAGCTAACGCCAGAGATCAAACAGATCCTTACAGCCAGGAAGAATCCTCCCACACTCAGTGATGCTCAACCCTGCCAATCAAAAAGCCAAACTCAATCTGACCTACTAAAAGAGTTATCCAGGCTTGCATCAGAGATTGAAGAGATCCTAACAGCTAGGATGAATCCTCATGCTGTACTGACACAAGTTCAGTCTTACCTGGACTCTGAGAAAGCAATATTAAATCTAGTACCGTCAGAGATAGAACAGATCCTCACAGTCTGGTCAAATCCTCCTACAGTCACAGAATCAGAAACTGATCAACCACACACTATGGCTGAAGAAGACCCATCAACTTCAGATCAGAGCAGTCAACCAAGACAAGCAGTTATCCCTAAAGTCAGCATCCAACATGCCAAGTTAATCAATCAACAGCTCATGGCCGCTCTTTCAAAAGAGATGAATGAAGAGGACGTTGCACTCATTCTCAATGTTCTGGATTTTGCCGGTCAAAAGGAGTATCGTCCAATGCACCACTGCTTCCTCTCAAGACGAGCATTGTACGTGGTGGTGTTCAACATACAGAAGATCATTCAGTTTCTAGAGAAACGAAGGTCACAGCAAGGTATTCCTTCAAATTTGACCAACCCAATTGAGGAGATCAGATATTGGCTCCACTCCATCCATGCCCACACTCTTCCTGCTGTCCCTGGTAAAGAAAAGACCCATCTGAAGAATGTCTGTATTGTGGGCACCCATCGTGATTCTATAAAAGATGGCAAGCTGGAGCGTATCAGTGACAAGAAGCTAAATGAGATCAATGACGCACTGAAGGAAGAAATCTATAGTGACGACAGGTGTTCTTGTCACCTTCACATGATGGGTCTGAACAAAGATAGGGTATTCTTAGCCGTGGAAAATTCAATCGATGGTATAGAGGTGGAGGATCGTGAAGCAAGTGGAGCCAAGGCTCTTCAAGAGGAGATCCAAATCGTATCTGAAAATCTTTCATTTCTGAGAGAACTGTATCCAGTCATTTGGTTCAGATTCAACACTGAACTAACAAGGCTTAAAGAATCTCTGAAGCAAAGCAAGTCCTCCTTAGTCATCAAAATAGATAAACTGCTCAAGATAGCCACACAGTGTGGTATCACTGACAAAGACGGACAACAGTTAATTCTAGAGTTCTTCCACGAGACAGGAAAGATTGTCTGTCTCAGTAAGTTGCATTAAGTGATTCATTATAAGCATTAAGTTTACAACTTCTTTCCTTGTTCCAGTATTTCTTCCTCCTCTCTTCATCAGTGAAGAGGAGCATGCTGAGCTGGAAGAGCTGGTGTTACTCGATCCAAAATGGCTGATCAATGTCGTGAAGAATGTCGTAGAGTTGAACTTTCGGTCCACAATTGAAGGCAAACACATGAACCAGCTCCGTGAAACAGGTGTTGCAACAGCTGATCTTCTAAAGGATGTCTGGTCTGAATACCTTCAAGAGCCAAAGGAGCAATCATTTCGTCAGATGTGCCTCATGCTTCAGGCACAAGCATTGATACACCCCATCAGATGTGTTTCAAATGTGAAATATCAGAGTGAGTCCGTCTAAAAGCATGTATGCACCGCTACAATATCATACACTGTCAATCATCCAGTACACTTTCTTCTATATACTGTAATCACAGATGAGCAACCACAGTATCTTGTTCCTGGGAAACTCCCAGAGAAGATCAAAGAGGAGCCTGTCCAGTGTTCAAGGTGGACCACATTCTACTTTGATTTCCAGCGGTTTCTTCCCAGGGAGATCTACCATAGACTGGTGTGTCTACTGTTGGCCATCACTCAGAGAAAGAAATCCACAGATCTAGATAAGCCATACCTGTCAAAAAATATGTGCCAATTCAAGAACCTTGATGGTTGCCACTGGAGTATAATGATGGAGACACAGCAACATCGACTCAAGATCTCTGTGCTGTAAGAATTTCATGTGTATAGTCGCAGTGGTTTGTTTGCGACTACCACAACCCACAGTAATGTTGTGGTCTCACAGTTGTGTACACTAAAACCATATACAAGTTTAATTTACTTCTTGCACAATGTCATGTGTATTTGCAGCTCTCGTCGTAGTGACCCTAGGTCTCCTACTGACCACATTAATGCCTTCCATACTGAGTACCTCAGGAAGATATGCCTTCATAGCAACCTGGAGGGACTGAGATATTTTGGTGGCCCTCTACTGGCTCTCTGTGGGCAATGTGGGAGGACAAATGTTATACAATATGTCGATTATTATGAAGGGGAGGACCGACCATCACACTCAGAGTGTCCTCATTGCTTGGAGGAGTATGATGTCAACCAGCTACTGAGAGCAGACCAGGTATTAAAACACTATTCATATACTATATAGTGGGAAAGTTTCACAGAGTTTAACTTTCGTAGATGTCTCTCATCAAAGATTTTTGCATTTTAACTTTTGTGGATGAGCTGTGCAACGTCTATATGTTTATACATTATGAAGAATTGCAGATAAAAACTTTCACGGATGGATCTCGATCTGTGAAAGTTAAACCCCGTGAAACTTTCCCACTATACGTTACTACTTGTATGGAAATCTATAGATAATTTATGGTTACTGTACATGTATACAGGTCAAGCAACATGTTGACCATAAGACAAGTACAAAAGTAGCCTCAAACATGACAGGTTCGTATTTGAGAGTTATAGTCAATACACATTAAGTGATGGTTTAAACACTTAACATGTTTTTATCAGGTGCCCCATCCACCAGCGAGGAGTCTAGCTCACTCCCACCTCTAGACCTTCGTGCCCTAACTATCATAAGATGGAGGAATGTCGAGGGAGAGAGTAAAAGATGCCGGGTGATTGAAACCATCTGCCCCAAGTGGCACAAGGCGGGGGTCTTGCTGGGAATGAGTGCACCTTCACTTCAAGCCATCGCCATGAACTGTCGTGAGAACACTGAACAATGTTGTAATAATGTCTTTGTGAAATGGTTAGATGATGGCTCCCCTCACTATCCCTTATCTTGGAAGGGAGTGTTTGAACTGCTAGAAGACTTAGATGAAAACCAACTAGTCAGTGAGCTTAAGACAGCACTTACTCAACTTTCACAAAGTTAATTTTTATGATTTCATGTATAATATAGACTCATTTTCACCTTTGTTTTTTTCTCTATCAGTGTGGACCACTGCATACTGATTTTCACTTTGTATAGTAAATTTCTTTGGCTAAGAAAATACTTTGGAATGAGATGGCTCTTTGGAAAAACAACAATGAAGATGGGACAGACTGTACCTACAACAGTTCAGGCCTTCCCCATGCATGCGCACTTGGAGGCCCCACCATGGATGACTGCACTGCTTACTGCTTGTTAATTAACAGTAATTGATCATACCACAGTATATACCATATGCATGGTTCACAGGACCACTAACCAATGACCCTTTACTTGGATGTCAGTGGTAACTAACTAGTGACTATGATGTGGTCTCATGTGAGTGAGTATGGAATGGAGGGAAATACCACACTCTATTGGGAACACAAACAAGTGCACCAAAGATCCTTGTGTGGGTTATTACAATGTTCATGTGAATGTGAGTTATAGTACATATGCCAGTTTTGACCATTACCAACCTGTTTGACTATACTATATTATAGCAGCAGCATCATTATAATGTGTCTAAGAAACAATCAGTCCATTCTTGGTACATGCTATTACCAAAATACTCAAACCCACACACTCGTCACTAATTCACCACAGCCGCTAGTTTCCTCAACCCAACCACTACTAGCCCAGCTGATCTGAATCTCCCCAGGGAGTGGACCTGAGTCAGCTATTACCTCCAGAGGAAAGCTGTAGGGTGGACAACAGGCCATAAAGACATACACTGCAACTTCAGTGAACAGCTCACTGAATGCATAATAATTATGAACCAGTCCATTCAATGAGTTGGTGATAATGCATGATTGATTTCAATTGCTTGATTTGCTACCAAGAGCTATAATTATATGCCAAGGGTTTTGTACTCTTGTGTTGATAGGTTGTCCAATGTTGAGTAAAGGCGGGTCAACAAGGCCATAAGTTCACTGGGTGGGGCGCATACCATTTAAAGAATGTGTGTGCACAGAAAAATTGGCAGTTGTTGCAGTTTGTTTACAGCATGGAGAAAGAATCTTTGTCAGTTACAGAGGTGAGTGAATTGCTTGTGTTTTATGAATAAGTAGCCAGTAACCCACAATATACCGCTTGTCAGTATACAGTCATTTTGCAAGTGTAACTATGGCAAAACTAACAACTAGTTGTCTTTCTCTGTTAATGTAATAGAGCTCCTCTAGCTAGCTGCTGAGTGTGTGTTTCAAGTGTTTATTCTTCTTTGTCCCAGGTGGCCATCACTCACCCCCTCTTCTCCATGGATTGGGAGGAGCTACCCCAGTTGCCATGGGGTATGGAAAATGCCAAGGGGGTATGGTACAATGGGTGTGTCCACGTTGGAGGGGGCATTGTGGGGGGTTCAATGAGGAAAGCAGCAACTCTCCTCTCTTATGATGATGGTCAATGGCGCAGAATGAACACCCCAACTAGTCACTATGGACTAGCCATCTACGAGGGCCACCTGGTGTTAGTAGGAGGTCAGGAGTATCCTAGTGAGATCTTCACCAATAAAGTGTGGAAACTACTGCCAAGCCGTGAAGAATATGTGATATGGAAGGAGGATGCCATTCCTCCAATGCCTACAGCAAGATCTGGATCCTCTGCTGTTGGATACAAAGAACTCCTCCTAGTAGCTGGCGGTATCATTGATGGCCACTATCTTGACACTGTAGAACTGTACACATCCGAGGAAGGACAATGGCTGTCCACAACACCCCTCCCTCAGCCATGTAGCTTTATGTCATCTACAATTGTGGGCAGCCATGCTGTCTTTGCAGGTGGCTATAGACAAGAGAGAAAGGTCTACAGCTGTAACATAAAGGACATCTTGGTCTCTCCTTCAATACTACACTGGGAAAGACTGGCAAACCTCCCACACATACTTACATCCCTCACCACACACCAAGGAGTCCTCCTAGCAATTGGAGGATGGACAGGTTCATCTCCCAGTTCCAGCATGATGACGTACTCCTTCAACATACAAAGATGGCACCATTTCTTTGATCTTCCTCTAAAAGTTGATAGTACTTGTTCACTCACCACACCCACTGGAGAGATTATCGCTATTGGAGGGGAGACAGGCTTAGGAGACTGGGTGTTCAAACTACACCTAAATAGTAAGTGCTACATTTTGCATCTATAACCATTGCAGTTGCTTCCGATGCCCAGTCTAACCTCATTAGCTTCTTCGATGTTAAAAAAATTAGAGGCTGAGCTACACGTTATCTTATTCTTTTCCAGATGAAGCTGCTCTTGAGCTCTCCAACATCATCATCAAAGCTGTTCAGAGTGGTCTCCTTGCTTCAGTTGAAAAGGCTCTGACACTAGTGAAGGAGCACTCCCACTCCTCCCAGCCAGACGATGGTAGTCCACTACTGGACTTCTTGGCTCACAGTTCTTCTCCCAATGTATGTTTTGTTTGTTTGTTGGTACATGAAATGACTAGTGTGTTTTCTCAATTAAAGGTATCATCCATTGAGCATTCATGTTCTCCCTTGATGATTGCCACTGCTAATGGAGACACTAAGATGGTGGATATTCTACTGGAGAATGGTGCCTCCCCTTCCTACAAGAACAAGGTTTGGAATAAAATGGTTGTTATTGTATATATATGTGTATATATATATATATATATATACACCTCCAGGATGGTATGACTGCTGTTCATGTTGCATGTAGCAAAGATAACCTCAAACTTGTCCAAAGATTGGTGAATGAACCAACACAGGAAGCTACCAATGTATTGGAAATGACAGATAAAGTATGATGGTTACACACACACACACACACACACACACACACACACACACACACACACACACACACACACACACACACACACNCAGAAAGGACGAACAGTTCTCCATTATGCCTGTGATTCTCAATCAAAAAATGACACTCTAAAATGGCTGTTGAAGAAAGAAGTATGTCTAAAGATGCTGAACAACAAAACCAATGTGAATACATTATTGCTGCCTGAATGATTAGTAATCTCTTCTGTATCTCTCTTTAACTCTCAGACTGGCCTCACTCCTCTGTTGACAGCCTGTAGCAATGGAAATATGGCAGCTGTGGAAGCACTTGTCACTCATGACCAGGTTGACAAGGCTGTATGTGATGAGAATGGCCAGGGTGCTCTACATCTGGCAGCCAAGAACGACTCTTCAGCTCTTGTTGAGCTGCTCCTTGACAAGGGATGTCCAACTGATGCACAAGATTCCAAGGTGAATAGCTTATAATCATAATACCTTGCAAAATATCTGGCAAACATGATTACTTGTACACAGGGGAACACTGCTCTACATGTTGCCTACAAGAAATCCAGCAGTTCTGTCATCACTGTTCTAACAGATGTGGAAAATGGGAGAGTAAAACTGATACCTAATAAGGTAATCACCTGAGCAAAATACTTTGTGTGCATTCCAATTTCATTATCTATATTGTTTGCATGCGATTTAGGAATCCATTGGTATATTTGAATTCATTTTTGTGGCTACCTTAAACAGCAAACCTATATAGACTTGACATTTCTTCAGGATGTTTATATAGACCTTTTCCACACGCACGGGAAAGTAGCGCGAAACAAGTGGAAGTGACGTTTTTTGACACTTTATGACACGTTATGACACAGGCCACGCCCATTGGTGGGCAAGCGAATGGAATTTTGTACTGGCTGACACTGGAGGCTAAGTTTAGTGCAAGCTCAAGAGCCTTCTACTGGAAATAGAAGCAGCAAGCCAGATAAAACATGGAGAAGGGTCCATACAAAGTTTGAATAGCAACAAATCCGAGAAAATAGCACCACATTACGTAAGAAATAGCATGCAAAAGCCACCATGAACTGGACTTACTGGTGTTTCAGATCTATACAAACATTTTGAGTGAGCCAACGAGAGTTCTAGTGAAGTATGAGTTAGTTTACAATCGCCTGAGAAGCCGGCTGAAGCATCCTTCCTCACTGAAGTACTCTTTTCAAGCTTGGCAGTATCACTACTGTACAAATTTGCCCACCAAGGGGTGAGCAAATGGAAATTCCACCGTCACAATTTGTCATAACACGTCATGCATCTCATTAAAAAATCGCTACTGTTGCCGCGTGGAAAAGGTCTATACATGTTTAAAAGTGTCAATGTGTACGTATGTATACTGTATATAGTGGGAAATTTCACCGGGTTCAAATATTCACGATTTCCACGGTCACAATCTGATGGCAAAAAAGAACTGCAAAATTTAAATATGTGCACTTGTAATAATGCTTACAGTTTGTCATGATCAAGGTTGGACAAAATTTGCTTTCTTGCTGAAACGACCTATACCACGAAAATTTGGAAATGCGAAAATTTCCCGCTTTATAATATATACATGTCTCATCATAATAATGTTACATGCAGGATGACCAACTTCCCACTGACATTGAGCCAGATGACAGTAAGTTAAATTACACTCTATTGATAATAACTTGATTCAGAGTCATTACTATAATTCGTATAGTTCTCCCTCCTGAGATCTTGAAGAGAGGGGCTGAAGCAGTTGATGCATACTTCAAGGCCTTGGAGGAAGGACAGTCCAAGATTCCATGGTGTAATTTCCTCATATTGGGCCAGGAGAGGGTTGGCAAGACCAGCCTCTATCACCTCCTGGTCAACAAGCCATTCAACCCAGATCAGGAGTCGACACGTGGAATTGATAATGTGATCGTAGACACAGTAGTGGACACACGTCACGTCGGGGTCGAAGACTGGGCTGAGAAAGACGAGAGCACAGTGCAGCAACATGCAGATCAACAGTTTGTTGAAGGAGTGATTAGAGCTCTACGAACAGACCTCTTTGCTCCTAGTGATAGTTCCACTCCAACTGTGACAGAGTCTGACCTGGAGGAAAAGTTGTCCCAGCTAATACCAGAGATCCAACAGATCTTCACAGCCAGGAAGAATCCTCCCACACTAACTGATGCTCAACCCCGGCAACTAAAAAGCCAAACTCAATCTGATCTACTAAAAGAGTTATCCAGGCTTGCATCAGAGATTGAAGAAATCCTCACAGCTAGGATGAATCCTCGTGTTATATTCACAAATGCTCAGTCCTACCTGGACTCTGACAAAGAAATATTGAAACTAGAACCATCAGAGATAGAACAAATCCTCACAGTCTGGTCAAATCCTCCTTCTACTACAGTCACAGAATTAGAAACGGATCAACCACACGCTATGGAAGAAGATCCACCAACTTCAGACCAGAGCAGTCAACCAACAGAAGCCATGGCAGTTGTCCTTAAAGTGAGCAGTCAACATGTGAAGCTAATCAATCAACAGCTCGTGGCCACTCTTTCAAAGGAGATAAATGAAGAGGAAATTGCACTTATTTTCAATGTTCTGGATTTTGCCGGTCAAAAGGAGTACCGTCCAATGCACCACTGCTTTCTTACGAGACGAGCACTGTATGTGGTGGTGTTCAACATACAGAAAATCATTCAGTTTCTAGAGAAGCTAAAGTCTCAGGAAGGTGTCTCTCCAGATATGCCGAACCCCTTTGAGGAGCTGAGGTATTGGCTCCACTCCATCCATGCCCACACTCTTCCTGCTGTCCCTGGCAAAGAGAAGACCCATCTGAAGAATGTCTGTATTGTGGGCACTCATCGTGATGTTTTGAAAGATGGCAAGCTGGTGCGTATCAGTGATGAGAAGCTAAATGAGATCAATGATGCACTAAAGGAGGAAATCTACAGTGACGATAGGTGTTCATGTCACCTTCACGTGATGGGTGCTAACAAGGACAAAATTTTCTTAGCTGTGGAAAATTCAATTGATGGTAAAGAAATGGAGGATCGTGAAGCAAGTGGAGCCAAGGCTCTTCAAGAGGAGATCCAAAACGCATCTAAAAATCTTTCATTTTTGCGAGAAGTGTATCCAGTGAGCTGGTTCAATATGAACACTGAACTGACCAAGTTAAAGGAATCTCTAAAGCAAAATAGGTCCTCTCTAGTCATCAAAATAGACGAAGTACTCAAGATAGCCACACAATGTGGTATCACTGACCAAGACGGGCAACAGTTAATTCTGGAGTTCTTCCATGAGACAGGAAAGATTGTCTGCCTCAGTAAGTTAATTGCATTGACTTATGCATTGAGGATTAATTGAGTTCTTTTCTTGTTGCACAGAATTTCTCCCACCTCTCTTCATCAGTGAAGTAGAGCATTCTGAGCTGGAAGAGCTGGTGTTACTTGATCCAAAATGGCTGATCAATGTCATGAAGAATGTCGTAGAGTTAAACTTTCGGTCCACAATTGAAGGCAAGCACATGAACCAACTCCGTGAAACAGGTGTTGCAACAGCTGATCTTTTAAAGGATGTCTGGTCTGAATACCTCCAAGAACCAAAGGAGCAGCCATTTCGTCAGATGTGCCTCATGCTTCAGGCAGAAGCATTGATACACCCCATCAGAAGTATCTCAACGATGAAATCGCCTAGTAAGTGCACGCACCATCACAATCATCCAGCACGTACGTGTGCATGTGTACACTTCCTCCTACTACAGCCACAGATGAGCAACCACAGTATCTTGTTCCTGGGAAACTCCCGGAAAAGATCAAGCANCATTCTCTTTCAAAACAGTTGAAGGTATGAAACGCCTTGTTGTATTGTAGGACTGTGGGTGAACTACCGTAACGAAAAACATTCTCTATCAGTTCTGAGTCCTTGGAGCTATGGTATAGTCAAGGCCCCACCCAGTGAATACGACCATACTGGAGGCTGTTCAGGATCCAGGGGAATATCTGGAATCGTTAGGTTTTCTAGGTCACAAGTTGGAAGCAATGAATTCTCGTATTTCTCAATGTAGGACTCAGCAAAATCATTTAAACTCACAAAACCTTGCTCATTTGAAATGGTGATTTGGATGCAGTTTTCATTGGCAATGCTTTTCAACTGTCCAAGTGCCTCAGGTGTTGCTAAGAATGGAATGTGCATACAGTGTTGTGGTACATTACCACTAACAATTTGTTGTTGCACTGTTTGAATCAGCTCCGTTATTTTGGGTTCACACTTTTCAATATCGATTCTAAATCCCGACAGCTTTATCGAACTTCCTTCAACACGATACGTGACACCATTTGTGTCTGTCAATCGTTTTAGTTCAGCTATAACTTGTGGATGCTTGACAAACAGCTGACATACCACCTCATCAGAAAGAAGAATGTCCTTTGAACAATGCTCCTTGAAGTCTTTTTGTGGAGGTGCAGTAGCTGTACTAGCTATGCTGGAAGGAACAGATGGGATCTTTTTTTCTAGCTTTAAGTTTGAAAAAAAAGGATTGTCTCCAGATTGAGACAAAGATTGTGAAGCTTGTGAGCTTGTTTGCTTGGTTTTTCCACTGTCCAGTAACCTTTTGGGTGATTTCTTCCAATAAGGATGGTGTCGTTTTGATCCCTCTTCATTTTGCTTTAGAGTCGGTGATATCTTGAGAGATGTTTGGCCACCAAAAGAAAGCGATTTCTGTGCTTGTCTTACTGGTGTTGGTGACACTCGTTGGCTACTTTTCCTGGTAGTGGTTGATCTATAAGACTGAATGGACAAATTGCGTGAGTGCCTTGTCATCCTTCTACTCGGAGAGTGTGAGGGGAAAGATTCACTCAACTTTGGCTCTGATTTGCTCGATGCTGTACTGAGTGAGAGATCTTTAGGAGGGCTGAAAGAAAACTTGAGGATGCCAAAGCAGTAGACTGAGCAGTTTTATCATCATCATCTTCAGGATCAGAACTGGCAACAGGTGGTGGTGGTGGCTCAGGAAGTGATTTGTCAAGATTAAGACAGAAAGTGGTGCTAGTTGATTCATCAGTCTTTATCTTAATTCCATCTTCAGGGGTACTCTGAAATATCGATCGTTTTCGTTCACCGAACTTCAACTGACCGAGAGTTGGTGTGGGAGATACCTGTCTAGTTTGAGGTGTAGGGGATGAACTTATCTTTTCTTTGTCTTCAACAAGTTTTACTCTCATTGTTGATCCATTCACCACTGTCCCATCTAGTTCCCTCACAGCTGACTCAGCTTCTTCAAGAGTTAGAGAATTGTGCTACTGCTGACTTACTTCCGCTTGCTGCGGTGAGCTCCATCCTCAGGACTGTTCCACACTGAGAGAGGGTGCTCCTGAGCCACTCTGAGGAGAGGGACTTGGCAATGTGAGTCACTTTGACTGACATTTTTCAGGGGGCGCGGTCACATTGTAATATTATAATTATTATTGCGAATGTAAAATACGCGCATTGCAAAGTATTATGAATGCTAGGTATATATCTAGGTATTACTTGTCATGATCATAAATAACATAATATACAAATGGTCCATTCACTGCATGTATCGTACATAATCATGTGACCAGAGTCTTGATGTATTGGAATAAACGAGACTACTGTACAATAAATGATTATTGTCCAGGTTAGTGTGACTGATTTTGTGCTGATGCTATACAACTGGCTGCTGTTGTGAGTTCTGTTGTTTGTGTCTCACAAAGAGACACTGTAGGCCTTCTGGTCCTCAGTCATTGTTAGAACCATCGGTGTAATCCTACTATCATGTGTGCCATCCTACAAGAAGCATGCATACTATGCATGCATGCATTGAGTGTGGTTGTCCATTAGTACACAACAACCCATGCTAGCCATCTTTTGGTTATTACCTCTATTTCTCTTTTTACTTCCAATTTCGTGTACTGTAAAGCACTAATAATAATAATAATAATAATAATAATAATAATAATAATAATAATAATACACACCAACATGCAGGGTCAAACACCTTCTGAGGCTGACAGCGGTACACCGTCCATGAATCCTCTGAGCCCTCTAGATTGGGAGACCAAAGGAACTTCCGCTGCTGTGAGTGTCTTTGTGTGGACAGATTTCGCTCTTGGGATTGTGGCTCAGCTGCATAAACAGGTTACTCTCTTTCTATCAAGAATGTACATGCTACATTTTGCAGGCGTGCATGGTCTACACATTTGTAGGTTGATTGCACGGCGCATGCGCAATGAGCCACAACTACGTGGGTGGGGCTCAATATAATCAGGCGCGCGCGGCAAGAGAACAGTTGGAAGAAAGCAGCAGTCATGCAGGTTTTTTTCGTTTGTTTGTGGCGTGATAGCTGAAGTCTGTCAGTTCAGTTGAGTTTTTCACAAGTGTTTGCTGAAATTATGCAGTCTGTTGAAAGTTTGTTTGTAGTATGGATTATATAAAAGAACAGTTGGATGTTACTGAGGTAGGTTGTGTCATTACTGTTTCTCTTTCAGTTTGTATATGTAAAAATAAAAAGAGAATTCACTGTTAAAAACGCAGCTTTAATAGCTGTAAATTTACCTATGAAAACAGAGCCTACCGTATAGCGGGAAATTTTCGTGGGGGAAAATTTTTGCGAATTTCGCGGTTTGCCAGCTTTCCGCGAAAATTTTCCCCCACGAAATTTGTAAGGTATAATTATGGTCGTCACGTATAGTTGAGACGCAATCCACGAAAATTTTCCCCGCGAATTTCTATTCAAGACGAAAGCGCAAAAATTTTCCCCCACGAAAATTTCCCGCTATACGGTATTATATCCAAATTCTTTCTTTTTGCAAAAAACCGAGAAATTTGTTGCAGGCAGCTGTTATGTTGTTTGTGTGTAGAAAATAACAAATGGCGCTATTTGGCAGAAGCTCAGCTTCTAAAAATGAACACTGAGCTAGTTGCAAGTAAAAATGAAAGCCCCAAGGCGGCGCACTCACATGTATATGTATGCATGACATATGACCAGCACGGTCCACTGAGAGGTGTCAGCGGCCTAGCAAATTCTAGTCTCGTCCCCAGACCCCACCCCTTCTCATCTCCAAGGAGAAAGAGGGTCTGGTCTCAATTGAGCGAATTCTTGGTTGTGCTGAGTCAGCAGTCGTGAAAACAGGTAAGCCAATCAGATTGCAGCATTCGAGTTTTCACGTGTCCTTCAATTGCATATCTCACGAGACTCGAGATGTCTCAGTACAGTGATCGGGGAACTTTAATAGCTTTGCGTGAATCGCTTACAACAGAACGTCTCAAATATTGTATAGAAGTGTAGAAATCGCTTACAGAAGAGTTTTACTAGTGAAAAAGTAGATCGTGCTAATTGGGCTATAAAATTAAAGCCAGGATGGATCTGGTAAGCAATCAGACATTGTAATCTAGTTGACCAGGCGGCTCTAGTGATTGGTTCCCTACACACGCACACCAGATTTATAATTGAGCTAGCTCTGCTCCTAGCTTGTCACTTTAAAGTACGTACATACACAGACACACACACTCGTCACATGACATCCAGTTTCACTGCTGACTCAGCACAACCAAGAATTCGCTCAATTGAGACCAGACCCTCTTTCTCCTTGGAGATGAGAAGGGGTGGGGTCTGGGGACGAGACTAAGCAAATTCAAGCCTGCTGCAATTGACAAAAAAAAAAAAAAAAAAAAAAAAAAAAAAAAAAAAATTCTGTCATTCACCAAAACTCTCAATCTGTAATCTGGAGCTATGATCAGCTATCTTGTCAATTCAATTGCTAACAACTCTTCCCTAAACACAGCAACTCATTCTGTGCATCTTCTGATTACATTTGTGGTGTCTTTCATGTTCATCTCCCATCGCTCTTAAGTGCTATTCGTCACTTCAATCTCTTTTATAACATTCAATAGTCTTCGGAACGTTATACTACTGTCCTCTCATGTACAGTAATGTGCTCAGCCATCTCTGACACTTTCCTTCTATATAATTCGCTTGCAACTCTATCTCTACAAAAAAAAAACAAAAAAAAAACAAAAAAAAAAAAAAAAAATCATATCTACTGACAACAGTTGTGTGGTGTCTTATCTCTCCATCTTCCTTNTAGAGTTGCAAACGAATTATATAGAAGGAAAGTGTCAGAGATGGCTGAGCACATTACTGTACATGAGAGGACAGTAGTATAACGTTCCGAAGACTATTGAATGTTATAAAAGAGATTGAAGTGACGAATACCACTTAAGAGCAATGGGAGATGAACATGAAAGACACCACAAATGTAATCAGAAGATGCACAAAATGAGTTGCTGTGTTACATGTAGTACATGTAGCTTTTGTAGTACAAATTTAATGCCCACATATGACGTCACAGCTGGTACTCATAGTGTATTTCTAAGAGTTTACAGATGCATTTCTCTACACTGGCAAGGTCTTATCCACAGTGTGTACAGTTACTGCAATACTGGGATGTAAAGATCACATGAACAGGAAATGAGATTTGTGGGACAATTTGCATCAGCTTGTCCAGTCTTCTGAAGTTGACCAAGATGGCTACCTCGCTTGTACCTCGTGTGTTTGGAGAGTTTTGGTGACTGAACCAGAGAGCGTATAAAAGTCTAGTTTGTTTCTACACTCGCTACAATGATAGAAGTAGCTGTTTTCAACAAAAAGTAAAGGAGTCCAATAGTGAATTTTTTTCTTATTGGTGTCATAAAAGTGGTAATATTTATCGATTTTTGATACAGTATGTTTTTGATCATAGTAAGTCTATTGCTTTCTGTTTTCACTCGAGTGTACTCTTGGAAATAACTAACCTTCTGACAGAAGATGAGGCTTCTGCTGTATTTTGCATCACCTTGTCCAGTGAGCTGAACATGGCTGTCCTGCTCAGCACCCCCCAAGGGCCTACTCCTTTATTAGCAGGGGATTTGTAGTCTAGCCCAGTTTGATGGCATATATAGGTTAACAAAGTTTTAAAGAACACGATTTAACAAAAAGGAGCTTCAGAATGACTATCACAAGAAAAATATGAACAACCTATAAAAACGCAGACATTTTTCTCCCTATGGTCTAATACAAACCAGACCGGATGCGCGAATCAGGTAAAATTGAGGTCTTAGTGCAGACTGCGAGGGTTAAATATAGGCGGCTCCCAGTGTTCGTAACACCACACCCCTTAATTAACGCAGTGTATTATGCCATAGATTATGCACATCATTGTTCGTGTTTGTGGTACCAGTAGCTATGAATGCAACATTTCTTGCTTTTTTCGGCTGCCAGTGCCGCGGAGTGAAGTTCTATGATTTAGCTGAGGTTGGGGTGAAATATGGTACTCAAGTAAATCTTGAAAGAGAACCTGAAAACCCCCATGATGAGAACTGTGTAGCTGTTTATGTGCCGCAACCAGGCTCTGCAGCTGGAAGAAGGAACTTGATGCTTGGACACATTGCGCGGGAAGCAGCACCATGTTTAGGGAAGTTATTAACCTATCCTGTTGGTGTTTCTTGGTGAGTACAAGCACTATTACTATTTAGCTATACTAGTATTACAACACATCATGACAAGGCATCAAACTTCAATATCATTACTTTTGTGTATTTGTATTTCTCTGATTCACAAACGTCTGCATCACTTTCAATACATATCTTTCCAGCAAGTTCATCGAAATGATGGAGTTTCAACAACAGACCTTTGTGAGCTATGTGAGGGAAAAGCTGGAGAATTTCTTCTTCGATTTGTGTCTTCGTGTATTCACTGATTCTATGTGAATTAAAACGCCAGATCTTCTTGGTGCTTTTTTCTCCTTCGTGCAGCTCCACCACAATCTTCAAGAGTCGATCCATCACTGACAGCATGCACGATATGCTTGGCACAATCAATTTGCATGCGCAATAGCTCCCGCCACGACTATTCACGTCCGGTGCATGTTACTACGTGGCCACACCCATTTAGAATTTCATTGATTAGAATAAATTATATACGAGTAAACAAAACTTTTGTGAATCTGTCTGATTGTGCATTTTAAAGATATAGAGGTCCTCGTACATAGTACAGATATCTGCAAGTAGGCCTATAGGCTAATGTAACTGTAAATATTCAATTCTCTTGTCACCGCAAAGGAATCTTTGAAGTTGACCACCATGACCACCGAAATCAAGGGCAAAATCGTCTTGACCCTTTGACCAACCACGTTATTTGGCCTTGACCCTTTGACCGACACTTTGACCGCGGTCGCAAACGGTCGTATGGCAGGTATGGTTGTGACCCCCCCTTGTCACTGACTTACTTGAACGAGATTTCCAGGAAAACAAAAGACACTGAGGTGGTTTTGAACACACAAAGTAACTTCTTTTCACCTGGACTAGCGTCTTTTGCACTTGTTTACTGCCAAAATGCACTAAAACAAGATCTAGAAACTTAGCCTATAAATTTGTGTACTTCAGTGCAGCCATCTTGTGAAGTTATGTAGATAGAGTTCAAAGGTCGTTATCTATCCACGTGGCATTTAATGCGCATGCGCATTAGCCTAGTTTAGCTTTATGAAAACAGTTACTGCTACCCAAGCTTTTTGTAGGGACTAACCAGTCTCTGATAGTCTCCACACTTTAGTGTTGAAAAAAAGTGAATGAACAAGTATAGTAAAAATTTCATAAAAATTAGTGGGGTAGGAATGGGCAGTGCTGTAAAAAGTAAGGAAACAAGGCATGTGTGTCGCAATTTCGGCACATGACTACTTCATTTTTATGTCCAAGCCTTGCAATCTAACCTAAGAGTTTTAAGGGTTAACTGAAACAATAACATTTTGTAGGTAAATTGCCTGCTTATGTACTTTAGCTAACTTAGCTATAACCATGCAATGTATACCGTGATTGGCTTGCACAATCTATGACATCAAGCCATTATTATAATAATATCAATGGGCATGTACAACATTGTTTGAACCATACATATCAGTATTTATTTTATATGACTGGATGCATGAGGAATCGAAAGTGAAAATGAAGTAGTCATGTGCCGAAATTGCGACACACATGCCTTGTTTCCTTACTTTTTACAGCACTGCCCATTCCTACCCCACTAATTTTTATGAAATTTTTACTATACTTGTCTCATGTTAAATGAATTATGTACTGCTAATGAATGAATTATGTACTGCTAATGAAAACCTAGGTGAGCTGAACAAACAACATGCTCGCTATGTAATGAGGTAGCTGCATAATGATTGTTCAAATTAATTTTGTCAATTCACCACTCAATCTCACAGTGTTCCCTGCAATTGGTACAAATTGGCTCCACACTGACCCCAACAATGAAATATATTACAGTGACCACTACAGTTCAAAATGGCTCCCTGTCAGTGTTCATGCACGGGACGGATATCAGCAAGTAGCTTAGCAAGTGTACCAGTTCAGATTGTGTCCACAAATTCTACTCAAACTGGTTCTTTGGGCAACTGTAGCCTATAGCTGGTCTGGAGGTGTATCGTGGAGAGGGTGTGCATCCATCAGTCCCAGAGGGTGCACCATTGGAGACGACCTCACCATACAGGACTGGTAGAACTAGGTCAGGAGAAGCCATATAGCTACAGTAAACATCTGACCTTTGTACCCCAGGTGCAGGAAGGACAGCTGGCTTATGAGAGAGCTGACTATGAGGGAGAGCTCTATTGTACAAATGTGTCATGTGACACGCATTGAATCAGAAAATGATTTTCAAGGATGCCTGTTTTAAACTACAAAGCATCCAAAATAAAAGAAGCTAAGGTATATAATTATATACTGCTGTAACATAAACCCTATAACTGCTATAATATTATAAGAAATTCGCGGCAAATGCAGTAATGATCACATTTTATCTATTCATGAAGATATGCATAGTCTTTGTTTGTGTTAGGTGTTTCTTGGGAACTAACATTAAAATAACCTCCAAAAGTTTGTCTATATTCATTGTGGCAACTGGAGATAACATTTCATTCTATCATTTGCAGTCTCTTTGCAGCCAGGTTAATTCAATTAACTGGATCAGAGAAGACAACAGCTGTTCTATGATAACAACAGTTACTGCTAGTACTCCAATAGTATCAACTACTATTAGAGGCAACTACTTTGGCATGGCTAGTGCTGAGACTAGTGGAACAGCTCCTGACTCAGACAATAATATTCTACAATATGTAATCTTTGGCGCAGGAGGAGGGATAGGGGCACTGGTGCTGGTCATGCTGTTTGTCAGTATGGTGATTGGCTGGCTTGTCAGGAGAAACGAAGGGAAAAATGAGACCACTACAACACAGCATACCACCACAATACCAGCTGCCCCTAATGAAGGGCAAACTAATGATGACCAGCCACAGCATGGTGCATTGGTAGTCACTCAAGGTAAGAATATCACATGCAGTGTTGCATAAACTGTAGATTTGATCATGTGAACCAAAGATATAAAGGATATGATGGTTCCCAATGTATAGATATTATATATGAAAATGTTGATCTTGTTGGAGGAAACTACATCATTAACCCAAGTCACACTCTTGATTCACAACTGGAAGACAACCCATCTTATGGCAGAGCCCTCTCTTGGATAACAAACACATAAATCACCAAGTGTCAATAATCAATATCGCATGCCCACGTGGCACTTTAAAATTAGTAGCAAGGAATAAACTATACTAAAATAATGCATAAACTATATATCTGGTGAGATAATATTATATATACATATATAGCATACAAGTTTCCAATAGTTGTGAAACACAATAACAGTTTATGAATCCATGATTTTTGGGAAAGAAAAAAACAATTAAAGAAAAACCTTTACCATCTAGCTGTGCAGCAAGAGCTCAAGAATAATTGAGCAGAAACATGAAATATTCAATTATTGTGTTAGTAGCTGTACTAACAGTCCAGCATGTGAAGAGTGTCACCATCCCTAATGCAACATGTGTCACTAGGAAAGACAGAGATGCAGTATTCACAAGTATGGACTGCAGTTCAAATCAAAGTAATTTTTGTCCAGCAGATATGCCAACCTATCTCGTGTCAAATGAAACATGTACTGCTAATGAAAACCTAGGTGAGCTGTACAAACAACATGCTTGCTATGTAATGAGGTAGCTGCATAATGATTATTCAATTACCACAAGCTTATCTTGCTTATAGTCTCACAGTGTTCCCTGCAATTGGTACAAACTGGCTCAACACTGACCCCCACAATGAAATATTACATTACGGTGACCACTATTCAAAATGGCTCCCTCTCTGTGTTCACGAGACGGACTTCAGCAAGTAGCATAGCAAGTGTACCAGTTCAGATTGTGTCTTACTCCAATCAAACTGGTTCCCTTGATAACTGTAGCCTAGCTGGTCTGGAGGTGTATCATGGAGAGGGTGTGTCCATCAGTCCCAGAGGGTTCGCCATTGGAAATGACCTCACCATACAGGTAGAACTAGGTCAGAAGAAGCCATATAGCTATGGTAAACATCTGACCTTTGTACCCCAGGTGGAGGAAGGACAGCTGCCTTATGAGAGAGCTGACTATGAGGGAGAGCTCTATCGTATGAATGTGTCATGTGACGTTGAATCAGAAAATGATTTTCAAGGATGTGTGTTTTTCAAGCTACAAAGCATCCAAAATGAAGGAAGTAAAGGTATTAAGTGTTAGTTTTTCAAACAATATAGCTATAGATGTACAATATTGTTTTGTGGAGGCAAATTTCTGTTTGTAAACTGTTTCTTTGGGAATATTGAAATGATCGTTACAATACATAAAGTTTATTGATCGCAAGATAGTGAGAGAGAGTGCATCACATTTCTATACCACAGTCTTTGCAGCAAAGTTCAACTGTACTGTACCTGGGACCAGAAACGATAGCAGCTGTCCTACAATAACTACTGGTAGGCCAATAGTATCAACTACTACTAACAATCCAATGGATCCAACTACTTTGACCATGGCTACTACTGAGACTAGTGGAACAACTACTGACTCAGACAACAATGGTGATTCTAATATTCTACAATATGTAATCTTTGGAACAGGAGGAGGGATAGGGGCACTGGTGCTGGTCATGCTACTCCTGTGTGTGGTGATTGGCTGCCTTGTCAGAAGAAACAGAAAAAACTACGTGATCACAACAACTGTCACAACAGTTCCAGCTGCTGCAGCTGAAGAGCACAATGAACAGCCGCCTCAGCAGATAACAACAGCAGAGACTGAAGGTAAGCCAACCTATGTTTAGTACCTTGTCAGTATTGCTTCATAAGAGTCATCCAAAGATGAAGGATATGCATGATGTTCATATCTTCTATAGTGAGTGAAGTTGCAACACAGCAGACAGCTGTGGATCAAGTCACAGCACCAGCTGATCATAGAGAGACTGTAGCTCCCAATGAAACACAGGGAGAACCTTCCTACCCAGAAGGTATACATATATACATGCTTAGATCGATATACACAAAATGTACTGACAGTCTCCTTCTATGCATGCATACATATGACAAGACCACACCTACGCAGCCATCGTTGAGGCACCCAGACCTGTGAGGGTACCCCCTCCACCACCTGTCCCCCTAAAGAACGACCCCCGCCCACCACTCCCTGCCAACAATGTAACGGCCCCCATCCACAACTATAATTCCAGTGTCGTAGAAGCAACCAATTCAATGGTAATCCAAGCTGAGATCACCATGGAGACAACCAAGCCATCAGAAACAGAGGGAGCAGGAAAGACCAGCCTCACGGCAACAGCTACAGAGTTCAAAGAAGACGATGTTGATTTCACTTTTGACACATTCAAGCCAAAGCTGAGAGAAAAGAAAGAAAAACATTCTTCCTGTACCTTGCAGCATGGAGATTTGGACCCACATCACAGCAAGTTCATCCAGGTGTATGAGCCAGTGACAACGATTTCAATACCCCATTCTCCTACACACAAACTAGCCGATCAATACGACCAGCTGGTTCACGACAAGATGACGAAATCACGACACAACACATCACCAAGTTCTGTCCAATACTCAAAGCTCATCAAACAAGAGATGTCTTCTTCAACTCAAGAAAAACAACCAGCTGGTAAGCTGAAACAGGATAAGCTACAAGACATCAAAAGTGGATACAGTTTGTTAGAAGCTTCTTGTTCAAGAGACTCTCAACCTTCTCCCCCACCTCTGCCTCCACCTTTGAACTCCAACGACTCCATCTTGAGGAAGAATAAAACCTACAGCTTCATCTACAACAGCTCCAGTGACGAGGAAGATGAGATAGGGGCAGCTGTGTCCATTACCCCTCCACCCCTCTACGATCAACCAACAAGTCTCTCACTCGTACTGACAAAGAACCCTGCGTTCGTTGACAGTCCAGCTGTGGAGGCAGCTGCTGGCCAGTTTGGAACAGCTGACCAGCCACAAGAGGAACCAATTTACGATCTTCCCCCCTCCTCCCCCTTGCTGTCCTCCCAGGACTCCTACGTCGACATGCAAGGACACCACATCCACAGAGTGTAGGTCAGAGATCAATATAGTGTTTACAATTAATGCACACACAGACACGTCATTGTTGTTATAATTGCACAGTTGATAGCAAACAGTTGATAATTTGGGGAACTGAAATTGTTGACTACAGAGCACTGCAGACGCTTGCAGTAGAGAACTCCATTGGGAGATACAACACACACGCTGTATATGCAATCATAACAAACATGAGAGTTTACCCAAATTCACTGAATTCAAGGAAATTTTGTCAACACCACTGCACACTAGCATACATGGGTATAAACCATGGACACTCCCTTATAATTAGACTGGGCAATGTATAATCTGGGAATACATAAGCTAAACACCCCCCACAAGTTGTACACTCCCTCACTAAATAGAATGTGTTATTCATGAGGACTCCAGTGTTGCAGTACATCGAGCAGTTTTCACGCTCCACTGACCAGTGGAATGTGGAATGGGGGATTGGGTTACATTCTATTAACTATCATTGAACCATAAAGTTTACACACACAGTAAACGACTCCTAGGACAGATATAGCCAGCCATGGCAGCTACTCCTGCAGCAGGTCATATCCTCAGACTTCTAGGCAGTCTTCTCCTACTAGCTAGGTTAGGTTCCGGGACTAGCATTGCTGGTCCACAGTGTATTTTCAGAAGACAAGGTCAAGACATTGTCTACACAGACAGGGAGTGTAGTCAGCCTATGCTCTGTCCAATGGCACAACCAACGTACCTCATTTCAAGTGAGAGGTGTATTTCTGACCAATCTCTTGGTAAGTAGGCATGATTGAATCACAAGGAGACAATTCCCGGGCAAATGCCTGGGAAATACAAACTATCCCATACTATATCCATAGTTTCAGAATGTTCCCTCCAATTGGCACCAATAAGCTCAACTCCAACAGATGCTATCATGGCAGTGACTATTCAAAATGGCTCCCTGTCAGTGTTCACAGGACCAGCAATGACTGTACCAGTTCAGATTGTGTTATATTCCAATCAAACTGGTTCCCTTGGTAACTGTAGCCTAGCTGGTCTGGAGGTGTATTGTGGAGAGGGTGTGTCCATCAGTCCCAGAGGGTTTGCCATTGGAGACAACCTCACCATACAGGTAGAACTAGGTCAGGAGAAGCCATATAGCTACAGTAACCATCTGACCTTTGTACCCCAGGTGGAGGAAGGACAGCTGCCTTATGAGAGAGCGGACTATGAGGGAGAGCTCTATCGTATGAATGTGTCATGTGACACTGAATCAGAAAATGACGTAGAAGGATGTGTGTTTTTCAAGTTTGTAAGCAACCAAGAAACTTCAATCAGAAATGGTAAACATAGCTAGCTAGCTAGCTAGATATTGAAATAGAACTGAAATTAACTTGTTACCATTCTATAGGCAAGTTCAACTGCACAGTACCAGGGACAGCTGCCTCCTCCAATGAAACATTCACTGATGATCCCTGTTCATTGTCGACCACCACTATTTCTACCACAGAGAGCCAGGACACACCAATGACGACCAATAGCAATCCACAGACGACCATTGCTATGGAAACCACACTAACCACACCCACTATAAGGACGACATCATTGACTACAGAGGGTTGTACCTGTGCAGCTGAGGGTGTGCACACATCAGCAGCAATAGTCCTTGGAGTGATAAGTGGAGTGTTTCTCCTTGTCATCATCTCATTGAGTGTTGCCGTTGGTTACCTAGGAACGAGACTGAGACGAATCACCAATGCTCAAAAACTTCTTGAACAAGTAATGACACCTATCACAGACACACACACACACACACACACACACAACGTAGTTGCTATGATACACACACACACACTTGGTCCACACAGATCCAGCGACAGGGAGGTGGGATAGCCAAACCAGGGACAGAACTTGTATTCACTAATCCAACATCAAACGGTGAGCCACACAGCTACATGGACCAGACAAAATGTTACTAATTTTCCCCCCCAAATGTTGATCCAAATGTACAGACCCCATGTACAATGACCAGAGTGCCAACTAGAAGAGCTGAAGTGAGGCTATCTGACAGAAATGCTCCATCACAGAATGAAATGGCTATACAATAAAACTTTCCAAATGGCATTAAAAGTATTATTAGTGAGTGCATGTATCAGAGAATAATGGTAAACTCCAATGTATGTATGGTACAGTAGTTCAGTGCGCACACATGATTCAGACCAATCATATACAATGGTATGAATGTTGATGAATCAGTGATGTTAAACTGGCTAACATGTTCAGTAGCGCATACTTTGTTTAGCTACATAGAATATAAAAGTGAATAAGCCATTCATTAAGCCCAGATATTAATCATAATTATTGTTATTGCTAACTAGACACACATAGAAAGATATGATAGAACTATACAAAGANCACACGTACAAACACATGTGCACACACACCTATGCCTATACATATGTGCACATGCACAAGTGGGGGGCACTCGTAATTAGGGGCATACAACTAGTTGTTAGCTATTGACCCCCTGTGACCCCTAGCTACTCTAATGTCACCTCCATGCACCCATCAAGTAACTGGAAATCATTGCTAGGTAATGGCAAACAAAACACATACACACAGGAAGGAAGAACAGTTCTCCATTATGCCTGTGATTCTCATTCAACCAGTGAAATTCTGAAATGGCTGTTGAAGAAAGCACTATGTGTGAGGATGTTGAACAACAGAACAAATGTGAGTGCTTTATTCAGTTTTTTTTTCCACTAAAATAATATTTATTGTTATTATTACAATCAACTCATACACTTACTTCACTTACACTAAAATAACACTCTTAGGATTTATTTTCTATATCCTTAACTCTCAGACTGGCCTCACTCCTCTGTTGACAGCCTGTAGCAATGGAAATATGGCAGCTGTGGAAGCACTTGTTACTCACGACCAGGTTGACACAGCTGTGTGTGATGAGAATGGCCAGGGTGCTCTACATCTGGCAGCCAAGAATGACTCTTCAGCCGCTCTTGTCAAGCTGCTCCTTGACAAGGGACACTGTCCAATTGATGCACAAGATTTCAAGGTGAAAAAAGTTCAATGACATGCACCATAAGTGGTTGCATGCATCCATGGTGTTAATATAATATTCCTTAAACAGGGTAACACTGCTTTACATGTTGCCTACAAGAAGTCCAGTAATTCTGTCATCACTGTTCTAACAGATAAGGAAAATGGGAGAATAAAACTGATACCTAACAAGGTAACCCCAAATGAATACCTTAGCTTGCAGCTTGTTGATGGTATAGTTAGATAATGTGTGCATGTGTGTTTTAGGATGAGTGCAAATTTTCAAGCATATTATCACAGTTTTAAATTACAGTACTGTACATGTGGTGTCTGCTAGCTTGCATGTGTTGCACTATCCAAAGCAAATTACATGGATAAAGCAATCAAGCTTGAGGGTGGCAGTGTCAATGTGTATGCATACATGTATCATTACACCCTGTTTATCTTCCACAGGATGGCCAACTTCCTGCTGACATTGAGCCAGATGACAGTAAGTAAATACTACATTGTTGTAATAAATTCATTACTGGTTATAATATATATATTATTGTGGTCATGTATAGTTATCCCTCCTGAGATCTTGAAGAAAGGAGCTCAAGCAGTTGATGCATACTTTAAAGCCTTGGAGAAAGGACAGTCAAAGATTCCATGGTGTAACTTTCTCATCCTCGGCCAGGAGAGGGTTGGCAAGACCAGCCTCTATCACCTCCTGGTTAACAAGCTATTTGACCCCAATCGAGAATCTACCAGAGGAATTGACAACACTATTGTGGACACTGTAGTAGACACACGTCATGTTGGGGTTGACGACTGGGCTGAGAAAGACGAGAGCACACTACAGCAACATGCAGATAAGCAGTTTGTCAAAGGAGTGATTGGAGCTCTACCAACAGACCTCTTTGCTTCTAGTGATAGTCCCACTCCAACTGTGACAGAGTCTGACCTGGAGGAAGAGCTATCCAAGCTAACGCCAGAGATCAAACAGATCCTTACAGCCAGAAAGAATCCTCCCACACTCAGTGATGCTCAACCCTGGCAACTAAAAAGCCAAACTCAATCTGACCTACTAAAAGAGTTATCCAGGCTTGCATCAGAGATTGAACAAATCCTCACAAACAGGATGAATCCTCATGCTGTACTGACACAAGCTCAGTCTTACCTGGATTCTGAGAAAGCAATATTAAAACTAGCACCGTCAGAGATAGAACAAATCCTCACAGTCTGGACAAATCCTCCTACAGTCATAGAATCAGAAACGGATCAACCACACGCTATGGAAAACCCATCAACTTCAGATCAGAGCAGTCAACCAAGACAAGCAGTTTTCCCTAAAGCGAGCAGTCGACATGCCAAGCTAATCAATCAACAGCTCATGGCTGCTCTTTCAAAGGAGATGAAAGAAGAGGATGTTGCACTCATTCTCAATGTTCTGGATTTTGCCGGTCAAAAGGAGTACCGTCCAATGCACCACTGCTTCCTTACGAGACGAGCAATATACGTGGTGGTGTTCAACATACAGAAAATCATTCAGTTTCTAGAGAAGCTAAAGTCTAAGGAAGGTGTCCCTTCAGATATGCCGAACCCCTTTGAGGAGCTGAGGTATTGGCTCCACTCCATCCATGCCCACACTCTTCCTGCTGTCCCTGGCAAAGAGAAGACCCATCTGAAGAATGTCTGTATTGTGGGCACTCATCGTGATGTTATGAAAGATGGCAAGTTGGAGCGTATCAGTGACGAGAAGCTAAACGAGATCAACAAGATACTAAAGGAGGAAATCTACAGTGACGATAGGTGTTCATGTCACCTTCACATGATGGGTCCTAACAAGGATAGGATCTTCTTAGCTGTGGAAAATTCAATCGACGGTAAAGAGATGGAGGATCGTGAAGGAAGTGGAGCCAAGGCTCTTCAAGAGGAGATCCAAAACGCATCTAAAAATCTTTCATTTTTGCGAGAAGTGTATCCAGTGAGCTGGTTCAGACTGAACACTGAACTGACAAGGCTTAAAGAATCTCTAAAGCAAAATAAGTCTTCTCTAGTCATCAAAATAGATGAGGTGCTCAAGATAGCCACACAATGTGGTATCACTGACCAAGACGGGCAACAGTTAATTCTGGAGTTCTTCCATGAGACAGGAAAGATTGTCTGCCTCAGTAAGTTAATTGCATTGACTTGTCCATTGCATTTAGTGATGCATTGAAGATTAATTGAATTCTTTCCTTGTTGCATGGACAGAATTTCTCCCACCTCTCTTCATCAGTGAAGTGGAGCATTCTGAGCTGGAAGAGCTGGTGTTACTTGATCCAAAATGGCTGATCAATGTCATGAAGAATGTCGTAGAGTTGAACTTTCGGTCCACAATTGAAGGCAAGCACATGAATCAGCTCCGTGAAACAGGTGTTGCAACAGCTGATCTTCTAAAGGACGTCTGGTCAGAGTACCTCCAAGAACCAAAGGAGCAGTCTTTTCGTCAAATGTGCCTCATGCTTCAGGCGGAAGCACTGATACACCCCATCAGAAGTATCTCAAAGTTGGAATTGCCTAGTAAGTCAATCTAAGTGCATGCACCATCACAATCATCCAGCACGTACGTGTGTGTACACTTCCTCCTACTACACCCACAGATGAGCAACCACAGTATCTTGTTCCTGGGAAACTCCCGGAAAAGATCAAGCAAGAGCCAGTCCAGTGTTCAAGGTGGACCACATTCTACTTTCATTTCCAGCGGTTTCTTCCAAGGGAGATCTACCACAGACTGGTGTGTCTACTGTTGGCTGTTACTCAGAAGAAGAAATCCACAGATCTAGATAAGCCATACTTGTCAAAGAACATGTGCCAATTCAAGAACCTCACTGGTTGTCACTTGAGTATAAAGATGGAGACACAGCAACATCGACTCAAAATCTCTGTGCTGTAAGAATTTTCATGTACATATAGTGACCGAAATATTATAGTGGTTTATGTTTGTGACTTCCACAAACCACAGTATATGTTGTGGTCTTGCAGTTGTATGCACTACAACCATAACAGTTTTACTTTATGTAGCTCTCGTCCTAGTGACCCAAGGTCTCCTACTGACCACATTAATGCCTTCCATACTGAGTACCTCAGGAAGATTTGCCTTCACAGCAACCTGGAGGGACTGAGATATTTTGGTGGCCCTCTACTGGCTCCCTGTGGGCAATGTGGGAGGACAAATGTTATACAATATGTCGACTATTATGAAGGGGAGGACCGACCATCACACTCAGAGTGTCCTCATTGCTTGGAGGAGTATGATGTCAACCAGCTACTGAGGGCAGGCCAGGTATGAAAAAACATTATTTATTTTATTACAAATATGGAGAGATTAGCTATCATTTTTAAAATTTATATGGCAGGTCACACACCGAGATACTGCTGGCCATAAGATCACGACAGAAGCAGCAATATCAGCCCCTATTACAATGACAGGTTTGTACACTAATTTTGTGATGTGTAATAGGTGTGCAGTGATCTCATAATCCATTTTCCCTTCAACATGTAGGTGCCCCATCTTCTACCAAGGGATCCAGTTCACTCCCCCCTCCTAATCTCAGTAACCTAACCATCCTGAAGTGGAGGGATGCTGAGGGAAAGACTGAAAGGTGTCGAGTAATAGAAACCATCTCTCCCAAGTGGCACAAGGTGGGGGTCTTGCTGGGCATGAGTGGAGCGTCACTTAAGACTATTTCCATGAGAAACCAAAGAGACCCTGAACAATGTTGCAATGAAGTTATCATGAAATGGTTGGAAGATAATGGTTCTCCTGGATATCCCCTATCTTGGGAGGGAGTGTTTGAACTGTTAGAAGACTTAGGTGAAACTCAACTAGTTAGTGAGCTTAAAACTGCTCTTGGTCAACTTTCACAAAGTTAAATTTATGTGTATTGTGGCTTCATGTACAGACTCATTTTCATTCTTATGTTTTCATTTTATGTATACAACTGTTTGCTTTCGGAAGTTGTTTGTAGAAAACATTGGCTAATCATTGTCAAAACTGCGATACCACAAACTGATTGATATCTAATCATAACAAGAAATGGCAAACACTTAGGAAAAACAACAATGAAAATGGGACCAACTACAGTTTTCCCAGCAAAGTGGCCAGTCTATTTATACCTAAAACCATTTTTCTCTTCAGCGACCCCTTCCTCTATCTTACACGGCGTGTCAGTCATAGTAGAGTGAAAATAATAATAGCTTGATTGACTAGAGAGTGGCATGACACAATAGCTAGTCCCAGAGGCCCTACCATAACTGAGCCATTCACCACACTGTTTGCCAACACAGTAATTGATCATAATTATTATTACTGTATCATATTATGGTTCACAGGACCACAAACCACCGACCCTTACTTGGATGTCGGTGGTAACTAACTAGTCACTATGTGGTCTCATGTGAGTGAGTATGGAATGGAGGGAAATACCACTCCATTGGAAACACAAACAAATGAGCCAAAAAATAATTGGTTAGTACAATGTTTATGTGAATTAGCACATATGCCAGTGTTGACCATTACCAACCAGTCAACAGTTGGTATGAGGTCAATAAAATGACTAGCATACAATATAATTATTGTGACATTCCTGAAATACGTATCAACCCCCGACACACACACACACACACTTGTCACTAACTCACCACAGCTGCTAGTTTCCTTGAACCGACCACTGCTAGCCCAGCTGCTCTGAATCTCCCGAGGGAGAGGACCTGGCTCAGCTCCCCTCCAACATCAGTGCCATCAACATCACCATGAGGATGTGGTTGCCATGGCAACAGAGAGATAAGGGATGCTGTTGGTAGCTGAGCAACAGCAAAATGGGGTGGAGTCTCACTAGTGGGGGTGTGGTCTTCCTCGGCTGCGTACTGGAATAGCACTGACAAGGCCTGGTCACTATATGCCTGGAGACCCACCAGATGACACCTGAGGGGGTACAGCACAATGTGTTGGGGGAGGCTCCTGTCATTAGGGTTGATAATTAATTACCTTTCTTCAGAGGTTTTATCAGCCAATGCTGAGACACTTCCAACATGAAACACTGCACTCTCAAACGACCTGCAGAGAAGCATCCATAGCTGATGGTATATGTGAACAGTAACACCTGGTATTATCCAATGTACTAACCCCTCTCTCTCTCCCTCTCCCTCTCTCTGTCTCAAGATAGTGATGGTGGTACAGGGATCAGTGTTGCTAGGGTAGTAGATGAAACTCTCTCCATCACAAACAAAATGGCCTCTGCATTAGTCACACATACATGCATCAAGGTTGCAAGATGTACAATAGTCCTATCACAGGTTCACCAACATTAGTGGGTGGAGTCTGGACGACAGTCCTTCCTGTGATTTGTCTTCTAGTCTGCAAGTAACCATGGCAACAGTTGGTACAACACACAGCAATAAGACAACACATTATACAGCATCCTTACCTCAATGTTGTCATGGCAACTGAGAGCTGTGAGCTAAATGATTGTGCTATTGATTCCTGGAAGAACAAATATTAAACCATGGAGTAGTAGCAGCTGTCCCCTCCATTCACTGTGGCTCACCATTGGCAAGGCAAAGGACCTGTCAATGCTCTGATGGAGGAGGTGGAACAGCTGGACGAGAGATTTCCCGGTAATTGGTTGGAACAGCCAGGGAGTGGAGATGATATCGAGACCAGATGATTGGACGATCTTGTCAAAGAGACTAGGAGACTGCTCCTGCACACAGAGGAGCAGAGAGATGAACATTCTCACTGATCACACTGAGAGAGAGGGCCATTACCTCCACATACTTGAGGTCTTCATCCACCAGATACTGCAAGGCAAGAAATGAACACATTCAATCAAGTCCACTGCTTGCACACCAACTCACCTGACCCACCACCTCCAAGTTGAAGCTCTGTGAGTCACCCCCAGCTGCCTGGAGTCATTACATTTAATACATTATCATAACTATTATATAGTGCACTGATCAAGATGATGACTGTCTTTATACAATTACCTTGCCCAGTCTCTTCCTGAGGAACTCCACCACCATCTTAAGCTCCCTTGGAGACAGACTCTGAGGGAGAACAGACAAGCAGCTACAACTCTAGCCACACACAGAATCTTGGTGATGGAGCAGTCCTTACCTCATTGACTTCCTTGGGCAATGGCTCACCAGACAACTTTAATATGACTAGAAACACAAACAAACAAACAAACAAACAACATGGCGGACTGATGAAACCACCTCTCATTAAGCAGGCTTTAATACCTGTATAGAGCCATGAGAAGAACACCTTTATACTCTTGAGGGACTCATCAATAGCTCTGAAAAGAAAAGAACAATATTTTCACCAACTATTGTGTGTGGCAACATAACTCTCCAACTTACGACAGCAGTTCTCTTGTCTTGAGGGCAAACGCCCCGAGGTGGTTGATACACTCCTGGACAGTTGTCTCTGAGAGGCCCAGCATACCAAACTGGTCATACCACCTAGCCATGGCCAGCACCTCAGAGAGATGACACTGAAGGTGCTGGATGGCTGTGTGCAGGTTGCTGAGGACATACCTCCTGATGCTGGAGTAGGAGAGCTCAAGAGAGAGACCTAGCTTCTTCACTCCCTGTGCAACCAAANAGAGAGAGAGAGAGAGAGAGGCATGGAGAAACAGTCACTGATAGCAAACACAAAACAATGAAAAACCAAACCTTTGCTGTGAGTTCATCTGTAAGAAATGTCTGCAATTCTTGTCTATATAAAAGAAGCAATAACAGAATATCTACTATAAAATGGCCGACAGCTCTGGGAGCTGAACATACCTAGCTCTGCCACACGCCAACAGCACCAAGAACTCATCACTGACAGTCTTTCCTTCTGGAAGGGTCTACAAGAAGAGAAAGAACACACCATGCTTCCCACCATCACTCAAGATGTCAGCAGTGACACCACCTAGCTGTACCTTGGCGTAGCTGGCCAGCTTGGAGTCCATCATGGTTAAGACCTCCTCCCAGGCCTCATGCATCACCTTGAGGGTGGAGCTAATGTACTCCATTGCTGATCCCACGGCTCCAAACACCACCGACACGTGTCTCAGCTCACGGGACTTGAGGGCAAGGAGGGGCGTGTCCATCTACGAGGGGAGCAGGGGAAGATGGTGAGGGGGTGTGACCACTGTGTGTGTGTGGAGATCGCTTCTCTTACTTTGTTCAAACAGAGCTTTAGCATTGCATCGTCATCTTTGGATAGCGTGACGGTTGTAAGTGCTTTGAAGTCATGTGACATCTGAGCTAGTAGCAGGTGACCTGTATCCTGGGATATTCCATGCACCAATGAGCAATGACCCACACCCAACGAAGGGACAAAGAAGATGTACTTTATTTGGTGAGGTTTCCATAGAAGCAGCCAGGAACACACCACATACACACAGATGGATCCTTCCAACCTGGGCAAGAGAGATGAGATGAAACAGCAGGTGTATTAGCTATATTGCTGCCCAGGCAGCTGTCCTGGTTCAAAGGAGAAAACAGACATGTAAGAGTCTAGCAGATTGGCTTACTGTGTCTCCGATCATTAGCATATTCATGTTCCTATTGAGAGAAGAGAAGGACAGTGATCTTTACTGCACATATCAATGGTGTAACTGTGCCTACTTTGAGAGGGTATTCAGCTGTTTGGGATCAGAAGGATGGTGGCTTTCTCTGTCAGAGAGAGAGAGAGAGAGAGAGAGAGAGAGAGAGAGAGAGAGAGAGAGAGAGAGAGAAAGAGAGAGAAAAGGGAGGGAAGGATAAAATGAAATGCTCACACATCAATGTGCAGAGTGGAGCAGAGAGTGAGCACTGGGACAGCTAGAGGAAGTGGTATCTTTAACCATAATCATTAATATTGAATACGGTCCATTATTCATTGATAAAACACACCAGCTGGCTACAGTACAGTAAATAGTTAACTCTGAATAATATAATGAGTAAGTGTAGTATTGTTTTCCTTCATAAATATGACAATAAGTATAATATTTTTTATTAATGCTTAACAGTACATTGACAAATGGCAGTCTATACACTGGATCCAGTGAGTGCAGCTCTTGATGAGCTAACTCAAGTCACAGAATATACTGTGCTTACTATAATAGACAAGAAAGGCATGTACACAGCCCGGCATGCATAGCTAATAGTGAGTGTATATTTTGTCATTAGTTTTGTTTGAATTGATAATAAAGAGTCACTCTCCAAAGAGGACTCTAATTAGTGCCCATGAAAGGGACAAACAGCTGTGAATTGATAACAGGCTGCCTCTTGGAGGCGCAGGACACCACCACCACCCCAAGTTTACGGTAGCGGACTCAAAAATTTGAAATGGCTGCCAGTAGCAGCTGCTATTTATACCAGATGGACTTCCTGAGTACATTGCAATGATGTAAGGTGAAAACTGATTGGTCAGTACCATAACCATATCTCATTGGTCCATAGAAACTTGTCAAAAGTTTCCCTAGCTAGAGTTTAGAGGTCAGCAATTACTGACTAAACAACTCACATGATCCATGAATAATGATAAGATAAACACACAAGTCGATCAAACTAGCCAGCCGTGCTACGCAGCTATAGACTACGGAGCCAGCTACTGTGCTAGGCTTCTAGCCATGGCCAGCAAGGAACACTCTACATCAACTCAAGTGACTTATTTACTACTGCATGCATTGAATGATACTAATTGCACGGACAGACTCTAGAGTCAATCAGTGGTGCTATTAGTACAATAGCTAGATAAATCTATGTATATATAACTACAAGGATACAGCTATTGTAAGCTATAGGCACACAGCTGGCAATACATAGTGTGCTACATTACAGTAAGTGTACATGTGGCATGTGTTTTAAAGTTCATTTTGTTTCATTGATTAGTAAAAGAATCAACCCTCCAAGGAGTGATTCAGTGTCCACGGACCACACAACTGCCATTTGCCAGATGTGCACTAGCTCTGAACCTGGACAGGAACAGAGCTGGAGATATAAGAGACTAGAAATGGCCGAAGGAATGAGCTTTTAAATACCCTATCATACTGGATGTTGATGATGTAATGTCTAATCTGATTGGTCAGCTGCAACCACACTCACGTGATATGCAATTATGTAATATTTGACCTTTAACCATTAACCATAAACATACCCTTCTCCTGGCTTGTCAGTAAAACTGCTCTGACTGCAAACAATGAAGATTCATACACTCATCACACACTGGCACACAGCAGCTGCATCGACCCTACCTGGTGTCCAGTGCCGGGAGGGGAGGGAGGAACCCCTCGCAGCTGCTGCCAGTGTAGAGTCCGTCAGTCATGCTACAGTGGGAAATGACCAATACAATGTATGGGACAGTTGCAGAGCTGTTGACTGGTAAAGGGTAGTTAGCTATCAAAATTTAATATTCAAACTGGTTGATATACAGTCAAGTTGTAGCGAGAAACCGGCGAAGGCTCAAGTGAATGGAAATAGACTTTAGCTACCCCCCTCCCAGCCAGTGCACACCTGTTATCTTCTTCTTCCTCTTCCATCAGCTGTGTCCAGAGGAGGTGAGAGATGGGGGCACCTGCTGAGACCTCGTGGAGAACATGGCCGTCCTCCACACTGTACAGCCTCACACAGCCATCACTGTGACCCACTGCAAGGACTGGAGCACACCAAAGATGTGAATAGAAGCAGTTGAGATAGATAGAAACTATGTCTGCATGATACCTTTCCCATCTGGTCGCCATGCCAACGCTTTGATGTCGGCATCAGTTGGAGGGACTGTCCATACACGTTGCCATGACAACCTATTGAGTACAACCTAGCAAAAATAGAGAGACAACATTTCAACAAGAACAGAGAACACACAGTTAGTATTATATTTGGTAAAGGTTGCCAATTATTAGCTTCCTCTGTGTCTTACAGAACGGTCAGAGAAGGCTGCTGCCAGCAGGTCCATGGTGGGAGACCACTCCATGAGGAGCATCTCTCCGCCAGTGGACTTCTCCACTCGCTGTCTGTAGCAGAGAACTTCAGAACTGCTTGAATCCTCCATAGCTCCACGTGGATATCGTAAACGAGGAGAATCCTAACATATCCGGAGCATTCATCTCCGGAAACCTACTACTGTTATCAACATGTGGGAGGAGCCGGGGCACTGATTATTACTTCCGATTGCATAATGTTTTGATGCATGAAGACAAGTACATGCAGTAGTAAAGAAAGAGTAGTACAAACGTTTATTCTGGGACGACCAGAGATCTCTCCTATGGCGAGAGAGACAGAAGGAAGGCTGTCCAAGTGCCCAGCTGCCTCTAATTTCACCCCATGAGTTCTGAGAAGAGGATACATCAACCGACCTTTGCTGGTGATACTACTGCTAGCTTAGTTGAGCCAAAATGGCGAAGTTGTTGCTCTGTTTTAAGCCAATGAGAGACACTGACAGGAACTCAGGTAGATCAGTGGGTGTGTTCCTATAGCAACATATCAGAGTGTGGTCACAGTGAGTGTGTGTGTGTGTGTGTGTGAGAGAGAGAGAGAGAGATCTTGACCTTATTTGTATGAAAAAATTAGGCTTTTCATTACACACACACACACACACACACACACACACAGATGGATCAGATCGGTAAGTTTGTCATGACGTACACAACACAGGATGCCACCCACGGGGCTATATCCTACCTTCCGTGGTAGTTGGTAGATGATTGTACTATGACCTCCTTATACTATCCCCTGTGGTTTCCGATTGTACTATCCCCTGTGGTTTATTTCCAGGTCCCCTGAGTTAGTGCCGAGACCCCCCGGGAGCACTGGTAACCAGGAAGGCCATAGGACGGTGGCATATGTGGAGCTTCTGAAGCACACCACTGAGCCACTCGGACTGAAACTAGGGGGTATGTGTACATGGTGTCATGTGATGTATGGTATGATGTCATGGTGATGTAATCATGTAGGAGGTACGGATCTAGACATGCCAGTTCACGTCAGTGCTCTTCGGCCAGGGGGTGTGGCCAAAAAGTAAGTGGATAAACCAATGATGTAATGTTTAATGTTGAGTGTTTGCGACCATTAATAGCAAGGTGTGCCAAACACCCAATATACAAACAATACTTCATGGTACTAATTATTTCCTGACCTTTGGAGCGAAGCTCAAATTAGATTAACCTCTAGAAGGCCATGCTAACTGGTCAGCTATGTGGGGGGTGAGATGTGCCACTTGGATGGGTTTACTTGGTGACGAGCAGCAAAATATACTTCCTATTTTGTGAGCATTTAATTTGCAAAATATGCCAGTTTTCCAAAAAAAAATCCCTCTACAAAGTATTAAGTACATAGTAGCCTTGCACCTAGCAGCAAGTTTCACAATCTTTCTCTCTCTCTCTCTCTCTCTCTCTCTCTCTCTCTCTCTCTCTGACTGACTCAGGAGTGGTGCTCTCCTAGTTGGTGATCGTATCCTGGGTATCAATGGCACAGCTACGGAGCATCTCACTCACAGCGAGGTGAATGCACTGCTTGAGAACGCCGGCAATGTCATCAACCTGGAGATAGCATTCGACCTTCCAACAGGTGTGATGGTGTGGAGGGGTGTGGGTGTTAATTATATCATTACTTGTTAGGTAATTGGCATGAAATTGGAGAGTTCTCATTCTTGCACGATAAAATTGAATATTAGTTCAATCTTGAGATTTTTAAGGAAATTAGATTTATTTTACGAGAGCAATACCCTAACTAAATTATGTACTGTAATTGTAGTAGTTCACTGCCCACTTTAAAGACACAGAACAGGAAGTTGTTAGATCAGCGTGGCCTCTCTCTCTCTCTCTCTCTCTCTCTCTCTCTCTCTCTCTCTCTGTCTCTCTCTCTAGGCTCCACCATTGATGATGGGACGATGAAAAAAGTGGCGACCATCACAATACCAAGAGAGAAGACTAGCTTTGGTTTCACCATCAGCGGTGGGCGGACTGAGAATCGTCCAATCACAGTCTCCAACGTCACGGTTGGCTCTGCTGCCTACAAGTAAGTGAACTTTGATCCCAATCAATTAATTAATTAAGCACCAATTAATTATCGTCCAAATACTGGTGTTGGTCAGTTAGTGCCATGGTAGGGTGAGGGGGGAGTGCCAAGTATGTTGTTAGGAAGTGACCCTAGGGTTCATGAGGTCTTGTTCCCAGTGAATTCCTCCAGGCTAATGCATTCCAGCTGCTGTGTTGCCATGTTTCTCGGAACTAGTTTGCTTGTGTCCAGACATTCCAGTTAGCTATTTTATTCTAACCTCTCTCTCTCCTCCTTCTTTCTTTCTCTCTCAGAAATGGGTTCCTGAAGGCTGGTGACCGTATCCTGAGTGTCAACAACGTGGATGTGTCTGAGGCCTCTCAAATGGAGGCTCTCTCTCTCCTCAAGGCCAGTGAGGACGTCTGCACCTTGGAGATAGAGTATGATGTCACTGTCCACGGTAAGTTGGTCATAACAACAGCAGCTGCTGTATATCCTACAGATTTAGCACAGTCCTTTGTTGGCAGAATTGGTTTAGCTGTGTGGAATGTATTTCATAACATTGAGTGTTTCAATCTAAAGGTCTTCGGGTGAAGGGAGGTGTTTTGCTCGTGGTTTGTAGCACTAGAAGAGATCTTTAGATTGAAACTTTCTACAATTATGTCACTTCCATTTCTCTGCAACCTGTGTGTGTGTGTCTCCATCTCAGAGGGTCTGTCTGAAGCTACTGTCCCTCTGCTGGTGAAGATCCTCAAGCCTCGTGGTGCCTCCCTCGGACTAAGTCTCCGTGAGTCCCCCACCCCCGGTGATCCCCTCTGGATCTCACGGCTCAAGGAGGCAGGCATCGCCGATCGCTGTGGAGCACTTTATATTGGTGACCAGCTGCTCTCTGTTAATGGGGTGCCCCTGATTAATAAGCCAATTAACGAGATATACCACATGTTACGTCATTGTGACCTCCATGTGGAGCTGGAGATCTTCCCTGCTCATAACATCGCAGCCGAGAGGAGTGACTGTATGTTGATATGAGTGCATTTCTAACGATGTAATGATGATGTAATGTGTCTTTTGTCCCCTCCTGCAGTGGTCAGTGAAAGTGGTTCCCACGTCTCTCATCTCCCCACCTTCTCTCGTCTCTCGGGGAGGCAGTCCCAACGTAAGTGGGCTTTAGAGAGAGAGAGAGAGAGAGAGAGAGAGAGAGAGAGAGAGAGAGAGAAGGGGTTGAAAATAGCTTAGATCAAAACTTGCTTCAATAATAATCGCTTAGAAAGGGTTAAAAACAAAAATTGGTTAGCAAAATCAGTTAGAGCCTTCAGGGCCACTGTAGAAGAGTAATATTGTATGAAGATACAGGGGTTGAAACAGACAGCTAGAGAATGCACAATACATGTATGTCTCTCTCTTCTCTCTCTCTCTCTCTCTCTCTCTCTCTCTCTCAGTGTCGTTGGTGTCCACTGCTCCCTCCACTCACCAGCTCATCTCTCATCCTGAAATCATGGTGATCAGACTCAAAGCCGACAGCATTGGGTTTGGCCTCAGCCTCCAGGGGGGCGCTACAGATCACTTCAACTACCCCCTCACCATCTCTAAGATAGAGGAGGGGGGGCCAGCTGCCAAGTGAGTGCCACTCTCATGGAAATTTTGGGAATTTTTTGGTCCACGATAATTTTTGGTTCGAGGGATCCAAAATTCTTAGCAAATTTGTCCTCTAGACTATAATTTTCAAAGGGTGGCCAAATATTTAGGCCATTTTTTTGAACAAAATAATCTAGAGGATTAAACATATCAGGACTAAACTTCCACTTCACCAGTGATAGATAACAATTCACCATCTCCTTCTCCCCCCCTCCTCCTCCAGGCTGGGTCAGCTGAAGGTGGGGGACAGAGTCCTCTCCATCAACCAGGTCAAGATGGAGGGAGTGACTCTCCAACAGGCCATCAAACTGGTCCAAGAAGCTGGCAACGTGTTGGACATGGAAGTGGGGTATGACGTGAACGACGCCATTGTTCCTTCGTCTGGTACGTTTGAAGTGACGCTACAAAAGACAGAGAGCCTCAATCTTGGCATTACTATCAATGGTAAGTGATAGTATATCGTATAGCGGGTAAACTTTGGCTGGCTTAAAATTTGGTGAATTTACATTGTAGCATAAAATTAATGGTCTTTAAATTTGGCAATTTAATTCTTCACACTACATTGTTTATATGCGCGTGCGTGCATATAAAACTGTTGGGCGATTTCTGGAATAATTTGCCAAGTTAATTCTCACCAAATTTACCCGCTATGTGGTAGTCCAGCTGTGTGTGTAACCATGGATATGGGGACCCCCTCTTGGTACCCCCCACAGGAAGCAACCATCCTGGTGATACAATATGGATCTCCAATTTGAAAAAGGGTGGTATAGCCAGTCGAATGGGCACCCTCCATTCTGGTGATGTCATAATTGCCATTAACGACCAGGGGTTGGAGAATGCTACCCTTCGTGACGCAGCCCAGATGTTGAAGAATGCCGGAGAAGTGGTCAGATTGAAAGTGAATAAGGAAAATGGTGAGTATACCCCTCTAATTAAACCTGATTGTACGAATCCATATTTATCTCTTGTCCTTATATCTCAGTCCCTCACAGTCAGCCAGAGACAATCATCTACTCTGTTGAGCTGCAGAGGAACAACCAGCCTCTGGGGATTACCCTCACTGGGAGCAGAGAACAAGGGGGAAGTCCCATCATTATCTCCAAGATCAAAGAGGAAGGCGTGGCTCACAAGTAAGGCATTGCAGTTTTCTTTGAATACATGTGTGTAATGTTCTCTCTCTCTCTCTCTCTCTCTCTCTCTCTCTAGAACAGGGGCGTTGAAGCCTGGCGATCGTATCCTAGCAATTAATGGGGAGAATCTATTCAACAAGACGATGCCTGAGGCCGTCCATCTCTTGAGCAATGCTGGTGATGTCGTCAGGTTAAAAATATCCAAGGCGACCAAAAGACACAGTGAGATAATAATTTTCCATCTCAAAAGAAACCTTCATCAGTTGTGATCATTTTGTATCTTCTCTCTTCCTCTAGGATCAAGGTCAAAGGCTGGCAGTCCAACTAGCAAGGTATGTGAACTTTGATTTCCTCCTGGATTTTGGTGGGAAATTCTGCTATAATTATGCTAATCATTTTTGCAGCTCAAAAAATTATTTTTCTTCTAGTCTAAAGTACATAATTATTAACAAAATCTGCCTTGAAAATTAACCAAATATGCGATCTCTATTATCTCTCTCTCCTTTCAGTATCGCTATGGAAGGGACTATCGTCATGGATACGGTCTTAGAAGTCACATGATCACACCCTCTGCTAGCCGATTGAGCAGAACTAGTAGTTTCGGCAGCTCCTACAGCAGTAGCTACGGAGGGGGAGGCCTGGGGGTCGGAGGATACCTCCCCCCACCAGGGTTCAGGGGGCAGCGCCTCTCACAGAGTACCCTGTCAGCTTCAGGTCGAAGTACACCCGACAATCACTCATTGGTCAGTTTGGAGCAGCACCCATACAGTAGTCCTGCCCTCCTCCACAACAGAGGGGGGATGGTGACACCCTCTGACGTGGGCAGTGCTTTCTCTCGTCCATCAAGCTCCGCCTACAGGCCATACGCATGGGGATACGGACCCACGGAGGAACAGGAAGAGGATGCCACGCCCACCGTGAGTGACATGAAGCCCTTCTATCCTCCTGCATTGGGAGAGTTTGAGCCACAGAAGAAAGTGACGAGTGGTTTGGGAGCAGTGAAGCGTGACAGCTCCACGGAGACGGACGAAGAGATGTCACTGTATGAGGAGTCAAGGTCAAGGTACAGAAGAACGTCATTACCAGTCAGACCGTTGCCAAAGCAACCGACAAGTGGCAAGAAATGGGACTTTGGAAATTCTCGTCGTTCCTCCCATCAGTACCCTCGTTACCCGATCCCCGTGGGGCGTGTCTCCCCCATCACCCCCACTCCCCACCGACTGACGACCAGCTCCCCGTTTCCCAAGCAACTGGACGGACCCTCTTCTACGGATGATGAGAAATCGACTGCAGTTGTCATGCCAACCACAAACTCTACAGGGAATAGTGATAGTCCATTGATATCGGCAGAAGCTCCACCCACCAAGACAAAAGGGGAGGAGTCAAATTGTCAAGAAGCTGTCATTGATGAAGATGATGACCCTGATAATGGTGCGAAGGCCTCGGGGGGATCGAGATCCGACTCCAAACTATCCTCCTGTCGCAGTGAGGACAGCGAGGAACAGCCGGGGGTAACGTCCACGCCTACCACGGGGGGAGACTCGTGTACCTCATCCGACCCCCCACAGAGTGAGGCAATGGATGAGTTGTCACAGAGCCAGCTGCAACAGCTACATCAGGAGGTTGTAGCTGGTGCGAGAGAGGAAGACGTCATTTGTGTGCCTTCTAAAGATACTAGCACCATAGACGCTGATGATATCACTGCAGCTGACCGTACTGTCGTGGAAACAAACTCCAATATTGACAAACCAGTTAGTCCACCTCTGAATGATGATGACTGTAATGAAGGGTCGTTGCCTAGGAACACCAGCAGCTCAACGAACCCCCTTCAGACAAACTCCAATGCCAGCAACAGCCACCCAGCTGGTAACACGAGTTACAGCTCCTCTCGTAGAGGAAGCAATGGCAGTCCTGGCAAACAGAAGGCCTCTCTCACACACAGCAGTGCAGAGGCAGTGGCCTCATTGCAAGACTTCCAACGAACCATGTACAAGGCAGCTCAGTTTGAGCAGGCAATGAAGGCGCTGGCCGAGTCAGGGTCCTCTGATCCTGATAGTGATACAGAGCCTCACGGGTCACGCATGGAGGACTGCGCTCCTCACGAGCAGAAGAAGATCCAAGATAAGATGAGGACGCCCCTGCCCCCGAACCAAATCAAAGTGAAACTGAAGAAGAATCCCGGAAATGCCTCGTTTGGTTTCAGTGTGTCCGATGGCCAGTTTGATGTGGGCGTGTACGTGAAGGCAGTTAAAACGGGAGGACCTGCCGATGTCCTAGGTGGGCTCCTCCCATATGATAGAATCATAAAGGTATGTTTGTATGTACGTGTGTGTTGATGCATGAATCTTTTCTTTAGAGCTTTTTTTTTAAGTTTTTTTTTTTTCCTTGGTTGTTTCTGTTCATGTATTCTGGGAAGTACGTACACCATGTATTATCACCAGGATAAACTTCTTTCAATTCAATTCTTTGTTCTTCTTCAGGTAAATGATGTTGAACTCCAATTAGAGCACAACTGTGTCAATGTGGTGCCGCTGCTCAAGAAGCACAGGGATGAGCTGACACTGGTTGTTGCTAGGCACTCCTCATAGTCCCTCCCCCTAACAACCACCACTTTATATTTTTCTACCAGAGCCACAAATTATTATGATTTCTATATATTATGTGATGTGTATAACATGTTGTATGTATTCAGCCACAGTGTTGTCGTCCCAATCTGTTTGTGTATTTGTTTATTTGTTTGTTTTGTGCAATCAGTACTATTGTTCCAATCTCATATCCATTTCTCTAATAATGTGAATACAAAAGAAATTTTGAACTGTAAAATGTCCTGGTGGGGAAGGCTGGGAGTGTACAGAACTCTACCTTTCTTCTTCCTTGGCGGAGCAGCCATTGAATGGTTCATGATTCACGTTAGAGTTGGCAAGGAGACATTCTGTAAGCAGCAAATGACCTTTAGCAAACAAACCACTGACAATAGCTAGCTATTCATGTCTTCTTTCCCTGCCTGCACCAGATGATACAGTTGTAAGGAAGGAGTCTGAACGACGAGCAGCAAAGAGAGAGGACACAGCTCTCACCTCATCTTCTTCATCAACCTCAGAGAAGCCATCCTAGTAGACCAGACATCCCTCTACCCCAATACGTAGTGTCTGCTGCGCCACCATGCCTGCTGGACTCTCGTGGCCAAGTTACCTGACGTTTGCAGCAGCTGCCCTGTCCTCCATGTTCCTAGGAGCATCACTAGTACACCACTACTACAAACCCAGCCTGGTAACAGCCCAGTATAAGTATATGATGTAATCATTAATTCACTATTAATTGCACATAGATCCTCCTACTCCATTCATTTATAGAGCCTCATGATGTGTTGCTATGTTGTTGTATTGTTATGTTGTGTTGCTATTGACTGCAGGTAGTCCCAGAGGTCCCTCCTTCCTTGGAGCAGCAGGACTCTCCAGACAGGGTGTTCAGCTTCAAGCCAAGAGACAGATGATAGTCAGTGACACTGAACAGGTTAGCTTACACTGTGATTGTTAGCAGGTTAGTTGTTGTGTATTGAATACTGGTTGTTGCTAATCCTGTATTGTTTCTGGCTAAACTTGAATGCAATGATTGTTATTGAGTGACAATTGTCAATAATAATACTTAGTTGAAGTTGTTTATAAGTTTTGAGAGTTCTTGAAATGTTCAGCATTGTCTGCTGAGCTTATAAATTGTACAGAGTACACCCATCCTTGTATAGTTCCATCATATCTCTCTATGTGTGTCTAGTTAGCAATAACAATAATTATGATTAATATCTGGGCTTAATGAATGGCTTATTCACTTTTATATTTTATGTAGCTAAACAAAGTATGCGCTACTGAACATGTTAGCCAGTTTAACATCACTGATTCAACACATCCATGCCATTGTATATGATTGGTCTGAATCATGTGTGTTCACTGAACTACTGTACCATACATACATTGGTGTTTACCATTATTCTCTGATACATGCACTCACTAATACTTTAATGCCATTTGGAAAGTTTTATTGTTTAGCCATTTCATTCTGTGATGGAGCATTTCTGTCAGATAGCCTCACTTCAGCTCTTCTAGTTGGCACTCTGGTCATTGTACATGGGGTCTGTATATTTGGATCAACGTTTGGGAGGGAAATTAGTAACATTTTGTCTAATCCATCATGTAGCTGTGTGGCTTACCGTTTGATGTTGGGTTAGTGAATACAAGTTCTGTCCCTGGTTTGGCTATCCCACCTCCCTGTCGCTGGATCTGTGTGGACCAAGTGTGTGTGTGTGTATCATAGCAACTACGTTGTGTGTGTGTGTGTGTGTGTGTGTGTCTGTGATAGGTGTCATTACTTGTTCAAGAAGTTTTTGAGCATTGGTGATTCGTCTCAGTCTCGTTCCTAGGTAACCAACGGCAACACTCAATGAGATGATGACAAGGAGAAACACTCCACTTATCACTCCAAGGACTATTGCTGCTGATGTGTGCACACCCTCAGCTGCACAGGTACAACCCTCTGTAGTCAATGATGTCGTCCTTATAGTGGGTGTGGTTAGTGTGGTTTCCATAGCAATGGTCGTCTGTGGATTGCTATTGGTCGTCATTGGTGTGTCCTGGCTCTCTGTGGTAGAAATAGTGGTGGTCGACAATGAACAGGGATCATCAGTGAATGTTTCATTGGAGGAGGCAGCTGTCCCTGGTACTGTGCAGTTGAACTTGCCTATAGAATGGTAACAAGTTAATTTCAGTTCTATTTCAATATCTAGCTAGCTAGCTAGCTATGTTTACCATTTCTGATTGAAGTTTCTTGGTTGCTTACAAACTTGAAAAACACACATCCTTCTACGTCATTTTCTGATTCAGTGTCACATGACACATTCATACGATAGAGCTCTCCCTCATAGTCCGCTCTCTCATAAGGCAGCTGTCCTTCCTCCACCTGGGGTACAAAGGTCAGATGGTTACTGTAGCTATATGGCTTCTCCTGACCTAGTTCTACCTGTATGGTGAGGTTGTCTCCAATGGCAAACCCTCTGGGACTGATGGACACACCCTCTCCACAATACACCTCCAGACCAGCTAGGCTACAGTTACCAAGGGAACCAGTTTGATTGGAATATAACACAATCTGAACTGGTACAGTCATTGCTGGTCCTGTGAACACTGACAGGGAGCCATTTTGAATAGTCACTGCCATGATAGCATCTGTTGGAGTTGAGCTTATTGGTGCCAATTGGAGGGAACATTCTGAAACTATGGATATAGTATGGGATAGTTTGTATTTCCCAGGCATTTGCCCGGGAATTGTCTCCTTGTGATTCAATCATGCCTACTTACCAAGAGATTGGTCAGAAATACACCTCTCACTTGAAATGAGGTACGTTGGTTGTGCCATTGGACAGAGCATAGGCTGACTACACTCCCTGTCTGTGTAGACAATGTCTTGACCTTGTCTTCTGAAAATACACTGTGGACCAGCAATGCTAGTCCCGGAACCTAACCTAGCTAGTAGGAGAAGACTGCCTAGAAGTCTGAGGATATGACCTGCTGCAGGAGTAGCTGCCATGGCTGGCTATATCTGTCCTAGGAGTCGTTTACTGTGTGTGTAAACTTTATGGTTCAATGATAGTTAATAGAATGTAACCCAATCCCCCATTCCACATTCCACTGGTCAGTGGAGCGTGAAAACTGCTCGATGTACTGCAACACTGGAGTCCTCATGAATAACACATTCTATTTAGTGAGGGAGTGTACAACTTGTGGGGGGTGTTTAGCTTATGTATTCCCAGATTATACATTGCCCAGTCTAATTATAAGGGAGTGTCCATGGTTTATACCCATGTATGCTAGTGTGCAGTGGTGTTGACAAAATTTCCTTGAATTCAGTGAATTTGGGTAAACTCTCATGTTTGTTATGATTGCATATACAGCGTGTGTGTTGTATCTCCCAATGGAGTTCTCTACTGCAAGCGTCTGCAGTGCTCTGTAGTCAACAATTTCAGTTCCCCAAATTATCAACTGTTTGCTATCAACTGTGCAATTATAACAACAATGACGTGTCTGTGTGTGCATTAATTGTAAACACTATATTGATCTCTGACCTACACTCTGTGGATGTGGTGTCCTTGCATGTCGACGTAGGAGTCCTGGGAGGACAGCAAGGGGGAGGAGGGGGGAAGATCGTAAATTGGTTCCTCTTGTGGCTGGTCAGCTGTTCCAAACTGGCCAGCAGCTGCCTCCACAGCTGGACTGTCAACGAACGCAGGGTTCTTTGTCAGTACGAGTGAGAGACTTGTTGGTTGATCGTAGAGGGGTGGAGGGGTAATGGACACAGCTGCCCCTATCTCATCTTCCTCGTCACTGGAGCTGTTGTAGATGAAGCTGTAGGTTTTATTCTTCCTCAAGATGGAGTCGTTGGAGTTCAAAGGTGGAGGCAGAGGTGGGGGAGAAGGTTGAGAGTCTCTTGAACAAGAAGCTTCTAACAAACTGTATCCACTTTTGATGTCTTGTAGCTTATCCTGTTTCAGCTTACCAGCTGGTTGTTTTTCTTGAGTTGA
>CAXIPT010000003.1:12198726-12332300 GCA_964030475.1 Tethya wilhelma | reverse complement strand
AACCGGTTCAGCACAATGGGCAATGGATGTTGAGGTGAGTTACTGGGTTGAAATTGTTTCATAGATATACCTGTGCTGCTAGTGCAATGGCCCTCCCCCTCTGGTGGAGAATCCGTGTTTTTAAACATGGATTGTGTCTACTGCATTGTAGACCATACAGCCTTGTTGATGATTACTGCATTGTAATCGAAACTTTGGCAAGAATGGACTGGTGTTAAAAACTTAAACTTTGAAATATGTTAGTGCAGCTACTAGCACAATTAAATATCTCATGTTCCTGCTCCTACTCATTATTTGTGCATTATTCTTTAAGCTCAGCACTGTGCAGCTGTATGTATATAGTAAAGACTTTCAAGTTTATTTGGTTTACTCTTTCCCAAAAAAATTGAGTTCACTAAACTGTTATTGTGTTTCACAACTATTGGCGGATATAGCTTATAATATTATAGTTAGTATTATACTAAATTTATTCCTTGCTACTAACCTTAAAATGCTACCTTATGATATTGATTAATATTGAGGCTTAAATAATTATGGTTTATGTATTTGTTATCCAAGAGAGGGTTCTGCCATAAGAAGGGTTATCTTCCAGTTGCATTTTGTGATTTGGGTTTATCATGTAGCTTCCTTCAACAAGATCAATCTCTTCATATTTAATATCTACATTGTGAATCATAATAGTACTTAATACAAACAAAACTGTGTATCTCTAGAGCTATGGATAGTGATCATTACTACATATTTGTAATAAAACGTTAAGCACCAACGTAAAGTTTTATATTATATAATAGCTACCTTTATTTCTTTCATTTTGGGTGCTTTGTAGTTTAAAAAACAGGCATCCTTACAAATCATTTTCTGATTCAATGTCATATGACACATTCATACAATAGAGCTCTCCCTCATAGTCGGCTCTCTCATAAGCCAGCTGTCCTTCCTCCACCTGGGGTACAAAGGTCAGATGTTTGCTGTAGCTATATGGCTTCTCCTGACCTAGTTCTACCTGTATGGTGAGGTCGTCTCCAATGGTGAATCCTTTGGGACTGATGAACACACCCTCTTCACGCGATACACCTCCAGACCAGCTAGGCTACAGTATACCAAGGGAACCAGTTTGATTGGAATATGACACAATGTGAACTGGTATACTTAAGCTTGTTGCCGGTTAGTTGGCTGCCAATGAACACTGACACTGACAGGGAGCCATTTTGAATAATGGTCACAGTAATGTTCATTGTAGGATTCAGTGTGGAGCCAATTTGTACAAATTGCAGAAAATACTGTGAGACCATAGAAAATTTGACAACACTCAATAATTGTATCGATCAGTATAATTCTGACTCTGCTCACCTAAGTTTTATTAGCCACACATGTTTCATTTGACACAAGATAAGCTGGCAACCTTTGTGGACAAACATGAAGGTCACCAATGCTATGTGAACTGCAGTTTATACTTGTGAATACTGCATCTCTGTCTGGTCTCCTAGCGACACAGGTTACATTAGGGATGGTGACACTCTTCACTTGCTGGACTGTTAGTACAGTTACTAACACTATTAGACACTTCATGTTGATTACTCACTCACTGTATAAGCTATCCGTCCATAGTAAAGACTTTCTTTGGTGCATGGTAAACTGTCCCCAAAATTAATGTTAGATTATAGTCATAATTAGGATACACAATTATATTCACTGCAGCTAGGTATCATATAAATTGTGACACACATAATAAGTGTTCAATGAATCATGTATAGTAGCTTAATGTTAAACATTTGAGAAAAAATTGTTCTGTTTTGTGATTATTAATCTCTAAACAGAGTCTTATGATCTCTTGACATTCATATAAAGCTCCTCTGTTTGTAAATTCAGTGGCATGGCTTCTTCGTAGAGAACTTCACCTGCTCCTATCTCCTCTAAGGACAGGGAGGGTTCAAGGCGTTCAACCTCTGGAGCTGTGTTGCAGTAAAACACCTCATCTTCACCATCTTGTTCTTCAGCTGCTTCCAAAGTGACGCTCTGTCGACTGATGTTGCAGTAGTAACTCTCCCTGGTGTTATCAGTCTCATGATCTGTGTTGAACTTCAGTTCAATGATACTGGAGTCATTTTCTACGTCAATTAGCGGAGGGGGCAGAGGGGGAGGAGAAATATTTCCCTCCAGGGTCCCATATTGGTGGTACTCCTGTTCGTTAGTGGACGTTGATAGTAAATGAGAGCTATGGCGAACGCTGGGACCTGGGTTTGGAACCTCGGGGAAATGGATCAATCGACTATATCGTTCGTTACTGGACTCTACGGCAATCTTACTGGCCCGTTGCTGTGCTACTGTTGAACTTTGACCTCCAGCATGTACAAAATCCTCATAAGGAAGAGGCTCTTCATTCATTTGACTATTTGCTGAACCAGCTGCTGCTGTGCCATTGCTAGGCAATACATTATTCACTTGATGTGCAATATACTCATAGTTCTGTCCTGAGTCATCCACGGGAATGTGTGCGTGTGCAGAGTGAGGGGATGTCTGAGCTTCAAGATCAACCACAGTCTCGTAGTTTACTAGTAAAAAAGGAAAGACAGAAACTTAAAACTGTAAACACTACAAACCACACAGTTTTATCCAGCCATATATATACAGGATGTTGACAAAGGATGGAGATTTTATCATAGATTATGCACTGATCAAGTGAGCTGTTACTGCATGTATACACAATGCACCATGTGATGGACTGGCTCTTATCCTGTCATTTGCTTAAAATGCATTTAATTTAAGTAACATTAGTATTATCAATATATACTTAAGGACATAGTCATAAATGTTGATATTTTTCAGGTTATATGTTTACATTTCAAGAATTCATCACAAAACAAACAATTACTCTTTCAGTTTGAGTTGGTGTCCCACAATTACAAATTGACATGACAGCTATGCATGCATGAGTACTAATTGAAATATGGCCCAGCTGTCATGCACGAGACAAACCATGCATGCAAATCTGTGGAATCAGGAACTCAGTAACATGTTATATTACATGCATGGGTATAGGTTTGTGCATTGTATACCATAAGCCCACAGATCATGAGTGTGCGAAGTATATGCATGTATTTACAATGATAGTGTAAGTTAGACTGCTCACCATCTGGTAGTGTGGCTGACAGGAGGTTGACCCCACTGGGTGGGTTGGATTTTCGATCAGTGCTGCCATTTTCAAGCTGTATATCTGTGCCACTCCAGTTCCTGTCTGTATGCATGTGTGTGTGTACGTTGTACATGTGTGCTCCACGTTAAGAGTGTCACCATACTAAATGTATGCAAATCTACCAGCTATAATATAAGATACTATGAATTGAGCAAGGTCTTCATGAAGCTCTTTCATTGAATAATGTACCTTTCCTCATTGAAGCACACAATGCAGTAATCTATATATGGTCTGGTCCATATATGGACTAATTGGGTATTGTTTTACGACATTATGCAGTACATGCCACCAACACACAATTGAGGGACAGTGAACTGGAGAGTGAAGCTTTACTGTGAATAAAATTATGCATATTATGATATTATCTACACCACAACTTTGCATGCAAGTATAGATAGGCAGACAGGCCGTTTATGGCATATTTCAGACTCAGCAAAGAACATCACACCTGCCACATATATATCATATACTCCTGCTGGCACAAATCGATGTGATCATACAGTCTTATAGAAAAACTTACTTGTGAGTTTTGGAACTTGCTTCGTTTTTTTTAACCTGAAAAACGTAAATGTTTATTTGAGTCGGTGGAATGAAAATGTACATGGTTTGCTAGGTATATAGCTGTACCTAACATAATATGAGGCGTATAGCTATACACACACAACAGAATGATTGTTTCTCACTATATTACTGATCTTGTTGGTGTACTAGTAGTAGTTGCTGATCAGCTAGTGTTAAAGTGCATGTATACCTTGTATAGAGTACAGCACAGATCGTTATTAAGATGACAATGACAATAAGTAGGATAGGTCCAATTGCCCAAGTGGTGTATATGTAGGCCTCACAGTCAGGTATTGCATCGCAGTCACTCATGTTGAAGCTGGACAGCTAGCTGTCACCACCACTAATGTCAGAATTGCTCAAGTGTAAGTTCCTGTTCTTATACTGTATTGAAAATTGATAAAAATAAGTATATAATTTTTTATAGCTATTGTAGTGATGAGTATACATGAAACCTACCACTGTTTTCTGAAATCCAAGCGTAAGCCAACTCACTAGCCCATTGGAACAATCATAGACTTAGCAGCTTCTTGAAAGCTGTAACATTCAGAACACTTTCTACGATACACTGCCGGGGCGGCGCAACTATTAACTTTGTGCGCATGCGCAGTAGAAATCGAGGCGTTGTGACGATCTTTACCATCTGCGTACACGAACTTAGCTGTGCTGAGTTTCCAACACAAATCGGTAGTTTATGTAAAGTAAATGATTAAAACAATAATATAATGTCAACACTACATGATTCATGTTTTTAGAGCAGTTCTTTCTACAAGCATGCGGTCACTGAATGAAAGCTACCATGTCATATAACAAGCTACTGTGTCCTATTCTAAACAGTCAGTGAATATGCCTACAAGCCAAGAGACACTGTGTTGGTGTACAGCACCTCTTCATTGTGTTCCAGCTGAAATGAAGCACTACATTCTCTACTCGTCTTCTTGTCCTCTTCCTGTAAAACAGGATCATCCAGTTGCAGAGGCGGCGGAAGGGGTGGAATATCACCGTCCACAGCTGTGCTCTGTTCACTGTATGCCATTCCAATTGTAGAATACTGTTCATTGTTAGTTGCTGTAATTGGTGTCACGAGACTCTTATTAGCACCAGTGGCTGCTAGTTTAGGTCCGTGATTGAGTTGGCTGTATTCAGAGTTCTCACTGACTTGAACCACTGTCGCTGCAGGCTGCTTGTCTTGTTTCTTTTTGTTCGGCACAGAGTAGACAGCTGTTGATGTTGACAGGGATTCTGTTGATTTCTGTGTGGCAGCTCCCTTCTTCTCATCAATTGCAGAAGCAGTGTTCTGTTTCTTGTTCTTGTCTTTGCTGCTCGAAGGACCATCTTTAATTATCACATCTTCATACTTCACTCCAGGAGGTGCTTTGGGAGTCAACTGAGAAGCAGCAGTCTCAGTCATGATCACATCATACATTGCATCAACTGCAGAAGAAAAGTATCATGACACTGTACTGTCATATTTGCACTAGTTATACCTCCATAGATACCTCCCATGTCCTTGATTTCCTTCATGCCAATTGACTCTGTGGAAGCAGCAGCAGCCTGAGCAGCTGATGATTTCAGGTCACTGGTTGGTCTTACACCACTCTCTGTTTGCCGCCCTCTGTGGTACAAAAAGGCATTTTAATACTTATACTGAATGTATTTGAACTAAGGCTAGTTCCACCTACCGTTTGGAGAGGGTCCTGACTCGGACGGTCAGGCAGCAGATTGCAACACACAATCCCGCTATGATGAGCAACAGTAGCAGTCCAATAGCACAGCTGGCCCATATGCTGTAGACTGTGTTGCAATCTAGATCCTTTGGCAATCCTGTACGAAAATCAGAACAATCGCCACTACCACTATACATACTCGTTTTGCTGCTAGGAGCTAATCCGAGAATGAGACCGCAGCATTGCGACAATCGTCTACACACTCATTAGAAATGTAAGAACTGGGCATGCGCAGAATATCACCCACGTGGCAATGGATGAAGTACTCACAGCAGCAAACGACCGTTTCTCGAGCTTTCTAGGTTCAGCAGTTGACTTTAGGACATGTAGAACCACTCAACATGGAGACATCTTCTGCCTACAGAAAATCTCGGAATCTCTCAGGAAGAAAATTTCTGAAAAAGTAAATTTCTTGACCATTCATTAATGTTTGTTTATAGCACAACATTGTCACCAGGGTGTTTCAATTGAGGACTTGTTGTCTTTAGAGCATTTCCATGGTCACTGTTTCTCCAAGGTGACCATCTCTCCTCAGGGACAGCTGTGTGTTAGTCTCAATCGTTCTATGATCTTTGCTAAGTGTGTGAGTCATGTGACCACCCTGGGGGACAGCTATGGTACCACCTCGCTGTCACATTCAGAGAGCAGCTGTGTGTCTCTGTTGAGTCATGTGACATTGCCAGAGAGCTCTATAGCTTCTGCTAGCCGCCATGACCTGTCAGGACTGAGTGTGGAGGAAGGAAGGAATGTCTTGGTGACAGGATTACTAGCAAATGTTCTCCGAGTGTCTGGGTACACTGTAGACCACGTCAAATACAATTTACCATCCAAGGTAATTGGTACCATTTAGTGTGATGTCATTTAGCTTCTAAGTGATGTCATTGTTTCAGATTTCTTTGAGTGAGGCCGACCCTGACTTCCATATATGGCATTTATTATCACCTTTCATCACATGCGGTCCAGAGTTGCCTAGCAACCCAACTAAAGAGATTTTCCTCTCCTCACTGTCTTCACATTCTACAAGTAGAACACCAGGTGGGGAGATGGTAGTGAGTGTTGAACCATTCCTCCTGAAGAACTCATTGACAGGTGAGTATGAGTAGCACAGATAAAGTTAGTAACTGTTAGTGACTCCAATTTCACAGGGAGGAACGGTTTTGACAAGAATTTGGATAAGATTCAAGGTACGTACAAGTTTCATACATCTGGGTGTGTATTAATTTCTATATTCTTAGCACTTATGATTGCTTTGTAGTAACTGATGAAAAAAGTCAGCTGACTTGTGCTGCTTCTGTTGGGCATACACTTTGTGCTCTATGTCAGATGACCCATGGAGGGAGTCATGTGATCATAAATGTTGCCGAGCAACGAAAAAGCTACTCTGTCCAGCAATCGATGGCTCTTGCTGAAGTGTTTAACAAGGCACACCATATCACGTGCAGACAGGTAGCTAAACTAGCATAGAAAAGACGTGTGTGTGTGTGTGTGTGTGTGTGTGATTCAATGTTTGTCTTCCTCCAGCATCTCCTGCTAACTGGTGGAGCCAGTATCACCCGAAATGGAGTAATCATGAAACAATGTTCTCTGAAAGAGCTCATCAGGTTGGCCTCTAGTTGTGTGTGTACATATAATTATGTGGAACGCTATCTTCCCCTCCTCAGTATAAGGTCACAGCAGATGGCACAGGCCTATGTGGTGAGGTATGGAGAGAGAGCAAGAGGTGTGCACCTATTAGAGTGTCAGAGATGGCAGTTTATTGTTTCTCTGAATCCTCTGCTCTTCCTTATCTCCAGGTCTCCAGCTACAAGCACTGGCAAAGAAAATGGCAGAAGCAGTCATCAAGTTTGAGCTTCTTTCTGCCGACACTTCATCTATAGTATGATGTAATAATTACATCATGGTGCATTTGCTGTGTTAAAATAGTCTTGTGATACTAATGGCAGGTTAAACTAGAATTACCAGATATTGATTGTTTGGAGGGTAATGCTCGATTTGCTGGTGCCTTTGTGCTCTACAACTATGCCCGTGTGGCAACAGTGTTGTCCACATTTAGCAAGCAAAGTATTCAAGGTGAGCGTGAGCATAATCCCAGGTCTACTGTTTTTGTTTCATGTATGGCAATGTTTGTGAGCTGTCCAGGTGCTTATCCCTGTCTGCCAGCTGCCAAAGAAGTTGACTTTACTCTTTTAACAGACGAGGTATGTGTTGAGATTATAAACAATCACACACTTAGAAGCACTTTGTCATTAGAAACAGTTGGTGTGTATTTTATACTTCAAATATGTTGTTTTTTTTAGGATGAGTGGAAGCTTCTATTTCATTATGTGTTGCAGTATCCCTTGGTAACGAGGGAGGCTGCTCAGATGAAGACAACTGGAGTTGGTATCCATATAACCATGTGTCTTAAAAAGGTCAAGGTTCATTTCATTGATGAGTTCGACAGCTGTCATGGTGGATGCTTTGTTGGTTTCTTTATGCCTGCAGATCTGTTTGTTTTTGGTTGAGTTAAGTCATCTCTTTAGTTCCTACTACAGCAGAGTCAAGATATTGTTGGTATGTGTGTGTACATGTGACAGTCGTGTGATCCACTGACATCATACTATAATCCTATATATAGCCTCCAGAACCACACCTACTTCCTGTGATATTTGCTCGGCTCCATCTTGTGGCAGCTGTAAGGCAAGTCATGTATAATTCATTGAGACTGTTAGCAATTGAGCCTCCAGAACAGCTGTAGAACATTACCATTAGCTATATAGACATTGAAAGATTATTTTTATACACCATTTCATTAAGTAAATAAACAATACATTGTGGTTATTATAAATACAGTTATTAGTGTTATATAATTACACAGAAAATTTAAAACAATCATCGTTTCTTTCTCTTTGACTTTGACAAAGCTATCCTAGTCCTCCTCTGTCTCGTGGGTGCTTGCACTGCTCGTCTGTGCACCTTATTATAGGCCTCCTTGTACACACCGCTCATACGGAAGAAAGAATAGGCGTGGCCTGATGTGAAACAGAGCTCAGAGATGGGTTTTAGTTCCGTGAGAGGTTTGATATCAAACAGGTCATCGTCCGAGTCCTCCTCATCTTCTTCCATAATGACCTCAAGACCTTCTCCATCTTGGTCAAAGTCAACGTCTCTCTCTGCCTGTGAGGGCTCAGGAAGGGAGCCATCTTGGCTGCCTCCTCCTCCTTGGTTAGACTGTTCATTAGTGACAATGTCAGTAGAGGTTGGGTTGTTGCCACTGTTGGGAGTGAGAGGCATTAATTGGACAGGGGGTGAGGGAAATAAGGGGTTCTTGTCTTGGACACCATCACCAGCTGTGATGGAAGGTTCGTTGGTTGCTAAGAAACGTGATCCTAGACCACTTGAAACCAGTTTAGAGCTGTCACTACTGTTGGGAGTCTCATCTTGGTTCACTAGAGAAGGAAGTTTGGCCGAGGGAGGGTTGGCTATCGTAGTTCTGCTAACGCCAGATCTCAGTGATTCTAGTAACTTGCTATATTCATCATCATCGTCCATAGCAACAGAAGAGAGGACACTCCCACGCCTACTATCAGCCCTCAGGCTGTTCTGCTCTGCCGTACTATTGCTTATGATGTCACCCATTTCTTTGCTGTTGTACTTCACAGAGGGCCTTTCTTGTTCCCCTCCTCTGCGTGATTTCTTCACCAGCTTCCGTCCAATTCTCCTGGGTGTTTTATCATCATTCAATTCATGGAGGTTGGACATGTCAAAGTGTGGGCTGTCTTGATGCACAGGCATGTGTTCTGAGAGGGTCTTATTGATGTCACACTGTGATGGTGTTCGGCCTTGAGGTAGGTCTGTTGGTCGTGAGGTTCTCTTCACTCTAACCGGTTTGACTCGACTATCCCGGCGCTGGTTTGATGGCAACTTGTAGTCTTGTTGGACCACTGCATTTGAAACTTTCGGTCGGTTCATCACATTCTGTTGAGAGAGAGGCTGGCTTCCAACTAGCGATGACTGCCTGAATCCAGCGCTGCTGGCAGCAAGACTAGAGCTCCTTCTGACTCTTGCTGCTGAGCTATGGCTTACAATGGCTTGCTGAGGAGAAGCTGCTCTCCCAACGGTGCTGTACCTCGGCCCAGCAATGTCTCTGTGAGATGAATCAGCAAATGCAACACTGTCCCTCCTAGTACGAGACATCAATTCATCGATGAGACCATGGCTCCCTCGTCTGACACCACCCCCTCTTGCTGAGTCTCTCATCCCACTCCTACTGTAGGAGTTTGTGAGTGGCTGTACAGGCTGGCCACTTTGGCCGTCACCATGACCACCATCAGATGGGTCGTGGCGTTCAGAGGGGACAGACTGGTGTTGTTGAGCTACAAGATTCCTTTCTCCCGTCAGATCGGGAAGATGAGTCGATTCTTTCAGTGTGGAAGTGTCATCATTGCTGCTTGAGTGAGACTTGGACTTGCTAATTCTTTCAGGGTATGTCTTTCTCCTTCGTTTTGAAGTAGTGAGGTTAGAGGAGCTGCCAGTGATGGAGGGAAGGTGAACACTATCACTACTGCCTGCCGATCGACTTGAATGAATCTTTGTTCTTGTGTCCTCCATCTGTTCACTGCCATCACTGTTCGTGGCCTTCCTCTTTCTAGCGGCACTTCCATCTTCACCTTGTCCTACAACATGGCCGCTGCTTGAACTCACAACAGTTAGACTACTACCTGACAAAATGGCGACTGACCCTCCACTTGAACTGAGCTTCTTGCTGCTGCTCAACTTGTAGCACTGCTGCTTGTTCAAAGTTCTTGTACTAGCAATCTTCTGAGTGAGACCATTGTTCACAGACGTGGTGGCCATGACAGTTCCTCCAATGGGTGGCAGAGATACTTCAGTAGAACTCTTTCTTGCAGTGGATTGTGGTGCTTTCCTAGTGCTGGGTTTCTTCATCTTGTTAGCACCAGCAGCTGAGTGTGTTTGATGTAGGGAAAGGTTTCCATGGTTTCTCCTCTCCCCGTTATCACTGCTGGAAGAACTGAAGAGCTCTAAAGAGCTAGTGTCTTTGAATCTCTCGAGACTGGTGGCCATCTTTATCCACTGAGAGGTAGAAGAAGCTTGTGGACTCATCTCGTCAAATACATCCTCATTGCTGACAAGGCTGGATACGTTTCCGGGATATGAATCAATTCCTTCAATGAGATTGTTGAACTCACTGTCGGAGAAGAGAGAGGAACTTAAAGAGGTCAAACTTGATAAACTGGACATGCCAGTCGTACAGCGAGGTATGCTATCATCATTTCTTGGTTCATTTGCAATGCCATTCTTGTCGTCTTCCTCAGCTGCTGTCTTCAAGATGTATCTCTTGAAAGACTCGGGCAAGTCTAGCAGGTTTTCGTCTTCATCATCTGAATCATATTTCGCATTTGTGGTCAAATTGTTGACCGTTTGCTGAACACCTCTACTGGCCTCCCTTCTCAATAGTTTCTCTTTCTGCTTCTTCTTTTCCTTCTTCAGCATCTTCTTGATTTGCTGTGGAGGTTCAACTTTGATCCTCACTGGTTTGCCATCCCTCCCTACCATTCCTCCAACAATCATATCACCTCCTCCACTGGCAGCGTTGGGCCCATTGAAGGTCATACACATTGCTGGGCCTTCTGTGGGCTCTGCTGGCTCAGGACAGTTCTGAGGGAGGGACCCCTGCTTCAGCCAATTCTTGAGACAACGCATGCAATGAAAGGTAGAGACACCAATTGACCCGGCCTTCCAGTCAGCAATATTCATCCGTGGCAGCTGTAGGTGTGTAGGTGTGTGTGTGTACATATCTCAATCGGTGTGCAGTGCCATTATGCCTCAGATGTCCTCAGACAGTCAACCAACTCACCTGTGCTTTTGCCACTCCTTTGCAGAGGAGCAGGCAAGCCAGGTGTCGATTGGCGGGATCCCGATGCGGAGGATACCATGTGACAGCTGTCCACTCAGTGGCACCATCCAGGTCTAAGTCTGGTATATCGTCTTCCACCGCTAAGATCTGCAGACATTGTTATTGTATCCTCACATTCCACAGAACATCAAAGAAATTTATTGCATACGTACTGTTAGTTCATCTTTCATGCTGCAGCTACCAAGCTGTGGTGGTCCCTGCCCAACAAGAGTGAACTCCTTCAACTTTCCCGGTCCACTGCTTCCATCAGGGTGGTTGGATTGGCTGCTCTCCCAGTTAGCTTGAAGCTGCTTCAGTTTCTCATAGGCAATAGATGCTTCAGTCTGTTAGGGTGTGGTGAACACAGTTGCAGTATGTTGATAATGTACTAGCCTGCTATGGTTTAGTTAATCAGTTATAGCATTTACTTTGCTAGTGCGTGTGGAAGTTTTCTCTGTTGTTTGATGAGCAGAAGCAGCTGGTGCCACTGGTGGCGTGTCTTTCACTCCAGTACAGTTGAGGTTGATAGTACTAGGAGATGCCACCTCTGTACTCTGTTCCAGGGGCCTGTTCCCGCGGTGGGTAGCAGCAGCTGGTTTCTGCAAAGTAAGTTTGTAAAGATCGCACTCTGTGATCAACACAAGGACCTTACTCGGTTTCGTTTCGTTTTGGAGCTTGATGTTCCATGCCTCTCCGTACTATCAGGCACTTCTTCTCCAAATTCCTTCAGCTTAGGAAGAACAGACTTCATCTTTCAGAGTCCAGATCAATTTCCCGCACTGTTGCTTAGGTAAACTGACGCTAAGTACTGCGCATGCCCAGTATAGTAATGTGCGCGGCATGCAAGTACGTTTTGACGTGACGACCTTTGACCTATAACGCGCGAACGAGGCTCGTGATAAATTATGCAATATCAGGCCATTGTTTTGAGTACACAACGTGACAAAAGAATATGCATTGCCAGCCAATAATAATGCAGCAGAGCTCTGTAGTAGTACGTAGTGACCCCATATATTATTGGCCACACCTACCTATGACATCCCCTTGTTTATCATTGTTTCAATAAATAATTTAAAAAAGCATTATTTACATATACAAGTTGAATTTCCAGCAATATGGGATGCTAAACAGCCCATATTTGTATCGTACACTACCCATGAATGTGCTGGGTGAGGAATGGGCTTCAAAAAAGCTGCATTCACTGAAAACGAGCTCTCAGAATGGACAATTACTTTTGCCTCGGCCAACATGAAGAAATCTAGCCAAGTGGCAACATGAGCTTCACCGGCTGGGTCAGAAGTCTTACTAGCACACTTCTTATCGTGGCTAAGTCTGGAATGGACCAGCGCTAGGTGGCTAAATTTGATGTTTTGTGTACTGAACTCTTTTTCGACCATATTTTTCACAAGGTCAGAGTCCGTGCTGACATAAATAGGAGCATTTGAGCCCAATGTTCTGTTCCGTAGCTCAATGCTATGTTGTATGATGCACCTCCAGTGATCTTTGCTGGAGAAGAGCTTCCAGCCCTCGTGAATATAACGAGTAGCCCACAGTTCTTTGTCCTTTGTACCGAGAAAACCAGTTCTCAGGTGCACCACCAAATAGTCTTTATTGTAAAGTTTAAGTGATTTCTGATATTCTTGAACTTTGTTCACTAGTTTCTGAGGGAATCCAAAGAGATAGGTGAAGATGATGTGACTCACGTAGAGCCATGGATTGCTCGGCTGCATCTTTCCGTTACTGATCTCTGGAATCTCCATCAAATGGTGCACACCAAGCTTGTGAAACATTGTGTACCAGAGGGGCTTGTGGTCTGTGTAAACGGTATCATTTTCTCTCCTTGTTAAGATCTCTCTTAAACCAATTTTCTCAAATCCTTTCACTATTTTCTCTCCTAGTTCAGTGGCTGTTGAATTCCCAATGTACATCACAGAATTGACCACTTCACCAGTGACAGTGACGTGCTGCTGTTTGCTACCAAACAATATCTCCTCGAATTTCGCTACTTCTTTCTTAGTCCAGCCAAAGCCCCAGAAGGAGGTAACGTCATGTACAGTATGAGAACATGCGTGTTTGCGATTGTCGTCACACATGCCTTGACTGCTGTTGAAGTAAGACCAGTCAATTTTGTTAGGTACAAGATATTTGGTTGTCCTCTGCATTTTATTGTCCCAGCGAATGGTGAACACACGATTTGACATAAGAGCTATGAGGAAGAAGTACTGAACTCTGAATAGCTGATCACCCAGACCAGAACAGAGTTCCTGAGAACAGGCCCATGTTAAAGTTCTCACATTTTCACTTTTGCCTGACTTTAATTCATCAATCTGACTCTTGTGAAACGTCCTGTACTTCTCGAGAGCTGTTCGAAACGTCTTCCACTCTTCTCTCTCTTTGTAAGGATTCTCCTTGATATTTTCAAAGTCCACTATCATCCCATTATCACTGTCATGGGATGCTTTGACCGTCGGTGTTGCAACTGTACTAGTCATCGCTTGCGGTAGACACGATCTCTCTCGTACTGTGGGATTGTCATAGTAGAGGGTAGCTACTATCAGGACTACACTTATCACTAAGAAGAAACATAAACACCTGTGTAATTTATGATTGGAAACAGCCATGCTACTTCGCATCTGATCACCATAGTTGATATAAAAATATTATATCAGACAATCGAATCTGGGTGTGCAAGAGAATGCAGTAATGAATTTGATCTTGGTGCGAAAACAGGACGTGAGTCGCTAATCAATGCAATCAAGTGACTATGTGCGCGTGCGCGCGCGCGCCTGCGCAAAGCTGACGTAATTGATTGACCTTTTTTTACTCCAATCCTAGCCACGTGGACGTGGTTGCCATCATCATAGCAGACAGCGATGGAGAGAAAGAAGCGCAAAGAGAGGCGATCAGGACAGAAGGTTGACTTCAAGAAGCTGTTCAGAGTGAGTTATCTACTCCATATTATTTCCCAAAACCCAAAGAATTACACTAAGAGTATTATCTGTGTAGTTCTGAGTATGTGTCATCAACTTTTTCTCTCTCCAGTTCCAGTCATTTTCAGAGAGAATTGCAAGCATCAGCATTGATGTAGCTCATCGTGTTCAAGCCACACCCACCACACCAGAGGTCAGTGTATGCATGATCATTGCCATTGGTTACTTATCTTCATTTAATTAGGAATGTGATGTCACCTACTTCAGCGAGGGTCTCAGAAAATGGAAGGAGTTGAATTGCACTTTGGACTTTGTATCTTTTTCACACAGTATCCGCAATAAGGTTGATAGCCTAGCTCTGCTAGTACATCACAAGGTAACGTCTTTACTCCTTACCATATATGGAAGCATATACACCCAGAGAGTACATAATCATAACCTTTACAGGAGGAAATCATAATTCAACTCAAGCACTACCTGAGCATTAAAGATAGCCTTGCTTATGAGCCTTTGCTGGACCTACTGGTTCAGTTGGCTAGGGATCTCCAGTCCCAGTTCTATCCTCACTTTAGTGTCTTCTTTCCCATACTGGTAGCACTATGTGACACCTTGGACACTGATGTGATTCAGGTAACAACCACACTGCTTGTATTTATCACCACCTAATTAGTAGTCCTCATGTGTGATAATTATTTGTCTTGTGTACTACTGTTTCCCCCCACCTCACCATCACGTGCGCACACACACACACACACACACACACGCAATATTTGATTGGAATTTGAAGTGTGTGTTCACTACTCTGGCGTACTTGGTGAAGTTTTTATGGCGACACATGTTAAAGGATTTAGAGAATGTGTTTGAGTAAGCCATGATATAATTATAGCACTAGCTATGCTCCCCAGCTACACTAAGTGTTTGTGTTTAAATTCAGTCTGTTTTCTCGGTGTGTACAGTCTCTATTCTCAGCTACTGTTGCCAGCTCAGAAGCCACACATCAGGAGGTTTGCAGTCGAAAGTTTTGGGTTCTTACTTCGCAAGGTGAGCCAACCCAACATCCTTCCTGTTTCCAAGTCACACGTCACATGATAGACACCAACCTTTATTTGTTGTAGGTTCGTGACCAGCAGTGGCTGGTGGAAATGATGACCCGTTTCCTGTTGAAGCAAGCTGAGGTAATTGTACTTAGCACTATCAACAATGGGTATTGGTGTAAGTATTATAGTTTGTGTAATCACACATCAAAATGATAAACATTTCATGTTACTGTAGTTGTCACAATTTTCAATGTGTATGTTTCCCCACGAGTTGAAGTATAATGAAAACTGAGAACACCATGTGTGTGCAGCACATGACAACCAGATAACCTTACTACCAAGGTGCATTGTTTGTGCAAAAATTAGTCAGCAGTGAAGTCACTATTGCTAGCTTCTGTTGCATCAGTGCATGAATATTGTTATGAGCATGTGTCATGTGAGCTACTATCTCTGTTTACATATAATTTGAGGGGGTTAAAACAAATCTCTAATATTGTCATTAGCTGATTGCTAATGGCCTATGGCTGCAAAGCAAACATACTAGTTGACTATTACCCAAAGTAGTGGTGCATTAGTCTTAAAACGTTTCGATTTAGCAATCAATCGTTTATCTCCACCACTGCATGTATAGTGTGCACATGTATTTGTGAGTCATGTGACCTGACTGTGCCCGCCCGTACAGCTCAGTGAAGGTGTTGGCCAGCTCCTCTTTGAGGTGTGCAAAGGTGTGGCCTACCAGTTCCATTCCTCTACCGAGAGCCTCCTTGGAGTGTTGCTGTGGAAACTGAGCTCTTGTGGGCATTCCTCAGATGCTGTGTTTGGAGCCGTCTACAAAATGGTGGAAATGATGGCTGAATATTGTCGCAAGGACGCGTCCACTCCTCTCTGGAAGCCTCTGCTGGTACAGACAGTGTGTTTTGTGATAAGCCTGTTCTATTCTTGTTTGTTCCTTTTCTTCTTTTCCTCTTCTTTACTTTATTTTGTTGCCTTCTTCTTTCTCAAGGCTCATTTGTCAGAGTTACACGAGGCTTGGAATGATGGCCAAGATGAGAGTACAGCTCGAGGTCTGTCTCATACCCTCCATCTTGTTGGAGTCCTGGTTTCTTGGAGGAGGGGAAGCAGGATAAACTGTGGACCTGAACTGATACAAGTATGGAATGGGAGGGGAGGGGAGAGAGATATGTTGTTGTACTGCTAGTTGTTGACGTTTCAGCTTGATTGTCAAAACCCCTCCTCTGTCAAACTTGTATATGTCTTGTGTATCTCCTAGCTAGACCTTCCCTCTCCATTCTCAGGGACTACACAGTCTCATTTTGGACCTGAGTCTTCCTCCAGAGGTGTTCCTGGTGGGAGCTCATGTGGTAGCGTCCCTCATACTCGTCAGTCCTGTTGTTCCTGACTGCCAGCCTCTGCTGTTGGACCTCGTTAGAGGGGTGTGTTCTTGGGAGAGAGTGGATGGGCAAAGTGTGCAAGTGGTTGTTGAATTCTTTCAAGAGTTGGTAGAGAAATGGAACAGCTTTGAGAGTGTAAGCACGAGTGATACATTTACAACAAGTGTTTGTTTTGCCACTCTCTTCCTGTTTTCCTCTTATTTTGTCTCATCATTATGTCATTGTTGAACATCGACACTCTCCTTAATAGGTCTTCCTTCCCGGGTGTTTAGAATACTGTGAGGCAGCGTTAGTATCGGATGCAAACCAGAGTCTCATTCTGATATTTCTGTGTCAGCTCTGTCTTCATTTCAATTCCAAGCATTCCACTGGACAACTTTCAACCCTGAACTTTCAACTTTGTATTGAGCTCCCAGAGTCAAAGGTCGTTGCCATGTTGACAAGGCACGTAGAAGAGTGCGCACAGAGTTTGAGAAATGGTGCTGTTATTGACAAGGAGAGGCAGTCCATCCTGTGGAGCTGTTTGGTCTGCCTACAGTCAGTGCAGTAAGTGGCTGGCAGATTGTGTGTAAAATGCACATTGTTTTGTTTGGACATTGGTAGATGTAAAATCAATTTTGGAGCATCATTGTGTATTGTTCAGGTACAAGGGTTGTGTACACATTAAGTTAACTATCCATCTTTGCTTCCAGATAGTTGATGATATCACTTACATAGTACTCGATCTATCAGTGTGTGTGTGTGTGTGTGTGTGTGTGTGTGTGTGTGTGTGTGTGTGTGTGTCCTGGTTGTGTGCTTGTGGATATCAAACAATTTCAATCTCTTTCAGATGTCCTGGTAAAGATATGGCTGATCTTCTCAGTGAGCTTTTCCACCAGCTGACCTCCCAAAGAGAGGGAGAAAGAGAGAGGGAGGCTGTGTTGCTTGTAGCCCAACTGCTCCCTGCACTAGTGAGGAATGGTGGCCGTGGCTGCATCACTGTGGACCAACTCTTAGCTCTGACAAAGTACAAATTGTTCACCCCACATTCTTTCTTCCCATGTTATTATTCTGTTCATACATGCTGTCTGCTCTGTCTCTCTACATGCCTGTGATGTATATTCATTTGTCATTGTGCAATGGTTTTGTATTGTCCATTGTGCCTAATGTGGTATTTCATGTCTCTTGTGTGTTTGCACATTTGTCCTAGGAGCCATTCAACATCTCTTTCTGTATTGAGCTCTGTCCACCTTGCACTAGAGGAGATGACATCGTGGGACCTTGACCCTGATCATGGCTGTGGACTTGATTCAAAGCATTTGGTGGAATTCTTATCCACACTACAGCCCAACCTGACCTCCGCAAGTTCATCTGTACGTATGTTGTAGCTACGACTCCATGGCTCTGTGGATCAGTGCACTCGAGTGCAATGTAATGGCTGGTTATTCCATGATTATAGATCAGATTGACAACTCTCAAGATCCTCTGTTGTTTCCGACAGCTGCCTCTTGGCCTACCGCTGGTAACTAGAATAGCTGCTGATAAGATTGTTATGTATGATAGAGTCCTCATTCTAACCACAAACATGTGCGCTCTAGCTACAGACACAGGGTGGTGATAGTGCTGTTCAGTCTTTGGTCGTTGATGTGTTGGAAACCTGTTTGAAAGCTGAAGAAATTGAGCCATCTCTAAATGAAGTATGACCACTACCCATGCTTGTAGCTCTACTAGCTGTGCATCACTGTCCTTTTCTTCTTCCCAGTACCGTGACAAGCTATTGTGGCTTCAGAAGTTGAAGCACAGTCCCCACACATCTGCAGTCCTGCCAGATGTCTGTAAAGAGGTATGTAATAATTATTGGCTGATCATTTTATAAGAGTATATAATTACATATACTCTTGATGTTATGTAGTGCCAGGTGGCAGAATATATTGACAGTTTAAACTTCCTTTGTCAAATTTCTCCCACTCTCCTTCAGGTTGCTCTTCGTTACTTGATCAGCATGTTGAATGTCAACTTCAGTTTGGTATGGGAACCAGTCTGTGAGCTCATCAGGTATGAGTTGTAGTCTGTGTGTAGGCTACATCGACACTCCCACCCGTTGTTTGTAGTTCGTATGCTGTTAAGGAGAATATGAAGATGTTCTGGAATGTGTTTGGCCAATTCTTGGACTCTGCTTCATCGATTGCTGGTAACAAGATCTTTATTTGCTAGCCTTCTATCAACTTTTTTTTTGAAACACAGAGAATCCAGTACCGATCTCTTCTCCTCTGTCCCATTCCAATACTAAATGGTTTGATTCCATTCCGGTTCTGTTCGAGCACTGTCAGCAGTGTGTGCGTGACTTGGAAGTGGGACAGCCTGACCACACCAACTTCAGACTCCTCCTCTGGAAGTGTGTGGCCATTGTAAGTCCTAGCATGGTCGAGCCACGCTCCAGGCTCCTAGCACCTCTGCTGCTCAGGTTTATCAAGTGAGTTGGTGCAATCATATACTTATGTTGTGATGTGACCATACCATCATTCACAATGGTGGTGTCCTATAGAAATGAGTATTTCTTGATAGAGGACAATTTGATGGAGACTCAGAGTCTGTGCTGCTCTCTTGGTGACGAAATTGAAGATGACTCCAAGGAAGAGGAGGAAAGAAAAGAGGAAGGAGAAGTGAAGGCTACTCCACTAGTAGACAAAGAGAAAGTCAAGTCCTCAGCAAAGGCAACTAGGAAGCACCTCACAAGGTGAAGTTTGTGTTCTTCCTGAAACTACTCACATGTGTGAACTTTGACCATGTCCTATCTTGTTCCAGTACCCTGTCGGCCATGTTGGCTGTCTTCACGAGGTTCACCAACTCTTTCCTGGTTGTGTGCTTGTGGATATCAAACAATTTCAATCTCTTTCAGATGTCCTGGTAAAGATATGGCTGATCTTCTCAGTGAGCTTTTCCACCAGCTGACCTCCCAAAGAGAGGGAGAAAGAGAGAGGGAGGCTGTGTTGCTTGTAGCCCAACTGCTCCCTGCACTAGTGAGGAATGGTGGCCGTGGCTGCATCACTGTGGACCAACTCTTAGCTCTGACAAAGTACAAATTGTTCACCCCACATTCTTTCTTCCCATGTTATTATTCTGTTCATACATGCTGTCTGCTCTGTCTCTCTACATGCCTGTGATGTATATTCATTTGTCATTGTGCAATGGTTTTGTATTGTCCATTGTGCCTAATGTGGTATTTCATGTCTCTTGTGTGTTTGCACATTTGTCCTAGGAGCCATTCAACATCTCTTTCTGTATTGAGCTCTGTCCACCTTGCACTAGAGGAGATGACATCGTGGGACCTTGACCCTGATCATGGCTGTGGACTTGATTCAAAGCATTTGGTGGAATTCTTATCCACACTACAGCCCAACCTGACCTCCGCAAGTTCATCTGTACGTATGTTGTAGCTACGACTCCATGGCTCTGTGGATCAGTGCACTCGAGTGCAATGTAATGGCTGGTTATTCCATGATTATAGATCAGATTGACAACTCTCAAGATCCTCTGTTGTTTCCGACAGCTGCCTCTTGGCCTACCGCTGGTAACTAGAATAGCTGCTGATAAGATTGTTATGTATGATAGAGTCCTCATTCTAACCACAAACATGTGCGCTCTAGCTACAGACACAGGGTGGTGATAGTGCTGTTCAGTCTTTGGTCGTTGATGTGTTGGAAACCTGTTTGAAAGCTGAAGAAATTGAGCCATCTCTAAATGAAGTATGACCACTACCCATGCTTGTAGCTCTACTAGCTGTGCATCACTGTCCTTTTCTTCTTCCCAGTACCGTGACAAGCTATTGTGGCTTCAGAAGTTGAAGCACAGTCCCCACACATCTGCAGTCCTGCCAGATGTCTGTAAAGAGGTATGTAATAATTATTGGCTGATCATTTTATAAGAGTATATAATTACATATACTCTTGATGTTATGTAGTGCCAGGTGGCAGAATATATTGACAGTTTAAACTTCCTTTGTCAAATTTCTCCCACTCTCCTTCAGGTTGCTCTTCGTTACTTGATCAGCATGTTGAATGTCAACTTCAGTTTGGTATGGGAACCAGTCTGTGAGCTCATCAGGTATGAGTTGTAGTCTGTGTGTAGGCTACATCGACACTCCCACCCGTTGTTTGTAGTTCGTATGCTGTTAAGGAGAATATGAAGATGTTCTGGAATGTGTTTGGCCAATTCTTGGACTCTGCTTCATCGATTGCTGGTAACAAGATCTTTATTTGCTAGCCTTCTATCAACTTTTTTTTTGAAACACAGAGAATCCAGTACCGATCTCTTCTCCTCTGTCCCATTCCAATACTAAATGGTTTGATTCCATTCCGGTTCTGTTCGAGCACTGTCAGCAGTGTGTGCGTGACTTGGAAGTGGGACAGCCTGACCACACCAACTTCAGACTCCTCCTCTGGAAGTGTGTGGCCATTGTAAGTCCTAGCATGGTCGAGCCACGCTCCAGGCTCCTAGCACCTCTGCTGCTCAGGTTTATCAAGTGAGTTGGTGCAATCATATACTTATGTTGTGATGTGACCATACCATCATTCACAATGGTGGTGTCCTATAGAAATGAGTATTTCTTGATAGAGGACAATTTGATGGAGACTCAGAGTCTGTGCTGCTCTCTTGGTGACGAAATTGAAGATGACTCCAAGGAAGAGGAGGAAAGAAAAGAGGAAGGAGAAGTGAAGGCTACTCCACTAGTAGACAAAGAGAAAGTCAAGTCCTCAGCAAAGGCAACTAGGAAGCACCTCACAAGGTGAAGTTTGTGTTCTTCCTGAAACTACTCACATGTGTGAACTTTGACCATGTCCTATCTTGTTCCAGTACCCTGTCGGCCATGTTGGCTGTCTTCACGAGGTTCACCAACCCCAAGTCTCTCTACAGACAAGATGAACTGCTCCAGCTGTATAGGAAGGTGAGAGTTAGCCAGCCATACAGGCTGTTTGACACTGTCTTGTTTTTATTGTAGCTGCTCACTCATAAAGATTCTGAGATCCAGCGGCTGGCATTGGCCTGCATGATGACCTACAGGCCACCTTACCTGCTTCCATATCGGTGAGTAGCTTTAACAGCCTGTGTGTGTGTGCTACTTGTGTTCCGATTGATCCATTTATAGAGAGAATCTGGAACGACTGCTAGATGATGACACATTTCGTGAAGAGTTGAATAGCTTCAGGTTTGGGAGTGCAGTCTTTCCTAACAGTTGACATGATTTGACAACATTTCCTTTCAGTGTGGACAGCAGCTGTTCTGTTGTCAGTGAAGAGCATAGAGAGGACATGATGCCTGTGTTGGTCAGGTGAGAGGCAACAGTTGGTTTCAAGATGTCAAACTGAACCAACCATTTGTGATCTGATTGTATTTGTAGGATCCTTTACGGATGCATGTTGAGACCAGGGGGTCATCACACAGGGAAATCGGGGGGTGCCATCAGGAGGGGGGTCATTCTGAGATTTCTTGCTGGTTGTTTGGGGGACGAGATGAAAGAATTCATCAAGTTACTGACACTGCCATTTCAGAGTCTCCTTGGTTAGCAGTCTGTCCCAACTGGTCATCTTGGGAGGTACCATGTCATGTGATTTATTGCTTCGATATATAATCAGATGAGGCCAGTCGTGATGACATCATTGATCCAAATCATGTGATCTCTCTCAAGAAGCAGCAAGGTTTCCTCAACATGTTTGGGCAAATGATATCTGTCTTGGGGTCAAAGGTTGAACCACACCTACCTGGACTGTTCTCCATCCTCTTGCAACAAGGGCGGATGTGTGCACAGTTGCTGGAGAGGAGGCACGAAGTGAGTGATGCCAAGGTTGAGAAATTTTCATCATTTTTGTCGACAACTATTCACCATTTTTTTTTTTGTTTTCCATCCCAAATAGTTTAGATTTCCTAGTCTTAATTTGGTATCTGTCGAAAGTTTTTGATCCACAAATGAAAGATGAGATTACTGCTCATTTGTGTTCCTTGTCACTAGATTCTTCCCCAGTATGTGAATGCCCTGAAGGCTCTCAGGCAGCTGGTCATCAGAAGAGCTACTGAAGTAAGGCAATTATTGTCAATACTTTACATTATGTCCTCCATTGTCATTTGCAGTGCTTTGATAAGTTTGTGTTCTTTGACTTCACTTCTTGTGGCCAAGAGATCTTTTCCACCTTGGTGTGGCCTCAGTTGCCACGACTACCACAGGAGTGTATTCAAGCCCCAACTCCACTCATGAAACTCATTGCCGTTTGGACAAAACACAAATGGTCAGTGAAATATGCTGTACCAATCTCCTCTCTGCCCTTGCTCCCTCATTTTTTTACTGTCAAGGACTTGAAAAAAAAGCATCTTATATCACTTCCAGCTACTTACCATTCCTTGGTCAAGTTGTGCCGGAGTCGGTGATCCATTCTTCAGCCACCCAGGAGGAGCAACATCTCCTTCATTATGTGTACAGCTGCCTCTTCTCACCACGGGTGAGTGAGAGAGTGACCATCTGTGTCTTGGAAATGACCACCAACCTGCTTGGTCTTGCTGAGGAGGAAGAGCCGTTGGAAACTGGTGGCAGTGAGTTGGGAGGCAGGTCCCTTGTCACTGCATTGGTCCAACCTCACATTCCTAAGCTGTTGGAATATCTCCGTGTGGCTCTAATGGGGGAGGGGAAACAGACAGGTGTCAATTATGGCGATCTACGACTACATTTTGTTGTCCTTTCAAAGTAATTGCATTTAATATTGTTATAATTGTGTACACAAGTGTCATCCATTAATCCATAATCCAACTATAGGATTAGCCATTTTGTAAAAGGGTTGTTAGAAAGTGCCCACCTTATTGAGCTGCTGCTGCCCTTCTTAATTCACCATTCTGACAAATTCAAGGTGTGTCAATCACAAGATGCTTGTATGTGTGTCTCAATGTGCGTGTTTTGTGTATAGGAAAATGAAGAAAATGCTCTACAAACAATTTTGAAGTTGCTACCTGCTGTTCAACTGGAGGCTAAACTGTATAGGTAGCTATAAATTTTCATTATAGTTGCTTGTATGACATCTTGTCAGGATGGCCGAGCGGTCTAAGGCGCTACGTTCAGGTCGTAGTCTACTCTTGTAGGCGTGGGTTCGAATCCCACTCCTGACAGATTTTTTTTTTTTTTTAATTATTATAACCAAGCTATGAATATTTTACAGTTTGTAGATAATCCTGTTTTTGTTTTTTTCCCCCTTTCTTTGCTTGCATTTCAGATCGCTATCACAGCTGTTTGGTATTCTAAAGAACAGACACAGTCGATCTCTTCTGTGTGACATTTTCCAAGTATGTTACATACTTATCAATGCATTAACTGTAAATTTATGTTTTTATATGTAGGAGTTGGCAAACAAAGATTCCAAGCTACAGAGAACAGCTCACATTGTAGCTAAGGTACAGTCATCAATCTACCTCCTCCCGTGAATCAAAATGCATTATGCTCCCTTAAATTGACCTGCAGCTAAATGCCTGGGATAGTAAACACATTGAAGAGCCAGCATATGAAACTAGGCTTGAAGGGTTTGCAGAAGCAAAAGATATGCTGCCAACATTTGAAGATGGAGGACAATGGACTGAAGATTCACTGAATTCTCTCCTCCCAGTTCTGCACAATACCCTGTTTACCCTCTCTCAGGTAAACTGCTACATGAGGGTTGGTTTAGAATGATGAAATACCATGTTTTGTTTCTCTAACTTTCCCCAGTCTGATGATCTCTCTCTCCGAGATGCAGCTGCCAGTTTTCTTAGTGATTTGATTGCTCACATTCGTCCTCAAGGTAGTCACACCTTCTCAAGAAGACATGCTACTGCTGATCACTTCTAGAGACCCACAAATTGTTCTTCCTACAGACACAGAGGCATTTCATTTGTTCATCATCTCCTCCATTGTCACTTCCACCAAACAAGGCTTGAGGTCCAAGCAGGAGTTTGCCAGACATGAGTTCATCTCCGTCCTCTCTCAGCTGGTGAGGCAGTTCCCAACTCATCCCAAGTTTCTGGATCTGGTGGTTCTCTGTCACAGTGAACCAGAGGCCGACTTCTTTGAGAACGTCAGACATGTTCAGCTCCATCGAAGGACCAGAGCGTTTAGGAAGCTGGCCACGATCTGCAAGGAGGAGGGCTCTCTCAGTCAGCCAGCCATGATGGACTTCCTTCTACCTCTAGCAAATCAGGTATATTTTAGTGATTACATCATCGTGATGTCATTACCCTTGGTGTAAATGACTGTAGGTGGTCTACACGCCAGCTACCAATGTGGCACAGAACCTGATAGCAGAGGCTGTGAGGGTCATTAGCAGTATCTCTGCTCGCCTCAACTGGAGCAACTATTACTCCCTCCTCACCTCCTACCTCCGACAGCTACCCAGGAAGAAGGAGGTACAGAGAGCTCTTGTCAAGTGAGTAGTTTCCACGTGTTAGATGCACTGCACAATGTATGGATGGCAGCTGCCAGTTACTCTGAACTGTGAGACCAAATTTACTTGTGTGTATGTGTTAATTAGCAAAATTACTGTCTGTCCTACATATGAACAAGTTGTAATGGAAGTGTGTTTTGTCCTTTGTGTAGAGTTGTGGTTGGGATTCTGGACAACTTTCACTTTGATCTCTCGTTGGTCAGTGGGAGTGGGCGTGGCACTGCTGATAATGATGTCATTGGTGATAATATGGAAGAGGATGTTCCTGTTAATCAAGCAGAAGAAACCGAGAATATGGAATTGGACAAGAGTGAAACCGTATCAGACAATCACATGACTAGTGAGACCAAGTCATGTGATCAGTCAGGTGACGATGAGCAGCGTAAGAAGAGACGATTGGCTGAAAAGATCAACAGAGCTATCCTGCACTCCATTCTCCCCGGGCTACAGTCAGTGCTGACCAAGAGAGTGAGTGAAGATGGCTGCCCACAAGGGGGGTATCATTCTCTCTCTCTCTCTCTCTCTCTCTCTCTCTCTCTCTCTCTCTCTCTCTCNTCTCTCTCTCTCTCTCTCTCTTAGATTGATGTTCCTGGGCACAAGCTCAGTCGACTGGATGAAGACAGTGAGTCTGAGCTTCTGAGAGTGCCTGTTGCCATGGCGATTACCAAGCTGTTGCTAGCACTACCAGAGAACATTCTCCACACACAACTACCAAAGTGAATAACTGATACCACACACACACACACACACACACATACACACACACACAATGTGTTTGTGAATCGTGATGCACACACAGTTTCCAGCCAATGTTTATTCCACTGTCATTAATACTATTCTCTGTCCAGTCTGCTGCTCAAAGTATGTTCAACGTTAAAGAATCGGTCCCATGATGTCCGTGAGGTCGGCAGGGATGCATTGGTCAAGATGGCGTGTGCCCTCGGTCCAACCTACCTCCATTACATCATCAAGGAACTGAAGGACAGCCTCACAAGGGGCTACATGGTGAGTTCCTAACACCATTGGCCACCCTTTACCAGATCCATTGTTCCTTCCAGCTCCATGTCCTGGGTTACACTCTGCACTCCCTACTCCGAGGGGTCTCCTCTGACACCTCCCCCCGGAGACTGAGCTGTGGGGGGCTTGACTCCTGTCTTGATCTTATCTCCGCCATCTTGATCGATGATCTGTTTGGAGTGCCGGCCGAGGAGAGGGCCAGCGGGGAGAACATCACCAAGACCCCCGAGAGCAAGTCTCCTCAGAGCTACAACAGCTATGAGATTGTTGCCCAGTTCATCTCACCTCATCTGCTGCCTCAGTTCCTGTCACCAGTGAAACAGGTGGGTGCAGCTAGGGATACTTTGGCTACATAACCAGATAGCGTCTTATTCTCATGTCTTCAAGCTCATATCTTGATGCTGCAGACGGTACTTTTCTCAGATTTAGTTAAATCCAATCTGGAAATTTTTGCATAAAATAATATTATGTCCAGTATTTTATTCTGTGATCCTGTATGAAAGGATTTTCAGTTTATCATATAATTATTTCTCTCCATGGTGTAGGTGTTGGAGGATCGTTGCACTGCCAGAGTGGCTCGTGTGGTGGAGGAGGTCTTTCGTAGGGTGAGTCTTGGGGTGCTCAATAACGAGGGATTTTCCCCTCCGGCATTGCTGGTGTTTATTCATGGACTGGTCAAAGACTCCATCCCCCAGCTGGCTACTAGACCAACGTGAGATATGATACTTTTTCCCTCCCAAACTTTTAAGTTTTAATTCTTGAACTCTTCTCTGTGTCCAGTCCTAAACAGCCATCTTCTTCCACTAGTCCAGCTGTTGATTCTCGTCTCCTCCCTCCTGCTCCAGTGAGGGGAGGGGCCAAACCTTCAACTAAGGGAAACGTCGGAGCTAACGTCATCACTGAGTTTGGACTACAGGTACGTATCACCATTGATGTGCTATCATACCCCCACTAGTACATGTTCAAAGATAGTTAAGTAAGTTGGCACTAAAGCATTGAAAGAGATTTTAGCATGACATTGTTTCCAGCTATTTGTTACCATCAAGGAGCCTAATCCTAGTGTGTGTCTGCAGATGTTCCATGTTGCTCTGAGAAGAGGCAGGTTTGACGTCTCCTCCGTTGACCAGCTGGGGATGTTGGATCCTTTCGTTCCCCTCCTCACGGACTCCCTCTCCTCTCACCACGTCACTGTGCTCACTAGAGCATTACAATGTCTCGTCTGGATCACCAGGATGCCACTCCCCTCTCTGGGAAGCCATATAGAGACCATCTCCGCCCACCTCTTCCTGTTATTAAGGAGGTATGCTAGAGCCAGTAGCTCAGTGAGCAGCAACCGAGAGCTGGTGCTGGCAGCCTTCAAGGTGAGGGCATGGGCATATCTGCATGTCTGTTCACAGTTCACTGTCTAGCTACAGTTAACAATTGATAGTTCACTGTCTAGCTACAGTTAACAGTCGACAGTTCACCACTGTCTAGCTACAGTTAACAGTCGACAGTTCACCACTGTCTAGCTACAGTTAACAGTCGACAGTTCACTGTTCACTGTCGACAGCAGTTGACTCAATTGCTTTGAACATGTGATAACTACTGTAGCTGTCACATGTGAGATATAATTCAGTCACATGTGAGTTACATATGTATAATGCTAAATAGAGGTTATACCGTAGGTTGGGAAATTAAACACGCCAAAATTTAAAAAATAATTATGGCAATTTTTACCGAATTGGTCAGAGTGGCAAAAAGCAAAAATTTATAGTGGGGATATTACCTGATCTATGGTATGTAACTATTATTGTTCCTACATGTGTATTACTTCAGGCGATGACAGTTGTCATGAGGGAGTGCCGTAAGCACGACGTCAGTGAGGACGAGCTGAGACTGCTGCTGACGTTTGTAGAGGAGGACATTTATGACTCACAGCGTCAGAGCTCCGCCTTCCCTCTACTCAAGGTGGGCATTAAATAGAATAACACCCCATTATTTTACATTTCAGTACGGATGTGTCATTGCAGGCTATTTTGAGTCGTAAGTTGGTGGTTGCTGAAATCTACGAGTTGATGAGTAAGATCTGTGAACTCTCTGTCAATTCTGACTCGGAATATACCCGGCAACAATGCCGACAGGTGTGTATTGAGGTCATGTGACTGTCACATGCCTCATTGTAAGTGGTCATGAGATCATTTCTCTCTGCAGGTTGTCCTACAGTTCGTGCTGGATTATCCTCTGGGGAAGAAACTGAACAGATACTTGGACTTCTACACCATCAATCTCAGGTATTTAATTAACATTCCACACACACACACACACATCAATATGCACATGATAGTCATGTGATCTCCATCTGTGCTGTGTAGCTATGATGTTCAGAGTGGAAGAGAATCTGCCATTGAACAACTCGCCTCGTTTTTCACAAAGTTCCCTGAAGTAAGTATCAAATGTTCTTTTTCTATTTTTTTCATCTTCTTCTCCTTCTGTTCCAATCTCTCTCTCTCTCTCTCTGTACAGCGGCTGTTGAATCGACATGCTACCTATTTCCTCCTGCCCCTCTCATCACAGCTAATTAACGATGAGTCACCTGTATGCCGACAAATGGTGGCAGAGACCATCAAGACACTCTTGAAGAGGGTGAGGAGATTGTTCCTCTCTAGCTGTAGCCAGCAGGGAGGCTTTCCTCGATCCTGACTAGCTGTAGTGAGTGCAAGTAGCTATTTTCTTCTATTTTTGAAGAAAATTTTCGCGAAGAAGGAGCCTGGGAATGAGTTAGGCTATGTTGCTCAGACATTGAACGATGTTGGGTGCATTGTTAACAGAAATACATGTTATTCTTATTGTCTGACTCCTTATAAGATTTCCTGATAGTGAACATTCCTCAGTCTGTGGTGAATTAAATCTCTCTACCTCTTCTCTGTTCCTCCAGTTGGACACCATCAGAACCAATGACGTCATAGCCATCATGAACAGCTGGTGTAAGAGTAGCAATGTGAGTCGACAATCATCTGTTATTGTCTCTCCATCATTTTCACCTCTTTCCGTTGCCATAGTTACTGCACAAGAGACTCGGTATTCAGCTTGTTGGATTGATGGTAGAGGTCGAAGGTCAAGGATTCGAGAAACGCCTAGTGACAGTATTGCCCATTCTCCGAGAGATGTTTGACCTTTACGACCCCAGTGTGGCCGAGGACAGCGAGGATGAAACAATGGAGGATGGTACTACTGAAGGTGCTGAGTCAGCAGATCATGAGGAGGAAGAAAAGATGGACGAAGATGAAGATAGGCCACACCCATCAACCACACCCACCACAAAGACGCTCGATCACTTACTCTTTACAGCTCTCTCAACATTTCGTAAGATTTGCAGCGAATGTTCTACCATCCTGCGAGCCTCATCACATGCCAGTCACATGACCCAGCTGTGGGAGAGGGTGTACACCCTACTGCTCCATCCTCACTCGTGGGTGAGGCTGTTGTCATGCCAACTGTTTGGCCTCCTCTTGGCTGCCTTCTCTCCTGAGGAGCTGGTGTCGGCCTCTCTGGGCAAGGAGAGAGAGAGGGGTGGCAGGAGAAGGAGGAGCAAAGGAAGGGCTGTGTCATTGAAGACCATATCGCCACCATCGGAGGAATACCTCTTGCAAGACACTGTCACAAAGGTGAGTATTAAAACTGCATGTGATGGTTGTTGGGTGTTTGTTTCAATGAGTGAACATCACTCCATTAGGTGCAGGATCTCTCTCACTCTCTGTGTGTGCAACTCTCTTCTCCCTTGCTGACAAATGAACTAGCCAATCAGGTATGTCAATCTGCTGGTAGTACCCCACTGTTTGCTCTTGTACTGGGGGTGGTGTGAGTTCAGCCAAACATAACATGGTGTGGTGGTTAGGGAGTGGATGGGTGGGGGATCCACAGACTAGTGGAGACAAGAGCAATGCCTTTTAGAGTGACTGATCTTTGAGAGATTTTTTTACCATAATAAACATTTTCTTCCAGAGTGTAAAGAACCTGGTCTTTCTCGGTAAGGTTCTCCATCAGCTCCACCTCAGCTCCCACCAGGAGCTACCATCCCCAGCTGCTGCTGGTGTTGGTGATGAAGTTCTTCCCCCTCCTGCCGAGGGGAGAGGTGGTGAAAGGACGAGGGACCTCCACTGGCTCATCGGGAGGATGGCACGACTGGCCAAGTTTGAAGCTGCACACCATCCCAAAGAAACACTCAAAGTGAGACTCATTGTTTGATAATTAGATTGTTTTGTTTTATGAACATAAACAGAGCCCAGCTGTTCTCTCTCTCTCTCTCTCTCTCTCTCTCTCTCTCTCTCTCTCTCTCTCTCTCTCAACCCACAGAGGACGTGTGTCTTGCAGTGGTCGGCAGCTGTCTCTATGGACCTCGGCAGGGACCATCTGTCCCCCTACCTGCCACGCCTCCTCAGACCCGTCCATCGTGAGCTGGTTGACGTGAACAAGTCCTCAGGGGATGAGCTGTGGTCTCTGGCGCAGGAGACGATGGAACTGATGAAGGGTGTCTCTGGGAGGGAGGAGTTTGCGCAGGCTTATGCCCACGTCCACAAGGAAGTGGGTGTGGCCAGAGAGAAGAGGAGAAAACAAGCGGCACTTGAGGTAGGTTGATATACACGCGTGTTTAAGAACTAGCTAGCAGTATAGCTTGCATTGCTACACCTGGCATGTTCAATTCTGGATCAATGCGAGTAGTTTAATATTGTTTGGTACTTTATACCAGTACTGTATTAATATTACCAACATACTAGTATACTAGTACATCTTAGCTATAATAAGCAACTCACCTATCCCATGTGAACCTTGTCTCTCTCTCTCTCTCTCTCTTTCTCTCTCTTTCTTCCTCTCTTGCTCCAGGCTGTGGTTGAACCAGAGAAGGCCATTAGAAGAAAACACAGGAAGAATGAGTTGAAAAAGGCCAGCAAGAAACGAAGACTCCTCCAACTCCGTCCTGATGGAACTTCAGCAGCTGCCATTAGAAGGAAACTCAAATCAAAACGAAAATAGTCTCTTTCTCTCTTGTGTATTGTATTTATTGCAGCTGTATACAAAATTTTCCCTCCAAAATAATCATATTTCCCGCCAAATTAAATTATCTGGTCACAAATTGTGCGGTTCATTTGAAGTCAAGCCATAGTAAACTAAATGAGGACGTGCTACATCATCGCTACTGCTGCTGCTGCTGCTAGATGGTCCCTCGCTGTATTTTCCAGCCGCTATGAATGTGACAGAGGTATTGGTTCTGCTACTGCTGTGCTGTGCTGCCTGCTATCACTGCACCGAGGCATCAGGTGAGGGCCTGACAGATAAACTCCATACACACATACATACAGCATGTATTAAACTATAAATAGCTTGTTTTAGCATGCTCAGACAAAATACATTATCACTAAAATATCACTACAGAAACGATGACTATATAAAATTTGCCCATGAAACTCTAAATGCAGTGATGCTCCATAGACTCAACATGGTTCTTGACCTCCATGCACATGCATAAAATTATCTCCAAACTGCACCACTTGCAGCAGGTGCTGACCTAACTGTTGGGAGGATGTTCCGTGTCAGCTCCACCTGTGGAGGCCAGTCGGCTGAGACCTACTGCTACACCCTCGACCAACATGGCACCATCCAGCGAGGGGAGTGCTTCACATGTGACCCCTCCTCCGACCCCCTCACCTCCCGCGGCCCTGAGCACCTCAATGACAATGACGACCAGTCATGGTGGCAGTCGGCAGGAGGTGATGAAGAAGTCACGATCGATTTAAACTTTGAGACGTTCTTTAGCGTGAATCATGTCCAAGTGGTGTTCCTCTCTCCCCTTCCTTCGCTGGCTATGTTGCAAGTCTCCTCAGAGTTTGGTCGTAACTATAGCAACCTTCTGGTGTTCTCCGACAGCTGTCCAAAGGTCAGTAGGGACACAGAGGTCAAGTGCGTGGACATCTCTTCCTGTTCGGCGGAGGGAGTGGTGAGTTCACTGAGAGAGACATACATAATGCATTGCTGCTGATTGTTTATGATCTGATGTGCTTGGGTTTAGTACTGAGCTAGATGCTGTGTGATGTGCAGCTTTCTTAGGTTAATTACTGTTAAATATAGCTGTAAATTTTTGCAATAAAAATGTGCTGGTTGTATTTCACCACTGAGAATGGTTGTATGTGGATATGACACTCTTCTCATGCTCTCTGTTACAGAGGTCGAGTTTGTGGTAAATTAGTTTGTTTTCAAGTGGTTTTGGTGTCTCCCTCCTCTCCAGATGGCAGCTGCCTGCCCTGCCCTTTGATGTGCCTCTGGAGAGAGAGAGAGGGTGTCAATTCAGTTAGTGGTGCAAAATAAAACCAGGAAATCAACCATCCCTCAATGTTTATAATTTTAGCAAAACAATATTATTTAGCTGTATAATAATAAATATTGCCAATGGAAGTATGCAATAAACAGTTTCAATAATACATTCAGCTTACATTTTGATCTCAAACTACAGCAGTCTTATTTGTGTCTGTCCCGTGTCTGTCCCATTCATTCTTTTGTGTGCAGCTGCTCTATGATGGTATGCCTGTTGAGGTGACCAATGTCAGACTCCAGCTCTTAGGGTTCAATCGTTTCCATGACAACTATTCCTACAAGAATCCCGTCATTGTGGACCACTATGCCATTACATCGTTCGTTGTGAGGGGAGAGTGTGGAGGGTGTGAGGGGGCAGAGTCTGTGCCGTGTGACTTGATAGAGAATGAAAATGGAGAGGTAAACATTGTTACATTTTTATGCACCGTGGTGGCCTTGACTAGCTCGCAGAGAACGAACAAATAAAGATCCATATAATTTATTGTCTTAGCTTACTTTCTGTGTTGTTATATATATAGCATCAGAGCATCAAACTGTGTTATCATGATGTGGTACAGTGAGTCTTTTGATGGCAGCCATGTCTCACTCCCACCAGCTGCCACACTGTATACTCATGTTTCATTCAAACCTCTAAAATGTCCACAATTAATTTGTTATTCGGCATTCTTTTATCATTAACCCTTTCTTCTCTACTCATAGCTGCAGCCAATACCGTCCAATCAGATGTGCACGTGCACCAACTGCACATCTCGTCCGACCCCGCCCCCCTGTGATCAGCCAGGCGTGACTGGTGCATCATGTGACTCCTGTATGATGGGTTTTTTCGGGTTCTCTGATTCAGGCTGCTCTCCCTGTGATTGTAGCGAGGAGGGGAGTGTGGGGATGTCATGTGACAAGGAGACGGGGCAGTGTGAGTGTGCCCCTGGTGTTGTGGGACGTAATTGCAATGAGTGTCCGAAGGGGAGCATTGGACCGAGTCGCCATTTGGAGCAGAGGTGTGCCGAGTGCTTCTGTAACGGGTTTACCAGCAGCTGTCAGTCAGCAGAGGGGTGGTACCAGGCCAGGGTGGAGAGCCAGTTTGATGGCAGTGATGGAGGTCACGGGTTCAGGACTAATGGGGTCTTTGAAGGAGGCACAGAGTGAGTCCATGAGAGAGAGAGAGAATGATATGATGTAATTGCCTGTTTTAGTTATAGACAGTGTTTGTGATTGCATGAAGATTGACTATAGAGGTTCTATTTTTGCATACGTCAATTTACACACACACACACACACACACAGTGGTTACCTAGATGTGGTCCCATTGTCCTCATCCCCTCGTCTCATCCTCTCCTTCCCCCCGGAGTACCTTGGGGACAAGAGGACATCCTACGGTCAGCGTCTCTCCATCAACTACAGTCTCCCCAATGCCCCACCTGGAGGTGCCAACGCCACTGCTCAGCTGGAGGTCATTAGCAGTAACACCCCCCTGCAGCAGTTCACTTTGATCTTCCCACTGGCCACACCCACGAGGGACCCACAGAATGTAGAGGTAACAGACCATGCATAGACTGTTTTACACTATTGTACATACATTTGCCGTAAATCGTGAAATTTTGTGTTAAAAATTTTCTGCACGTTAAATTTTCGTGTCAAGTAATTTTCGTAGCATCACCGCATTACGCAGCCCCTCCCACTATTTTGCAATTTTTTGTGCGTTAATTTTCGTACTCGGCAGCGACTACAAAAATTTATCAACTATGAAATTTTCACGATTAACGGTATGTAATTTCATGTGATCTTATCTTGCCAACCAGGTGACCTTTGTACTCGGGGAGCCTCTGATAAGGTTCTACTACACACGCTACCCAAACAGAGCCAGGAAGGGTCGGATACGACAGGCCCTGGCCGATATCAGGATGATGAGACTGGTGGTGGAGACCCCCCAGGTAGGCTGTTTGTTGATGTAATCATAACATGTTATAAAATATCAATCAGGCACGCAAACATGATTGATTTATTGACATAAACTTTACCTGTATTTATACTCATACACAAGTATTTCAAATGCTATTCTCTCGCAAAATTCGCACAAATTAACTTTCAAAACTTAAACTTGACAACTTTAAAGCAAAGGGTGTCGTTCTTGAGGTAGTTGGGTGCTAGCTGGGTGTGTGCAATGAACTGCTTCAGTCCCCATGGGCCGTTCATCTGTCCCGTCGTCACTCTGGAGGCATGGCTGTTGGGGGTGCTGGCATCGTATGGTATGGTCCCCGTAAGATGGTTCTTTCCTGTCTTCTGGTCCAACAGCTGGACGACTATCTTCCCACGAAACGGCCACTTGAGTTTCCCGTCAAACTCTCCCTTCATGATGTGAGCAAAGACAGAGACGTGGGTTCCCTTGGCAACGCTCTCCCCATTGGCGTACACCCTGAGGCAAAACTTGTAGCCTCCCTTGTGAGAGTAGAAGGGAGAGGAGTACCAAATGTCATTGTCGGCCTTCAGCTCTGCAAACCCCTTCATTATCAGATCGTAGTTACAGAGGAGGGAAGATGGACCTGCAGTGACTTGGGCTCCTCCTGACACTGCCTGTGGTGGTGTGCTCACAGGCTGTGGTGGTGGGATGGCCACCTGCCTCTGGCTCTCCAGGTTCTGTATCCTCAGAGTAGCTTGGTGAGCCTCTTCTAGAGTTGTCCTGAGTTGAAGTTTGATTGCTTCATTTTCATTTTCAAGAATTTTCACTTTTTCTTTGAGTTCTTTGTGACTAGCTAGTAGTCTGGAGTAGCTGGCTGCTTGTAGAGACATGTGGGTGACCAAGTTCTCTTTGAGATGGGCTGGCATATCTTTACGAGGTAGCTTCACATCACATCCAACATGGTGGAAGTCACAGGCAATAGTTGGACTATATTTTGGGCACTCTTTTAGATGATTGTCAAGCTGGCCTAGCTCCCCCTTCCACTCACAACCTTCCTGTTTGTATGAGCAGTAGACTTGAAACCCATAGAGAGAGCGTTGAAGTCTCTTGTCAACAAAAGTATCAAATGTTTTTTCATTACATGTTGGACATGGCCTCTTGTCAGTTTTGACTCTCTCAATACAAACTCTACAGAAGCTGTTTCCACAGCAAGGAGCTTGGTGAGGCTCTCTAAGGATCTGTAGACACAGAGGACACTCTGACTGGATAGCTTCTGGTGGTTTCTGAACAAACTCACAGTCAAATCCACCTTTCTCTGACTTCACACTGACAGTAGCCATTTTCAATTAAGAACTGAGGTCAGGGTATATTAAAGGTCTCAATACCATGACCATTTATGGAATCACACTAGTACCTGACATGCTTACAAGCCATATTATGCAAGAAGTCATGCATCTTTGAGATAGCTGATTTCCTGCACTCCGACAGTATTGACACCTTGCAATTGCCATACAGTGACTTCATGACCAATTAGGCACGTTTAACATGAACAAGAAAAACTATTAGATATACCTATTAAAATGGGGTAGTACCTATAATTATTTATACCTATAAAAAAAATTTTCGCCGACAATTTTTGATAAATAGCTTTTACTCAAACTTAAATCTGATTATTCTAAAACGAAGTGTGTCATTTTTCAGATATTTTGGGTGTAATCTGTTGTGTTGGAGGAATGTTACATATCCCCGAACCTCTTGGCTCCTTTCTCCAAATGTCACTCTACCAGCCTGCCTGTCAGGTGTTTCATGATCGTATCCAATGGTCACTGTAATGTTGTCCACCCCCACCATCTGATCTACCAGCTGAACAACAATTTTCCCACGAAATGGCCACTTGAGTTTCCCATCAAACTCTCCCTTCATTAGAGCAGTAAACACAGAGACATGAGTGCCTTTAGCTCTGCCATTCCCATTAGCATGAACTGAGAGGCAAAACTTGTAGCCTTCCTTGTAAGAGTAAAAGGGAGGAGAGCGCCAGATATCATTGTCGGCCTTCAGCTCTGCAAAACCTTTCACAACAAACTCATAGTTACAGAGGACGGAAGATGGACTAGCAGTAATTTGAACTCCTCCTAACATTGCCTGTGGTGGTGGAATAGCCATCTGTCTCTGGCTCTCTAGATTCTGTATCCTCAGAGTAGCTTGTTGAGCCTCTTCCAGAGTTGTCCTAAGTTGAAGTTTGATTGCTTCGTTTTCATTTTCCAGACTTTTCACTTTCTCCTGAAGCTGTTCGTAGCTGGCTGCTTGTAGAGACACGTGGGTAACCAAATTCTCTTTGAGGTGGGCTGGCATATCTTTACGAGGTAGCTTCACATCACATCCAACATGGTGGAAGTCACAGGCAATAACTGGAGTGCATTCCTTGAGGTGATTGTCAAGCTGGCCTAGCTCCCCCTTCCACTCACAACCTTCCTGTTTGTGTGAGCAGTAGACATGGAGCCCATAGAGAGAGCGTTGAAGTCCTTTGTTGTGGAAAGTGATCAAATTCCTTTCTTTACATGTTGGACAAGGCTTGTTGTCAGTTTGTATTCTCTCAACACAAACTCTACAGAAGCTGTTTCCACAGCAAGGAGCTTGGTGAGGCTCTCGAAGGATTTGTAGACACACAGGACACTCTGACTGAATGAGTTCTGGTGGTTTTTGAACGAAATCACAGTCAAATCCACCTTTCTCTGAGTTTACACTGATAGTAGCCATTTTCAAAGCAATGGGGAGGTCCAAAATAGTACATACCATTTATGGAATCATAATCATAAATATTATAGCAAGCCATATAAAAAAAACAGAGCTGTGCTATAATATTATAAGAACTGCATGACTCAGGCTAGCCTCCCTTGTATACATGTGTTGCATGGTTGCCAAGTGTCCCGGAAATTTGACCTATGTCCCGGTGGTGTCCCGGTTGGACTGAAACAGTGCAAATGTCCCGGAATACTGAGAAGTGTCTGACTTTTTCCTGAAAAATTCAAGTTTTTGGCGTAAAAGTTACTTCTTTCAACTCTATTATGGCCTAAATGATGACTATAAGCAAAACTTTGAGCTTTCTGTAGCGCTGAGTTGTGCGGTGCTTCGCTAGAAGCTTTTTACACTTTGTACTATTGCAATTAAAAGGGTGTGCCCTCACGTAAATGGGGCATGGCTTTAAATTTTCGCTAACGCGGTTTTAATATCCCGCTTTTTTTTAGTTGGAGGTTGGCAACTATGGTGTTGTGATCATCAGAGTGAAGGTGAGCTCTGCTGAAGAGTATCACTCATCTGTCGAACTGGCCCTGCAATGCTAATACAGTAAACCATTCAACATTTTTCTACTAATAAACAACCACAAATTGTACATATAACGACACCTATTTCTGCTATAGTATTAATGTTCCAGAATTCTTACGCTGTTTACTGACTCTTCCTCTACATTACAGTATCACACACACTCTACACATCAAACTTAAATTTGACGATTCTAAAACAGATTGTGTCATTTCTCAGATACTTTGGTTGTAATTTGCTGATTTGCATAAACTTGGGATGACCACGTCCAGTATTTCTTGTCCCGGCTCTCACTCTATCAGCCTGTACCCAAGGTGTGTCATCATTGTATGGAATTATAGCTTTATGATGGTCTCTTCCCAGTTTCTGGTCCACCATCTCTACGACTATTTTCCCACGAAATGGAAACTGAAGACGGTTGTCATTTTCTCCTTTCATTAAAACGGTAAACACGGAAAGATGGGTTCCATGGCCAGGGCCATTTCCATTGGGGTGAACTTCGAGGCAGAACTTGTAGCCTCCCTGGTGGGAGTAGAAAGGAGGGGAGTGCCATTCATCGTCTTCACTCTTCAACTCTGTAAAACCGTTCATGACTACCTCGTGGTTACGAAGGACATAAAGTTGATCCAGTCTTATTGGTGTTATGGGTATAGCGGCCTGTTGTGGTTCCAGATTTGTCTCAAGTTGAAGTTTGATTGCTTCATTTTCATTTTCCAACATTTTTACTTTTTCTTGAAGCTCATTGTGACTAGTTTGAAGAGTGGTGTGGCGGGCTTGCATCTCTTTTTGTCTAGCTTGAAGACTGGCATGACTGGCTTGAAGCTCCTTGTGACTAGCTAGTAGTTTATAGTAGCTGGCTGCTTGTAGAGACATGTGGGTGACCAAGTTCTCTTTGAGATGGGCTGGCATGTCTTTACGAGGTAGCTTCACATCACATCCAACATGGTGGAAGTCACAAGGACTGTATTCAGAACATACCCTAAGGTGATTGTCAAGCTGGCCTAGCTCCCCCTTCCACTCACAACCTTCCTGTTTGTGTGAGCAGTAGACTTGAAACCCATAGAGAGAGCGTTGAAGTCCTTTGTTATGGAATGTAGTGAAGTTCTCGTCTTTACATGTTGGACAAGGCTTATTGCCATGGTGGTTAATTTTGATTCTCTCAACACAAACTCTACAGAAGCTGTTTCCACAGCAAGGAGCTTGGTGAGGCTCTCTGAGGATCTGTAGACACAGAGGACACTCTGACTGGAAGGCTTCTGGTGGTTTTTGAACAAAATCACAGTCAAATCCACCTTTCTCTGACTTACCACTAGTAGCCATTTTCAACTTGAAACATGTGCATGTAGGTCTCTAAAAATAATCAGTACATACTATTTATGGAACTTATCACAACAGCTAGTATATGGCTTGCTAGAGATGATTATCATCTCTAGCAAGCCACTCAATATAATTATAATATTATGCTAAACACCCAAATATTTAATTAGACCTATTCTTATGTAACAATGCCCTGTTCCCAGACCAATCCCTTTTAGGATTAATAATACACTTCTAAAGCAGATTGGTCAGTTTTGGTCTGTATAATGTTCTTCGATATGGACCAAATAAAAGTTTCAAATGATTACAGTAACACACAAGTATAACTCGTTGCCAGTATACAAGAACACCTCACATCACATCCAACATTGTGGAAGTCACAGGCAATTGTTGGAGTACATTCCTTGAGGTGATTGTCAAGCTGGCCTAGCTTCCCCTTCAACTCACAACCTTCCTGTTTGTGTGAGCAGTAGACTTGAAACCCATGTTTGATTGAGTGAGTTCATTCTTGTGTCTACACAATGTCAGTAGGGATATGAACATAAGGTGACACAGTGAAATGAACTCGCTCAATCTAACAACCATTCCTATCTTGTTTGCTCACTTTTTACGATTTGGCCATTCGTATGTTTGCATTACATTTCTGTACTTGTAAGAAAATAGAACTGGGCTAGGAAACTGCGTGTCATTGACTGTAGGCTCCATTGCAAATATAGCATGTGCTGTGATCATCAGAGTGAATTCAAAGGTACATCTGTTGAACTATAGGCTATATACCTTTCATAACATAAATTGAATATGTTTTCAATCCCATGAAGTGGAAATGATTGCACTAACCTATAGATTTATGGCTTAATCAAACTATTCTTTGCTGTAATAAGTATAACCATTCAGCATTTTGGTACTAATATTATACACCACAAATTGTACATATGACTACATTACACCTATTTCAGCTATAATATTAGTGTTCCAGCATTAATTATTATGCTGTTCACTGTCCACTTCCTTCTATAAAGCTCTACACGTCAAACTTTTATTTGATAATTCCAAAACAGATTGTGTAATTTCTCAGATACGTTGGTTATAGTTTGCTGATTTGCATAAACTTTGGATGGCCACGTCCAGTATTCTTTGTCCGGACTCCTGTCTATTGGCTTGTACCCCTGGTGTAGCCTCGTAACCGGGCCTACCCCGTGCGGTTTAATTTTTAAACCTGTGGTACCACAAGTTTAAAAATTAAACCGCATGGGTAGTGTATTGTCATTTTATGGAATTATAACTTTATGTTGGTCCCTTCCCAGTTTCTGGTCTACGACTGTCTTAGTGACATGGTTCTGTAGACCTTGACATTCCAGAGATGAACTAAGTTACACTTTGTAAAAGTTTAGAATAAAGAAGTTTTTTTTTTTTTATAATTATTTTATTTATTTATTTTTTAATTTCATTTTTTAAAATTTTATTATTATTATTATTTTAATATATAATTTTCTTTTATGATAATGGTTGTGGCAAAGGGACCAGGCAAAAATCAATACTATATACTACAGTAGACTCTCCGAATTGCAGACACTTTGGGACACAGCCCGGTGTCCGTTATTCAGAGTATGTCCTTTATTGGAGTGTTATTGCTGTACCACCTCTACTTTGTGTTTACGTACTATTTTTAATTTTCTACTATGAAAACAGCATCATGAACTTATAAAAAAAACATTTTTTGTTGGATGAACTGAACTTTGGCTAGACTTCATGTATAACATGCTTTTTGGTCCAGATAAGAGCTTAGCGGCAAGAGTAGTTGCCTTGGCTTGCTGCAGTGGCAGCGCAGTTAGTCTCCCTGACCAAGGTCCACGTTCTCAATGACTCTAGCAAATTAAAAGAGTGACCCTTACCAAAGCCACACCTACTGTCCGCTATTCAGGCTAGGATTTATATGGCAATAGACTGCTTGGGACGAGCTGCAGTGTCCATTGTCCGGAAATAAGAGGTGGCCGCTATATAGAAAAAGCAGTTGGGACACAGGACTCTGTCCGCTATAAGGTATATGTCCGCTGTTGGGAGTGTCCATGAATGGAGAGTCTGCCTTGACAACAAGGATTTTTATAAAAATACTGTACAAACTGTTAAAACCAAACTGCCCACAATGCCCTGAGGTAGTGTGCAGTAACACTCTATGATATAGAGCTACAACAGGAAGCCTACGTATTCATTCAAAACTTGTTGACTGATTACACACTTTGATACAAATAATTATAATATTATCACACAAGTTAAACTGAACTTGGTTTATAACACAAAAATATTTTAATGTTAGAATTTTAGTTGTTTAGTTTAATCTTGGTAACTTGAAAATGAAGACAATCATTTTTAAGATACTCTGGTTCTAGTTCATCATGAGAGAGAAACTGATGGTAGCCCCAACTTATATTCTTGTCTCCTTGTGTCACTCTTCCAGTACAGGTATCAGGTGTTTTTTCAGTGTAGTTGATTGTCCCTGTATGATGTCCTGTCTGGTTCACTAGTTGGACTGTGATGTCACCATGGAATGGCCACTTGAGGTGATCGTCAAACTCTCCCTTCATTAGACTGGTATACACAGAGATGTGTGTTCCTTCGCCACTACCTTCTCCATTAGTACGAACTCTGAGACAGAACTTGTAGCCTCCCTGGTGGGTGTAGAAAGGAGGGGAGTACCAGATGTCATCATCTCTCTTGTGTTGTTCAAAGTTCTCCATAGTGAATTCAACATACCCCAGGACTGGTATGGCTGTGTTCAGAGGAGGACTGGCAGCTCCAGTGCTCACTTGAAGAGTAGAGAGTTGATGTTTGAGAGCTTCATTTTCAGTTTTAAGTGTTGCCACTTCTAATTCAAGCTCCTTGTGACTAGCCAGTAGTTTGGAGTAGCTGGCTGCTTGTAGAGACATGTGGGTGACCAAGTTCTCTTTGAGATGGGCTGGCATATCTTTACGAGGTAGCTTCACATCACATCCAACATGGTGGAAGTCACAGTCAGTAACTGTCTCGGGACAGTCCTTAGTGACATGGTTCTCAAGATCCTGACGTTGAGAGAATGTACCACACTCATTGGGACATTCTACTGGATGGTAGCCACACACAGGCCAGTGATTGTTGATGACATCATCATACTGAGACTCATAGTCATGGCAATACTCACAGCTGAATGGACGTTTAGGACAGTGTTCGCTTTGATGGGCAGCAATGTTGGAACGTTTGATCAACTCAGAGCAGTAGATGCACTCAATCTCACTGTAGTCACACCCCTCTAGCTGTTTGTCAGGTTGTGGAGACAAATTGAGGTGATTGTCAAGCTGGCCTAGCTCCCCCTTCCACTCACAACCTTTCTGTTTGTGTGAGCAGTAGACATGGAGCCCATAGAGAGAGCGTTGAAGTCCTTTGTTGTGGAAAATAACAAAGTCTTCTTCATTACATGTTGGACAAGGCTTGTTGGCAGTTTTGATTCTCTCAACACAAACTCTACAGAAGCTGTTTCCACAGCAAGGAGCTTGGAAGGGCTCTCTAAGGATTTGTAGACACACAGGACACTCTGACTGGAAAGCTTCTTGTGGTTTTTGAACAAACTCGCAGTTAAATCCTCCCTTTTGATTTGGTGTAGCCATTTTTCAGAACTTCACAATACTTTCCTTTTATGGTAATCAAGGTTGTGAGCATGCAATGAATGGCATTTAACACACACACACACACACACACACACACACACACACGGCATTCCAGGGAAGTAGAGATAATTCCTCTCATGCAAACACTGCAGAGAGTCCATTTCATCAGACTTCTGGTGGTTTTTGATAGTCATTGTCACCTAAAAAGTTTTTCTTAATTACTTTCCATTGCAGTAGCCATTTTCAAAGCCATGATAAGGTCTAAAATAGTACAAATTATGGAATAATATAGCAAGCCATGAGAAAAGGAATTGATTATAGCCCCCCTTTGTACATGTGTTGTGATCATTGGAGTGTAAATTAAGGTATAGGCCAATTAAGGAGTATCTATCATCTGTTAACTTACAACTCCGTGATACCTTTCATGAAATGGATTGAATCTGTTTTCACTCCCAGTCCATGGAAATTATGATTACATTCCTCATTGAGCAATTCATCTTTTGTGTTCCCATAACTATTCTGTGCTGTATACAAAATAAGTATTAACTATATTGTTCAGCACTTATATACTAACACACGACCACAAAATAATTATATTCTGTCACTTCTTAAGGATGCGACTCTCTTATGCAGAGAAAAATCAAGTAAATTAGTTAAATCTAACTGTAACGTCTAATTCAGAAAAAAGTAATTGGAAAGAAAAAATAATTACAACAATCACAACTCAAAACTTTAAGGGTTTATAATGCCTTGTCAGTGCTAATACATTTTGCAACAATATGCATTAAAAGATATTGAACTATACACGCTATCAAATTGGGATCTCTTCATACACATGTTCTGCTTGTTCTGGTAATTGTGACTCTATGCTGCCACTATCCCTGTCACTCTCAAGAATAATATCATAATATTCTTTAACCTCTTCTTGTCCATTAGGGGTATCAGACCGATTCAAAATATTTCCAGGGTAAGGAATAGCAGCTGCATTGTATGCTGCACATTCATTCAGGGGTATAGTGTTACTCTTCAATCTACGTAAAAATTTAATAGATATAGGCAAAAGTAGTCTTAGTAGCTAGGAATTGATGAATCCTAGCTAATACATTAGACAATAAGTAATTATTAATCATTATTAATTTTTATCATGCATGCATGCTTTATAGTTACTAAGCAATAATAATCATATCCCTTACTTTTTTGGCACTTGTTTCAAATTGGCAAACCTGGTAGCACAAATGCAGATGCACACAAAGATAGTACAGAGCAGTATGGGTAGAATGAACCCTCCAACAATGATGAGAATCAAATCAGGAATTGATACCAATCCATCCACCATAATCAAAACACTTGCTGTAGCGTTAAACATCTGATCATTCACGGTCACGATCAGCTCAAAGGTGTTTCCTTCGAGAGCGAGAATGAAGTCATCAAGAGTTATCGTTCCATCATCTTTGATAGCAAAGTTAGCTGTATCTCCTTGAAGAGTTAGCGTGAGGGAGTTTGGAACATTTTCGTTCACATCCAAGTCGAATGCATGCACCTAACCAACAGTACTACCGCCAATATTGAGACGATTCACTGAGAATGTGTACATTGTTTGGGTGAACTGTGGAGGGTTGTCGTTGACTGGTTGGACAGTAACAATAACCTCAGCACTTGCGACTCTTCCTTGTGTGTCACTCTCTCTCTCTCACTTCAATCCATCCACCATAATCAAAACACTTGCTGTAGCGTTAAACATCTGATCATTCACGGTCACGATCAGCTCAAAGGTGTTTCCTTCGAGAGCGAGAATGAAGTCATCAAGAGTTATCGTTCCATCATCTTTGATAGCAAAGTTAGCTGTATCTCCTTGAAGAGTTAGCGTGAGGGAGTTTGGAACATTTTCGTTCACATCCAAGTCGAATGCATGCACCTAACCAACAGTACTACCGCCAATATTGAGACGATTCACTGAGAATGTGTACATTGTTTGGGTGAACTGTGGAGGGTTGTCGTTGACTGGTTGGACAGTAACAATAACCTCAGCACTTGCGACTCTTCCTTGTGTGTCACTCTCTCTCTCTCACTCACACACACACACACACACACACACACACACACACACACACTCACATACACCGTACAGAACTTGTAGCCTCCCTGGTGGGAGTAGAAAGGAGGGGAGTACCATTCATCGTCTTCACTTTTCAACTCTGTAAAACCATTTAGGACTACCTCATGGTTACGAAGGACATAAAGTTGATCCAGTCTTATCGGTGTTATTGGTACAGCCTGTTGTGGTTCCAGATTTGTCTCAAGTTGAAGTTTGATGGCTTCATTTTCATTTTCCAACATTTTTACTTTTTCTTGAAACTCATTGTGACTAGTTTCAAGAGTGGGTGGCAGGCTTGCAACCTTTTTCAAGTTGGCTGGCTTGAACAGTAGTACCTGACTGACTTGAAGCTTCTTGTGACTAGCAAGTAGTTGGAGTACTATATAGTAGCTGGCTGCTTGTAGAGACATGTGGGTGACCAAGTTCTCTTTGAGATGGGCTGGCATGTCTTTACGAGGTAGCTTCACATCACATCCAACATGATGGAAGTCACAGGCAATAACTGTCTCGGGACAGTCTTTAGTGACATGGTTCTCAAGATCCTGACATTTCAGAGATGAATACTGTAAACTTGATTATTATTTCCATTTTCACAAAATTTTGACTACCATATAGACTCTATTAAGTTGTCCCTCCAAATATACGCCTCAAACGTTCAATTTTGCGTCCAATGTACAAATATGTATGGAAAAAACATGTCACTCGAGAAGCAATTTTTGACCTCCCAAAACGCGCCTCACAAGGGTCATATAATTATTTTTAGTGGCACTTTAATTAGAGTCTATTTGGTATGTTAATTAGTGCATGCATCATACAATAATTTTATCGACCAAGCAAAATTTTTCTATACTAAGTAGCTGTTACGCACAGTAACTCATAGCTTGGTACATACAAGGCCACCGACGTGTTTTCATGTAAATATAATTATAGCACACAAAAATTAATGTTTATGATGTTGGGATTCAGTTATAGTTGTTTATATTAGTTCAATCTTGATAACTCGAAAATGAAGACAATCATTTTTAAGGTACTTTGGTTCTAGTTTATCATGAGAGAGAAACCTGCCGAAGCCCAAACTATCATTCTTGTCTCCTTGTGTCACTCTACCAGCAGTGTCTTCATCAGTTCTCTCATTGTAGGGAATTATCTTTGTAAGATGTCCCTCCTCTCCAGTCTGGTCCACCAGTTGGACTGTGATGTCACCACGGAATGGCCACTTGAGGTGATCATCAAACTCTCCCTTCATTAGAGCAGTAAACACAGAGATGTGTGTTCCTTTGCCAACACCAGATCCATTAGCATGGACTCTGAGACAGAACTTGTATCCTCCCTGGTGGGTGTGGAAAGGAGGGGAGAACCATTCATGACCAGCTCTCTTGTGTTGTCCAAAGTTCTCCATAGTGAACTCAACATACCCCAGGACTGGTATGGCTGTGTTCAGAGGAGGACTGGTAGCTCCAGTGCTCACTTGAAGAGTGGAGAGTTGATGTTTGAGAGTTTCATTTTCATTTTCCAGCTTGGTTTTAAGAGCTACGTGATTGGTTTGAAGTTCCTTGTGACTAGCTAGTAGTTTGGAGTAGCTGGCTGCTTGTAGAGACATGTGGGTGACCAAGTTCTCTTTGAGATGGGCTGGCATATCTTTACGAGGTAGCTTCACATCACATCCAACATGGTGGAAGTCACAGGCAATAACTGTCTTGGGACAGTCTTTAGTGACATGGTTCTCAAGATCCTGACGTTGAGGGAATGTACCACACTCTTTGGGACATCTTACTGGGTGGTAGCCACACACAGGCCAGTGATTGTTGATGACATCTTCATAGTGAGAATTGTATGTTTGGCAATACTCACAGCTGAATGGACGTTTGGGACAGTGTTCAGTTTGATGGGCAGCAATTCTTGATCGTTTTATCAACTGAGAGCAGTAGATGCACTCAATCTCACTGTAGTCACACCCCTCTAGCTGTTTGTCAGGTTGTGGAGACAAATTGAGGTGATTGTCAAGCTGGCCTAGCTCCCCCTTCCACTCACAACCTTCCTGTTTGTGTGAGCAGTATACATGGAGCCCATAGAGAGAGCGTTGAAGTCCTTTGTTGTGGAAAATAACAAAGTTCTCTTTCTTACATGTTGGACAAGGCTTGTTGTCAGTTTTGATTTTCCCAATACAAACTCTACAGAAACTGTTTCCACAGCAAGGAGCTTGGTAGGGCTCTCGAAGGATTTGCAGACACACAGGGCACTTTGACTGAATGAGTTTTGGTGGTTTTTGAACAAAGTTACAGTCAAATCCTCCCTTTTGATTGGGTGTTGCCATTTTCAGAGCTTAATTTCCTTTTGTAAAAATCATCATTATGAATACTTATATATAAAGTCATGTGAGTGTCTATAGAACTGTATAATGAATGACATTAATGTTAGCTAACACACACACACACCATACACACCCTACAGGGAAGTGGAGACAACAGTTCCTCTCAAACTCTGAGACTCCATTCCATCAGTCTTGACTTTGCCACTGACAACCAGAGCACTGATGGTCCAGCTCTCCAACCTCTAGAAGAGGTACCTTACGTAGAGCAGTGCTCCTGCCCCACCAGCAGGGAGGGCCAATGGTGTGGAGACTGTGCCGTGGGATACAGAAATGACAAACCCCTACTGGACCAGTTTGCTCACTGTGTCCCTTGTTTCTGTAACTTCAACTCTGAAGTGTGCGACCCCAAGACGGGGGAGTGTTTTGGTTGCCAAGACAACACCTTTGGCCCTCAGTGTGAGCTCTGTATGGAGGGACATGAGAGAAGGTTTGCTCCCTTCCTGACTATAGGGCCTTGTGATCAATGCCAGAATGAATTTTGGGATCCCGGGAATGGAACTTGCATTCGTAAGTTGTTTAAGTATTACCGTATAGCGGGAAATTTTCATATGGTTAAAATTTTCGTATTTTTCGTATGCCGTTGGAATGTACGAAAATTAAAACTGCGAAAATTTAACTTCCGCATTTACTTTATATGAGCGTGTGCTGCATATAAGAAATTTAAAAAAAATTTCTGGCGCGTTTTTAATGATTTATACAAAATTTTGCACCAACCAAAATTTCCTACTATATGGTATATTATGACTGCACCTTCATAGCTGAGTTATAACTGCGCTCATGTTTAATTGAGTTATAACTGTGCAGATGTTAATTTCTATCGCTATTTCTTTCTGCTGCTTTCTATTGCGTGATTGCAACTATTTCAGTATTTGTTTTTGTTTGTTTGTTTTCTCATTTCAGCTTGCAACTGTCATCCAAATGGATCACTCAGTTTGTCATGTGACTCGGCAAGTGGATCATGTGACTGCCGAGAAGGAGTAGCCGGTAGGAGATGTGACATGTGTGCTCCTGAAACGAGCGGGGTCTTCCCCTTGTGTCAGCAATGTGACGAGTGCACCCAGCAGTGGCAACAAAGGATCACTCCATTTGGAGCTCGGGTCAGGAGGACGGTCGACCTCATCAACGACCTCAACATCACCACCTCTGTCTCTCTGCCCGAACTGGCCCCTCTCTTTGACCTCGTCTCTGACATAGAGGGTCTTCTCAACACCAGCATGGTGGGTGTGTTGCTAGAGGACGTGGGAAGTGTCCACACCTCCCTCTGCCTCCTCATCAACCAGACCGTGGCACTCATAGAGAGAGCCAGCGACGTCCAGGATGAGTTGAGGTCCTTGGAAAGCCTCTCTCTCTCTCTTGACTCCCAGCTCACCTCCTTCTCTCTGTTGTTGTCATCACTGCAAGAGGAGCTCACAAATCTTACCCAGTTCTTTGAATCTCAGCAGCTGTCTTTGTTCAATACCTCAGCCTACCTAGCAATAGCCCGCGGGGCTCTTGCTAGGTCAGACGCAGCTGATCAGCTCATTAATGTCAACATTACATCATTGCTAGGACAAGTGCAGCTGATACTGGAGACATACGATAGGACATTCATCGGTAGCAGTGTGGAGTTGACTCAGCAGGAGATATCTCAGCACCTCATGGAGATCAGTGCCAATGTATCAGCCTTCATCCAATTTATATCTGATGCCAATCTACGACTATGTGGAGCCGATAATGTGACCACACCCACATCATCATGTGATGAATGTGGAGGTGTGGCATGTCCGACATGTGGAGAAGGTGTGTCATGTGACAGTTTGGTAGCGAGTGCAGCGGAGGCTGTGAACACCTCCTTGAGCGCGAGAGAGAGAATGGAGCAGCTCCTGTCTGGTCTGCAGCTGGTGGTTGATGAGCTGGGTGGGCTGGTGAGAGAGGCTGAGGGCGTGAGGGAGGAGTCCTCTCTAGTGGAGGGGAGGGCCAGGAGGAGCCGACGGAGAGGGGAGGAGCTGGTGGACAATCTCAGGGTGCTGATACGACTGGTGGAAGGGGAATTAAATCGTAGCAGGATCGATCCTGATGATATTGGGGAGATTGAGAATGTGACCCTGTCATTACGACTTGATCTACTTCCTGATGAGGTACAAGAATTGTTTGTTTCTATAGCAGCACTGTACGCATGTGTTGAGGGAAAGGAAAAAAATCTTGAGATAGTAACTGCTGGGATTGAACCCAGGCCTTTTCAGTCTAGTGCTCTTATACCACTGAGCTACCCAGAACTCACTGGCATTAGAGCAGAGAATAGTAGTGGTATATGTATACTATTCATAGACACTCGTCAAATTTCACAAGATCTCTATAGGCCTATATATTCTATATGTAATGGCATGACCTGCATGATGCAAATATAGAACTATAGTATGTTATTCAATCTGACGCGAAATGTGCTATACATGTCTCTACACACATGTAGGTGTTTGATCTCCTGGTTCAAATCAATGCCACCATTGATGCCTTCTTCTCTCAAGCCAATGTGTCTGAGGATGAGTTGAGAGAGAGAGCAGAGAGGGCTCTCAGGACGGCCATCAGAGCTAAGTAAGGAACAGTGGCCATGAGAGTACTGCATTAGTTGTGGAAATTCTGCCATTTTCTTTCAGTTCCCTAGCAACGGAGGTGGTAGCCAACTCATCCACTCTTAGGGAGCAGTTGGTTCAACTAGCTGAGGAGCGATTAGAACTACAGTCCACAGCCAACGACACCCAGCTGCTAGTGGAGGGGGCAGAACAGACACTGGATGAAGTGAGCTTCTAGTCTGATGATTCATGAGCTAGAACCTTTTTTTCTTTTTTTTTTCACCATTTCATTTCCCATTCAATGCATGCATGGTCTAAGCTTGATTAGTTTCGATTCTAACACAATGTCTCTTTACCACCTCCACACACACACACACACACACTCAGGCAGAACCTCTGCTGGCCAACAGTGAGAGGTTGCTCACTGCCTCCAGGACTGCCCTCTCCAACCTCACTGCCAGGCTGGAGGAGCTGCAGAGACTGATTGAAGAGAACAAGATGGCACTAGAGAGAGCAAGAAACCTCACCTCCACAGCCGACAGACTGGCCAATGAAACTGAACAAGTGAGAACTGGTTTGAAGAAATTAAAAGTGTAGCTTATGTTTTATCAACTGTATCTCTGCTGTATGGTTGTCATGGCAACCACAGGATTCACTGGAAGTTGAAGAAGAGTTTGGTGTTCTTGAAAGTGAGGCTCTGAGGAGGCTGGCCCAGTCTGAGAAGGACCTGGAGGCGGCCATCTCTATCAGAAACAGGACAGCTGCTCTTCAGAGAAGAACACAAGAACAACTGCTACTAGTGGAGAGTGCGTTAGCTGGCATCATTGCATCATTACATCGTGTTACATTGTGTTACACCACTCACAGATCTTGATCGTATCAGAGAGGCTCTGATTCAAGAGCAGCAGATGATTCGTGACGATGTTGGTCGAGTGGCCATTGACTTGGAGGGGTTGGACCGTAGCATCAGGACTCACATTGCCAGGAACACCCAGTGCCTAGACACAGGCACGCTACAGAAGAGGAGGAGACGAAGGCGGAGCTTGAAGTGAGACTGCCCCTCTAATTATTGATCACCATGCATTTAATTTCACTACCTGTACCATATGATTTGTGACCATACATTAAGAATAATTATTATTTTTGACAAATAACTTAACATAAACTTTGATTTATAATAATAATAATGATAATAATAATATTATTTAAATAGCCGGCAATTTTATACTAGTTGAGACCTGACAGTCAGCATTAATTCAATTAACATTCACTAACAAAGACATCTCCAGCAGTTGCTACAATGTTGCCACAACTTTGGAGGCTGCGTCACTGAGATCAGCAGCTGGGGTGATGGCCAGTCCACTCTCTTGGAGCAGCTGCTTAGCTTGGTCCACATTGGTGCCTGAGGGCAAGAGAGATGGAGGGAGGGAGGGAGAATGAAGGAGACAGTTTACAAGTGATTTCTTCCTCTCTCTTACCTTCCAACCTCACTACCAGAGGGAGAGAGAGGTTTATTTCCTTGCAAGCTGCGATTATCCCTCTGGCTATGGTGCTGCAGTTGACTATGCCACCAAAGATGTTCACTAGAATGGCCTTTACCTGAGAACATTGTCATGGTGTGTGACAACTGATTTATGTCTGGTTGAAGTGAACCCAAACTGTTAGTGTACAGGTATACCTCATATTTACATGTAGTTGTAGCTCATACAATGTCATGTAGTTATAACTCATACACGTAGTTATAACTCATACATGTAATTATAACTCATACATCAACTTGTGTAGCTACTACTCAAAAGCGTTACCAACCTGTGGATCATTGGTGAGTAGTTTGAAAGCACTCAACACCTGCTGTTCGTTGACCCCTCCTCCCACGTCCAGGAAGTTGGCCGGCTCTCCTCTATGTAGTTTGATGATGTCCATGGTTGCCATGGCAAGCCCCGCCCCATTCACAAGGCACCCGATGTTCCCCGTCATCCCAATGTAGTTGAGGTTGAGTTTGGCCGCCTCCACTTCCCTCGGGTCACTCTCACTGGTGTCCTCCTGGGAGAAGATCTCTTGTTGACGGAACTGAGCGTTGTCGTCGAAATTGATCTTAGCGTCAAAACACACAACTGCAGGAAGGTGTGTGAGTGTGTGAGGGGTGAGTGTGTCTTCGTAATAATATCAGTAGCAAAACAGCATATCTCTTTCTCTTAGTGTGGGTTCTCTTACCTCTGCCATTTGGTGTCTCTCCAAATGGATTTATCTCCACTTGTGTAGCGTCCACACCCACAAACATCTTGTACAACTGTTTGATCTGTTCTGTAGCCTAAAATGAAACGAGAAATATTATATCCACCAGACATCTTCAACAACCAGAGCAGCTACAACAGCTAGCTGTGTGTCTGGCTACCTCTTCTAGTGCTGCTCCTTTGAACTCAAGATTTCCCGCCATTTCCCTCGCCTGTTCATCAGTGACGCCTTTAGTTATATCAATAGGAATCTGTATCCACGGAAACAAACACATCCATTACACATACACTGTGAGCAAACGGTTGAAATCAAACCCACTAACTTTAAATATCTTGTCTGGTGTTGCCGCTGCCACCTCCTCAATGTCCACACCCCCAGCGGGGCTCCCCACCATGACTGGCCCCTGGTACCCTCGGTCCAGGACAATGGCGAAGTACGTTTCTTTGGCAATGTCCAGTGACTCGGCCACCATCACTTGATGGACAAGGACACCATCCCCTGTCGTCTGTTTTGTTGATAACTTGTAACCAATCATCTGATTAGTCAGTGCTGTGATGGAGTCAAGGCTGGAGAGGTGAGAGGTCAAGGTCAAACTTTAGAAGCATAATTATGATACAATAATTATGCTGACTCAGCACACACAACTGCTGAGCTGGCAAGTCCATTAATCACATTCCAATCATGTGACAACAATAAGACATTTACACTCACTCTTTAGTAACAACCACGCCTCCCTTTAGTCCACTTGAAAACACGCCCTTTCCTCTTCCCCCGGCCATGATCTGAGCCTTCACCACCACCTCCGACACACCTGCAACAGACACACACACACAATGTCTTCTCAGTTGGTATTCAGCTCAATATAGGTATCCCTCTACTGGCTGCTAATGCTCATGGATACATAGAATAAGACTATATCGATCACTCACTCCTCACCTAGTTTCTTTGCTGCGCTGCCTGCCTCACTGGGTGTCTCTGCCAGGAAGAACCTCTGAGTGTTGATGTCGTACCTCTCCATCAGTCGCTTGCTTTGGTACTCGTGCATGTTCAGATGACGGACCGGAACTGAGCCATTGAGAGCTACCAGCTGGAAGGGATGGGTGTGTGTGTGTGTGTACAGCTCAACATATTAAATGGAGCAATGTCAAAACCTGCCAATGTATTACTGCAAATTGATTGTGGTCTAAATTTGTGACATAAATAGATGTTATGAGTGATATTGATGTGACAAAGCCACTGATCTCGCTAGCTGGTCTTCACTTACAGCCTTGGTTGCTCTGTAGCGCAGCAGATGGTGAAGAAACCTTCTTGATCCACTCAGTGATGCCATCATGCCTCTATTCATTCAGACCGGATGCAAATTGAGAGACCACGCCCATATAAACCTATTGAAGTCACATGATACAAAATGCCAGCAAAGCACTCTTATTGCTGTGAAAGCTAGCGGCGAAAAACATCCACCAATGACGGCGAGATCAATCTGTGCTTGACTTGCGAAGGATCTCAGCGAGGCAATAGGTGATCGAAACATCCTCTGAGCGATAGAGCAGTCATGGACCAGCCGCTGTTCGGAGAGACGCGGAGAAGAGTGAGTGAAATGCAGATAATTTTTTTGTGAAAGTTTGACCAAGCTGGCAGCCAGACTGATCTATTTTGTACGGTGTACAATGATCTTCTGATAGATTTGGACTAGTCTAAGTTGGAATACATAAGGAGATTGTAGGTACATGTCCTGGACATACTTTGATACTGTGTTTTGTTCCACAGTACAAACATTGGACATGTGATGTTAGATTGCACAATACAGCCCACCAAAGGCATACAAATTAATATGTCCATCAGCAGATTGGAGTCACTGTTGATTTTAACTGAATAAACTGAAGTACTCATTTGTTTTGGTAGATTGGGTAAAATTTACATGTTATTCTTATCTGATCCCACGCACTCACATTCATTCAGGACAAAGTCTTCAACCTTGCACTGGCCTTTATAACAGCTATTTTTGTTGGAGTAAGTCAACAAAACATTACTTTATCTTAGCTACAAAAAATCTCAAAAGTGTTTAGCATGCAGTGGGCAACTTCACAGGTTTTCTGTGGTCTCCTAATTAGTAGCTTAATTCTGTTTATCCACCTCTGCTGTTAATTTCATTAGCTGTGAATTAGAGTTGAACATTAATATGACTTGCTCACACACACACACACACACACACACACACACCATGCTGTAGCTGACGTGTGTGATGGCCTTACTCTCAAGTATTCTACTAGGACACAGAAAGTGCAGACGTCTCTACATGCATGACCAGACCTTCTGTGTGTATGGGGTGGACATAGCCCTCTGTGTGATCATCATACTCTTACTGATACCACAGGTCTTAGTGGTACGTTACATAAAACAGTCATATTTATGCAGATCAACAAGTATTACCATGGACACACACACATGTGGTCTAGGCCTACTGGTACAGGCGTGGTGAACTGGAGCCCAAGTTCAGATACATGCTCATCTACAATGCCATTGTGACTATGTTGCTGTGCGTTTGTGCTAATCTCTACTTCCTACAAGTTGGTTTCACTGGTGTGCCAGAAAACCCCACCCCCTCTCCCACCACTAGCTCCTTTTGATTCTTCTTCTGTTAGTTCTCTTTTTAAAGGTGATTTTTATGGCTCTTTTCTAGTCAAATTTGTGGATATATTGAGTCAATTTTGATGCATCCTCTTTGTCTCTCTCTCTCTCTCTCTCTCTCTCTCTCAATCTCATCCAATTATTCAAGTTTCTTTCACTGACATAAAGAGTTTCTTTTTGTGTGTGTTAATTCCTTTCTCTGTTTTGAACATCTATTGACACTGTTCACTTGTCTGTGCACTACAGGTCGTGTATTGTGTACGTGTGTGTGTGTGTGTGTGTGTGTGTGTGTGTGTGCATATAAATGAGTTGGTACATATCTCAACAAAAAATCATTACTTTTTTGATAATGTAGTTTATAAAAGGAAACCACGAATAGATAATAGTTGGAGTAAACCATAACTTGCACATGTGCGTACGTTTGTATGTATGTATGAAGTGAGAGTATTGATACAATCATTGCTAAAATGTGTTAGTATAAATTTAGGCGTCTAATATCTTGAAGAAGTACTCCACCTCTAAAATGGCATCATCTGGGAGGTCCGTACAGTGAACAGCATTTCTAATTTTATCCTGTCCGTACTTTGCCCTCAGCGTGTGAGGTCGGAGATGTCTGGCTATTTCAGGATCGGCTGGTCCCACAGACTCTCTGAAGACTCCGTGTGCGTTGTCTCCACTTATCTCCATGGCGATACATGGCCCTGATGTGAGTTCCTCCACCATGCTGCTGTACTCACTGACGACACCTTTGTAGACCTCATAGAACTCCTCTGCATTGGCCTTCTCCATGTAGTGGAGCTGGAGTGCCGATATCCCCAGGCTCCCGGAGGAGGTGATCTCTGAGATGATTCTTCCACTCAGTCCCTCCAACACTGCGTGAGGTTTGATGATGGCTAGAGTGCAGTTCTCAAATTTGGCGGTGTTCTTGCGATGACTTTTAGCACCGAAAAAGAACTCTGCTTCTCTTTTAGCGGACGATTCAGAATCAGAGCCGTGACAAGCATTGCGAGGATTAGCACTTCCAAATTGAGCTCGGAGGGAGTTAGGTGCAGCCTTCCTGGCGTCCGCTGGATTAGTTGGCCCCAATATCTCCCTCCACCTCTCTATGGCACTCTCCCCTGCTATTTCAAACGCTACAATTGGACCTTCTGTCATGAAACTGACTAGTCCATCGAAGAATGGCTTCCCTTGGTGCTCAGCGTAAAACTCCATTGCTTCTTTTACTGAAAGTTGGACCATTTTCGCTTGGCAAAGAACAAACCCTTCGGATGTGACCCGATCAAATATTTCGCCTGTTTTCTCGACACAGTCAGGTTTTATGATAGCTAGTGTTTTCTCCTTCTTTGTTTTGAGTTTCTTGGTTGTGAATTCGTCACCAAATTCAACAATCTTGAGCTGCCGAGAGTGGATGTTGAGGATTGCTCCAATGAACAGATCTTTCAACTTGACGTGGTCGCATTTCGATCGTTTCAAAAACATGCGTCTGTTCTTGAAGTCATACATCTCAATGGTGGAGTCCACGGAGTAGTAGTGCAGCTGATATCTCCTAATGAGAGAGGCATTGGGGTCATACCACTCAGCAATGAAGGCAAATCTCTCATCCATGGTTGCTGCACTCCTTTCAAACGCTCACACACCCTTCTTCAGATGGAAATGGTCTCTTTGGAATCTCTTTTTCCCTCTTAGCAAGTCGCAGGCTTCAAAGACTGGCTGCATACAACATCAAAGAGACAGCAGTTCGGTTGTTCCCGCTCAACGGTTGCCAGGCAATTTAAACACGTGTTTCTCACGTGATTCAAGTCAATATCACGTGCACTTTGCACAACAGCAGGTCCACCCACTTTTGTTGCTATATTGCTGGTCTACAAAGCTTTAAAGATGCTTGCAGCTGTGACTATCCTGTGCCTGCTCTCCTCCGTGAGCTGGGCTCAAGTTCCAGTGACTTCAAAAATGCAGAGTTTTGCTTCAGCCATCAAAGGAGGGAAGCTGACTGGTGGTCAGGAGAAGACTCTCTACCAGACTGACTCGTCCAAGCCCCAGCCTGGAGTCATCACAGAGCAGTGGTTCACAGGTATATATATAAACTTAATAAAGCATCAATACTGCAAGATATGAAGAGCCGCCAGTGGGTGAATGAAATAATTATTCATGCAACCTGACACTGATGTGTGACCCTTTTTTGTTATAAAATCAATTTAATTCAATTCAAAATACTGGATACAGATCTCAGTGAATTAATTTGTGTTCCATTGCAAACTCTTCCTGTGGTCACAGAATGATTCTATTTCTCTGCAGGGGGTGGTGCAATGAATGAGGAGACTACAATTCGTATCTACATTGATGGTGAGACCACAGCCAGTATTGACTTCCAACTCCTGCTGGGCCATGGTATCGGATCAACTGAGAAAGATGAGGTACAATATGTACCCTGGGGCACAAAGAGGATTGCACACGCAGCAGATGGTGGCATCCACAACACTTACAGGATCCCCTTCTCAAAGTCCGTCAAGGTGACAGCCACCCATCCAAATGGAGGGGCATTCTGGTACATCATTAGAGGGGTGTACAACTACCCAGTGGTCATGGGTGACCTCATCCTACCTCCTACCACACGGCTCTATCTCTACAAGAACGTTGGCGTCACCCTCACACCAAAGCAGTTCCTCACTCTCGCTAACGTGAGCAGCTCAGCAGGTGCTCTCTACCAGGTCACCCTGGCTGCCACCAGCTCTGACTTCAACTATCTTGAAGCTTGTTTCAGAGCTCACATTGATGGAGAGACAGATACAAAATGGCTCTCCTCAGGAACGGAAGATTTCTTCCTCTCGGCCTACTACTTCAACAGAGGAATCTATCACTTTGATAATTCCGGACTCACTTCTAAGGTTGGTCCTGGGACAATGTCTGCTTACAAGTTCTTTGAGAATGACCCCCTGCTGTTCACCAAGTCACTAGAGCTGGTATGGAGGTGTGGGGAGACCCAGGGGGACAGTGATGGCTGTCCTCGTGACTTCCCCCCTCCCTCTGCCAGTGAGACCACTGGGAGGTTGACCTCACCTCAGCTAGCCAACACCACTGTCACCACCTATACCTGGGTCTACCAGTGGACTAACACTGGCAACTGAACAGCTACTGTTGGAATTGGAAACTTTGAAAAAATTTTTTAAATGAGTTGAGTTACAAAGTGAATCTTTGATATCTTTGAGTAAATTAATAATTGTCTTTCAGTGTGTCCCATAATGACATGAATGATAACATCCAAAAATGATTATGTTTTTGCTGCATCAGTTCTATCACAGTCAATGTCACGTGCACCTTGCACAGTAACAGGTCCACCCACTTTTGATGCAAGCATAAAATTAATTATTATTGCTAGTGTACAAAGATGCTTGCAGCTGTGACTATCCTGTGCCTGCTCTCCTCTGTGAGCTGGGCTCAAGTTCCAGTGACTTCAAAAATGCAGAGTTTCGCTTCAGCCATCAAAGGAGGGAAGCTGACTGCTGGTCAGGAGAAGACTCTCTACCAGTCTGATTCCTCCAAGCCCCAGCCTGGAGTCATCACAGAGCAGTGGTTCACAGGTATATAAAGCATCAATACTGCAAGATACGAGTGAAAGAAATTCACTGAGAACTTTATAAAGTCACCAGATATAATAATTCTACATTTATCCTCTCCAGGTAAAGGTGCAATGAATGAGAACACCACCATTTGTATCTACATTGATGGTGAGACCACAGCCAGTATTGACTTCCAACTCCTGCTGGGCCATGGCATTGGACCTGGTGAGAAAGATGAGGTACAATACGTACCCTGGGGCACAAAGAGGATTGCACACGCAGCAGATGGTGGCATCCACAACACTTACAGGATCCCCTTCTCAAAGTCCGTCAAGGTGACAGCCACCCATCCAAATGGAGGAACTTTCTGGTACATCATTCGAGGGGTTTACAACTACCCCATGGTCATGGGTGACCTCATCCTACCTCCTACCACACGGCTCTATCTCTACAAGAACGTTGGTGTCAACCTCGCACCAAAGCAATTCCTCACTCTTGCTAATGTGAGCAGCTCAGCAGGTGCTCTCTATCAGGTCACCCTGGCTGCCAATAGCTCCGACTTCAACTATCTTGAAGCTTGTTTCAGAGCTCACATCGATGGAGAGACAGACACAAAATGGCTCTCCTCAGGAACAGAAGATTTCTTCCTCTCGGCCTACTATTTTAACAGTGGCGTAGGAAGATGTTTTGGGATAGGGGGGCTGAACTAGCCCCACCTCTTCCTGCTCCACCCCTTACACGCCCCCTTCCGGTGCCACGCACGCGCAAACTTACGGTAATACCGATCTCAAACACTAGCCCCGCTTATTAATGTTAGAAAAGTTCTTTTTTAGCACAATAATAGCTAGGTGAACTTTGACTTGTCAAAAATCGATCTGGACTCTTGCAACTTAGCTGTAAATTTGTATTTGGCACTCGAGATAAGACGATCCTTACCAAATATTTGTAACATTTACAAGGGGGGCTCAGCCCCCACTGATTTTTGACAAGGGGGGCTCGAGCCCCCCTTGCCCCCCCGCTTCCTACGCCCCTGTTTTAACAGAGGAATCTATCTATCATTTTGATAATTCCGGACTCACTTCTAAGATTGGTCATGGGACAATGTCCGCTTACAAGTTCTTTGAGAATGACCCCCTGCTGTTCACCAAGTCACTAGAGCTGGTGTGGAGGTGTGGGGAGACCCAGGGGGACAGTGATGGCTGTCCTCGTGACTTCCCCCCTCCCTCTGCCAGCGACACCACTGGGAGGTTGAGCTCACCTCAGCTAGCCAACACCACTGTCACCACCTACACCTGGGTCTACCAGTGGACCAACACTGGCAACTGAACAGCTACTGTTGGAATTGGAAACTTTGAATTTTTTTTTTAATGAGTTGAGTTACAAAGTGAATCTTTGATATCTTTGAGTTAATTAATAACTGTCTTTCAGTGTGTCCCACAATGTCATGTATAATGACATCCAAAAATGATTAATTATTACATTGTTTGTTGTACCGACTGAAGTGTCCTAGTGACACCCTCATCAATTCTGTATGACCTGGTTGAGGATCTCACAGCTCTGCACCTCGTGAGGGATGGTGATCTTGAGCTTAGGCTGCATTGCCATGGCAGCACAGATGGTCTCCTTAGCAAGAGGATGGCCAGACCAACTGCGACGAGAGAGCTAGTCACAGAGGGGAGAGGGAGAGATAGAGGTAAATAATTATAGTGAATGTGTGTGTGTGTGTGTGTGTGTGTGTGTGTGTGTGTGTGTGTGTGTGTGTGTGTGTGTGTGTGTGTNGAGAGAGAGAGAGAGAGAGAGTTTCATACCCCATTGAGCACGTCCCACGATAGCATCATTTTCACATTGTCAGCTGCCTCCTGAAAGAGGGTGGAGAGGTCATGATCATTAGCATATTCATGAGATCACACACACACACACACACACACAATATACCTCTGTTCCATCCAGCACCAGACCAAATCCCCCATTCATCACTTCACCCCTGTAATAATCAGGTATAATTATATTCACAGCAGTAACCACATTAGACCTGTCATGCTCGTACCATCCCACTCCGCCCCCATTGTGAATGGCGACCCAGGTGGCTCCGCGGAATGAATCACCAATCACATTCTGTATGGCCATGTCTGTGGCACAACATGGAGGAGTCATGGTTGGTGAAGGAAACTGAAGAAATTTTTAAAATTACCTGCACAGAATTTCGACCCATCTTCAATGTTTGACGTCTCTCTGAATGGACTGAAGGGAGAAACAAATAGGACACATTTTGACAGCTGTTAAACTGGTCAGTCTTGTTTCACTACCTGTCAGTCCCACTAACATCATGATGATCCCTACTGAGGACCACTGGACCCTGTGAATACACACATCACATGACTATCACATTTATAACTATCACACACACACCTTGAGCCTTCCGTCAGCCACAGCCTTGTTGAAGGCGAGTGCGATGGCCACCCTCCCCTCCTCATTGGAGTAGAGAATCCTAGCCTGAGACCCAACCACCTTGCAACGAGGGAAGAAAGAATTACCACAGCAACTGTGATATAAAGTCTGAAATTTTACCAACTCCTTACTAGCTGATGTTTTCCAGCCTCTCTGATCCACTTGCAGTTGTCCTCGTACTGCTGTTTGACAGAGTCTGACACTAGAGGTGAGATCAGAGGTGGTTCCACTCATGAAACATGACGTGAAGATGACAGTAGCGTGATTTCCTTACCTCCTCTGCTCACTATCTCCTCCAATACTTGTAGTGCAATGTTGTCGGTCACTGAAAGGTCACAGGGGTCACCGGATGTACACACCCATCTAAATGGACCAAATCCCAGTGAGAAAATGTCCCTGTTGGATAAATAGAGGGAGAAATATTGATAAGAAGTCGGCACACACACACACACACAAACACACACAATGCTCACCCCATAATATGCTGTACATAGGAGGGATAAGCAAACACTCCTTGAGCTGCTCCTGGTTTCTGAACAGCCGCTCCTAAAACAAACAAACACAGACAAAACTAATCCCCCCAGACAGCACATCTAGACATCCACCCCCACCAGCTCTGTGGGCCTCCAGCAGGAAGGCATTGCCATAGTCCCAGAAGTGCATCCCTACAGCTGCCAGCTTATTGATGGCCACCACCTGGCGTCTGAGACTGGACAGCACAGACAGGGAAGGAAGGAGAGAGAGAGAGAGAGAGAGAGAGAGAGAGAGAGAGAGAGAAGAAAATGTTAAAATTAAGATTGTGAGTAGCAGATTCATTTACCTCTCCTGCACTAGTTCCTTGAACCTCTGGGGGTCACTCTCCATAACTTCCTGGGCCTTGCTGAACTCCAGCTGCACGGGGTAGTAGCCACCACCAAACGGGTTATGAAGACTAGTTTGATCGGAGCCTAGCTCAACGAGCAACTCTCCAGTGTGTTCGTACTCCTGCACCAGACGCTCCCTGAGGGCAAAAAAGGTGAGATAGGGTATATACAGAAGTAGTGCAAGTTTCACATGAACGTCCATATGCATTAATAATTGTTCTACTTTCATTTAATTACTTAATTACCATAAGAGGACAATGTTGCCATGGTAACCAAGACTGAGAGGTGTGGCTTCTCGTTTGGCTTTTCTAAACAGAGATAAGAGTATTCCTCACAGCAGCACAGAGACAAATGGACACAGCTGATGGAAGCTTACCTCATTTTGTGGATGCACTCGTCCAAGTCAGCTGTCCACTCCATCAACCAGCTGCACAATAGGAGGACACACGATCACTACAGGCACAGACCCAAGACAGAACCAACTCACCCCTGGTTGTACCTCTTTAGGAGAGCATCTTTGTTCACCTGAAAATGTAGCCCATGGAATACTAATGCCAAATAGTTGAATAGCTAAAAATTGAACTTTTTATTTTTTTTTTGCCATAATACTCTCTGTACATTGCTCAATGAGCTACCCACCTCAGCAATGACTCCCACACAGCCAGCGATGATGGAGGCCTTGGCCTGAGCCCCACTCATCCCCCCTAGACCAGACGTCACAAACACCTTTCCTCCCAGCTCCCCACTGCCAAGGTACTTACGACCTGCATTCAATACTGTTAGCTATATAAAATAGGAGACGACATCATTATGACATAATTTACAATGATGTAATGATGACATCACCACCACATACAGTAGTTCCGTGGAGGATTCCTTGTGGTCCAATATAACAGTAGCTACCAGCAGTCATTTGACCATACCTAATTATGGATACAATGACCTTTGACCTCTCAGTATCAGCAGCAGGAAGGGACTTACAAGGTGACTCCCATTGCAAACAGCTTCTCATACTCTTCCCTGGAAGAATAGTTGGGTACCATCTGCAGAGAGAGAGAGAGAGAGAGAGAGAGAGAGAGAGAGAGAACATCACACTGCTTCTCTACAAACAAACTAGTGATAATTCCCCATCATGGTGAAACTAACTGACCATTCCGTTGGTGATGACACAGAGAGGTGCCGTGGGGAGGGAGGGGAACAGTCCCATAGGGTGCCCGGAGTAGAGGACGAGGGTCTGGTCTTCCTCCATCACAGAGAGGTAGTGCATCATAAGCCAGAACTGGGCCCAGTTGGAGAGCACCTGTCCATTGCCACCATAGGTGACTAGCTCCTCCGGGAACTGGGGAAACAACATTAATAATAATATTTGATAGTCTAAGAATTAGTATCAAACATGATTTATTTTATCAATTGTTATAGTTTACAGAAACAGCTATAATTAATGAATGGGGAATCAATGGTAGGACAAGCATATACGATAAAAAACAAACTGAGTTAATATAGCCTCGTGCCAACTCTTCCTCCGTGGACGTTTCCTTCAAAAATAAGCAAATGTTCACAAGGGAGGATCCTGGGAACAAGGCTAGAGTTATCATTGAAGAGATTGGCAGCTTTCATTTCTCATATTCATATACAATATTATATAAGACACTGTCAGAAGTGACACAGTTGTAAGAGTTCTGACCCGGCCATTAACAGATTCCTAAGTTACACTAATACCACATTCCACCCAAAGCATAGATAATGCCTGAAGCAAAGTAGTGCACTCTGACCCCTAGCTCACCTGTGCCACCCTCGGGTCGAGGTTGTTCATGATCATGTGCATGATGGCAGCTGCCCGCCGGCACCTGACGGGGTAGTCTGCGATGGGGTAGGCCCTCATTTCAACCACCGGACGGAAACGATACATGTAGATGTGACCGTAGTCTCTCAGTTCCGCGGCAAACTCTGCTGCTAGTGTGCCGTGAAGATGGGCAGGAAAGTAGCGCAAGGCATTCTTTAATGCCAGCTGCAGAAATGTTTATAAATTTTGGTACTACTCAGATGTACGTACAATCATACCTAAAATTATGTTTATTTTATGTGTTTTTTTGAGGACTCTATACCTTCTTTTCGTCAGATGTGAGTTGCGGTGTCCTGGCTGGGGCGTGAGGAAGGCTGGGATCCCTCGGTCTCAGCGGCGGTAGCGGATCTAGAGGCAGTCCAGCGCACAGTTCAGTCAAGGTAGCCATTTGTACGTATAATTGTACATGTACGTACGTATTAATGATGTAATGATGACATCACCACCACATACAGTAGTTCCGTGGAGGATTCCTTGTGGTCCAATATAACAGTAGCTACCAGCAGTCATTTGACCATACCTAATTATGGATACAATGACCTTTGACCTCTCAGTATCAGCAGCAGGAAGGGACTTACAAGGTGACTCCCATTGCAAACAGCTTCTCATACTCTTCCCTGGAAGAATAGTTGGGTACCATCTGCAGAGAGAGAGAGAGAGAGAGAGAGAGAGAGAGAGAGAGAACATCACACTGCTTCTCTACAAACAAACTAGTGATAATTCCCCATCATGGTGAAACTAACTGACCATTCCGTTGGTGATGACACAGAGAGGTGCCGTGGGGAGGGAGGGGAACAGTCCCATAGGGTGCCCGGAGTAGAGGACGAGGGTCTGGTCTTCCTCCATCACAGAGAGGTAGTGCATCATAAGCCAGAACTGGGCCCAGTTGGAGAGCACCTGTCCATTGCCACCATAGGTGACTAGCTCCTCCGGGAACTGGGGAAACAACATTAATAATAATATTTGATAGTCTAAGAATTAGTATCAAACATGATTTATTTTATCAATTGTTATAGTTTACAGAAACAGCTATAATTAATGAATGGGGAATCAATGGTAGGACAAGCATATACGATAAAAAACAAACTGAGTTAATATAGCCTCGTGCCAACTCTTCCTCCGTGGACGTTTCCTTCAAAAATAAGCAAATGTTCACAAGGGAGGATCCTGGGAACAAGGCTAGAGTTATCATTGAAGAGATTGGCAGCTTTCATTTCTCATATTCATATACAATATTATATAAGACACTGTCAGAAGTGACACAGTTGTAAGAGTTCTGACCCGGCCATTAACAGATTCCTAAGTTACACTAATACCACATTCCACCCAAAGCATAGATAATGCCTGAAGCAAAGTAGTGCACTCTGACCCCTAGCTCACCTGTGCCACCCTCGGGTCGAGGTTGTTCATGATCATGTGCATGATGGCAGCTGCCCGCCGGCACCTGACGGGGTAGTCTGCGATGGGGTAGGCCCTCATTTCAACCACCGGACGGAAACGATACATGTAGATGTGACCGTAGTCTCTCAGTTCCGCGGCAAACTCTGCTGCTAGTGTGCCGTGAAGATGGGCAGGAAAGTAGCGCAAGGCATTCTTTAATGCCAGCTGCAGAAATGTTTATAAATTTTGGTACTACTCAGATGTACGTACAATCATACCTAAAATTATGTTTATTTTATGTGTTTTTTTGAGGACTCTATACCTTCTTTTCGTCAGATGTGAGTTGCGGTGTCCTGGCTGGGGCGTGAGGAAGGCTGGGATCCCTCGGTCTCAGCGGCGGTAGCGGATCTAGAGGCAGTCCAGCGCACAGTTCAGTCAAGGTAGCCATTTGTACGTATAATTGTACATGTACGTACGTATACCGTATTATGACGTCATTTATACGCACACTCCCCCGACACACCTCCAAAATAGTTTTTATCGGCTGAACAAAAGACCCCCTTCAGTTGCACACAAACAAGAAAGACCAGTTTGACAGGCCAAGAAATTTAATTTGATACACACAAGAAGACACACAAACCAAACTGTCTTCTCTTACTTTCGTTGGCTGGGCGAGACCATGAGAGTTTATCTGAAGAGTGGGCCCAAAAGTTACGTAATTCCTTGCAAGAATGTCGGAGCCGCCGTTGCGACGCTCAAAACTGAAGTTTTGAACAAGATTGGCGAGAAGGCAGACGGCGGAAACTTTCATCTGACGCTGGCCAGTAATGGCGCCGTGCTTGATGACAGAGATATCATACAAGAAGTTCTACAAGAGGGAGACTTTATACGTTTGTGTAAGTGAAGCGCTAAAGTTAGAGCTCAGCAGCTGCCCAATAGAAATTATATTAAAAATATTAAATATTTAATCAGTGTATAATTTTTATGTTTCATCTGGATGCTACAGGTGAAGATGGAGCTCCTGATCCTGAGCCAGCAGCTGCCTCTGTGCCTCCATTTCCAGAGTATGGAGTGTATCCTTATAACTGGGTGCATGCTTGCTGACCATGTATAGGAAATTATGTGTAACCTGACAACTTTGGCACAGTTGGGTCATGGTACAGAAATCCTGCCTTAGCAACTGATAGTTTGTTTTCAACGCTTCTCCCTGAGCTGTTTTGTGGTTCAGAAATAATTTGCATCACATTACAGTTTCATAAAGATTGTTCCGTTGGTAACGAAACAAAGAAGTATATACCAATTTGGAAAGTTTTAAGTAATAACTCGATTTGGCGTTTCAAAGAGTTCTGTTTATCATTTTGACTGAACTCTTGAACTACCTCCATTGTCTGTTTTCAAAGAAAGCCTTCCTTGACCCATCCACCATCCTCAGTGCCATCCACCAGACACTCAGTGGGGAGAAGATGAAGAGGAAAAAGGTTCCTGTTATTACTGATCAACCTCAATAGTGGTGTCATGCATCTGACCATTAAATACAGTGCAGTCCTTGTTGCCTTGTCCTAAGCCACTGCCAGTAGACTATACCGAAGTAGCTACAGTTACAAAACACAAAAAGATAATAATTAAAGGAACTGTGTCACTATATAAGCGCCGTTTTGTTACTTAAAATTGTGCTGTTTGTCAAAAAAGTCACACATTTTATGTTTGATAAATAAAACAGCGCTTATAATTACACAGTTCCTTTAAAACAAAACAACGGACTCCCCTCTGGAAGTGAGGTGCTCTTTGTTTCATGGTCCAGAGAGGGAGTCTGGGGCTTGGTTCTCTACAATTAATTATGGAGTTATAGAAGTGTTGTGTGGTTTAGTGGTATTTAATTATAATATCCCAAATCATTTACACACACACACACACACACGCACACACACACACACACACGCACACACACACACACACACACACACTTCAATAGTGGATTGAACTGGATGGCCATTCTCTGAGCATCAGGGACCTGATGGCAATTGGCAGGGGAGAGTATCAAGTCAAGGTACATACATAGGAGTAATGTATTCATAATTACTGCACTGTAACCTGTTGCATCATCAGGGTATGTGTGGTCAATCTACTGAGCATGCTCAGTGCAGTCATAGCAATTAGACAGCTGTCTCCATTGTGAATGGCTGTCCCACCACATCAAGGCCAACATCAATGGTGTCCTATTGACACCACATACCTCAGTCTCTCTCTCTCTCTCTCTCTCTCTCTCTCTCTCTCTCTCTGCAGTTGTCCTCACAAGCCATAGAGGCTGTGAAACAGGCCAGGAAGGTCATCGATGACATCGTAGAGGGTCATAAAGGTAGAGATAAAGACAATGTTATACCTCTGAACATACCCACAATCTCTAACTCTCGTCGCTCTCTCTCTCTCTCTCTGATATGCAGTGGTGTATGGTGTGACAACAGGGTTTGGAAAGTTTGCCAGAGTTGTTGTCCCAGAAGGAAGACTAGTGTACGTATGCCATCACTTGCCTCCCTCCCAGGCTCTCTTCCTGTCAATATTGACACTGAAGGAAGACATACTTGCAAGGAGAGAGGCTGGGAAGGAGACAGTGTGTGATTGAAATGAGGAGATACATTACCTCTCTCTCTCTCTCTCCCTCTCTCTCGATCCTTCTCTCTCTCTCTCTCTCTCTCTCTCTCTCTCTCTCTCGATATCTCCACACACACAGTGAGCTGCAAGAGAGTTTGATCCGCTCTCACGCTGCTGGTGTAGGAGCCCCTCTCTCCCCCGAGACAACAAGGAGGCTCCTAGCCCTCAGGATCAATGTCCTGGCCAAGGGATACAGGTAGGTCGGGTGTAATAGGTGAGTATCATCTTGGCAAATTCATTTATCTTTTCTCTTCTCTCTCTGTATGCAGTGGTATTAGTCTGGAGACAGTACAGCAGTTGATTGATGCACTCAATGGTAAGCTATGTACATTAAGAACAATGGTATGTTAGTGTAGAGGTGCACAGTACACCTAGAATTGCTGATAATATCACTGACACAGAAAGTAGGCTAATAGTGTGCAAATCTCTACATCTAAACCATCTCTCTCCCCCTCCTCAGTCTCCTGTCTGTCGTGGGTCCCTGAGAAGGGGACTGTTGGTGCCAGTGGTGACCTTGCCCCCCTCTCCCACCTCGCCCTTGGCCTCATGGGGGAGGGGCGGATGTGGAGTCCAGAGAGTGGGTGGACAGACGCTAAAGACGTCCTGGAAGCACACGACCTTCGACCTCTCTCTCTCAAACCCAAGGAGGTATGTTAGAATGCTGCCAGAGTTGCACAACAAGGAGGGACAATAGTATTGTAGTTTTGGATGTTTGCTGTTTTGACTGGGATCATCATTACACTACCATAGATTAGAAAATTTCCCAAACATATTTGCAGATATTTCATTTTCATAAATGTGTTTTCGTACGAAAAATTTTGAACTGTATATAATTATTTCCCGGTCCATGGTATTTCCAATGCTCCTCCCTCCCCAGGGACTTGCACTGATCAATGGGACTCAGTTCATCACAGCTGTTGGCTCAGAGGCTGTGTTCCGTGCCCAGCTGATCGCCCAGCAGGCAGATGTCATTGCAGCTCTCTCTAACGATGTCCTTCAAGGTACGCCTCGAGCCTATGACTACGACATCCACGCCAGTAGGCCCCACCCAGGCCAACAGGTGGTGGCAGGGAGGCTGAGGGCCCTGCTCGACTCCAACATCCACCCCTCGGAAATAAGAGGTGAGAGGACACTACATTGTATAGGGACCAGATGAGTGTATCATTGACAAGAGATTAACTATAGTTTCTTTACTCTTTTACCCCCCATTCCCTATTTTCCTGCCTACCCCTCAATTATACTTTAATTGCTTGCCTATCTACCTACCTGCCTGCTCACCTGCATGTGCCTCCCCCCCCCACTGCCCCCCAGAGGGCCATAAGAACTGCACTCGTGTGCAGGACCCCTACACTATGCGTTGTGTGCCTCAGGTTCACGGGGTCGTTAACGACACCATCAAGTTTGTGAAGGGGATCGTTACCACGGAGATGAACAGTGCATTGGACAACCCAGTGAGTGGAGCATGTGCTTGTTGGCTGGTTGGTTGGCTGGTCAGTGGGTCACACTTCTTTTCTTGTGTGTGTGTGTGTGTGTTCCAAGATGGTGCTGGCCCATCGTGAAGAGACCATCTCAGGAGGCAACTTCCACGGAGAGTACCCAGCCAAGGTGAGAGCTAGGTTCATTGTGTCAAACACTCTCAAATACTCTCTATTTGCTTGTAATGCCTGCTGTACTCACACACACAGGCTCTGGACTACCTGGCCATCGGAGTCCATGAACTAGCCAACATTAGCGAGAGGAGGTTGGAGCGACTCATCAACCCTGGTCAGTTGGCCACTCCATCCCTGACTCCATTGCTCACACCACCTTTACTCTCTCTCTCTCTCTCTCTCTCTCTCTCTCTCTTCACCTCTAGCTTACAGCGAGCTGCCTGCCTTCTTGGTGGAGGAAGGAGGCCTCAACTCTGGCTTCATGATAGCACACTGCACGGCAGCTGCACTAGGTGAGGTATACCAGTAGGCTGTTGTATTGAGGACACAGCTTGTAGCAGCTAGGAAGGTTGAAGGAATACTAGAGATCTATGTCACCAGCTGAAAGATTGTATTATGCAATTTGCTTAAAAGCACTGGAACTTTCAAAAGAAAAGAGACTATTGCTGTCGTGTATAGCATTATGTTTTAGTCTGGAACCTTGCTCTCCCCTCTGACCTTTCACTCCCATTCCTTACTATCAGTGTAAGGTCAAAGGGTAAAGCCTGGGTACAAGGCTCTATTGCATCCCCTCTTGCAGTGTCTGAGAACAAGGTTCTGACCCACCCCTCCTCTGTGGACTCACTCTCCACGTCGGCCGGGACAGAGGACCACGTCTCCATGGGAGGCTTCGCTGCTAGGAAGGCTCTGGAAGTCGTCAAACACGTTGAACAGGTTCTCGCCATCGAATTGCTGGCGGCTTGTCAAGCTCTGGAGTTTCACAGACCAAAGAAGACAACAGCTCCTCTCGAGGAGGTCTACACCCTGGTGAGGAGGGTGGCCAGGTGAGAGGGAGGGACTCACACACACACGATTTACCGTGGATAAATCATTAACATTTAAATTGGCCAAAAAAATTTGACAACTACACAAATTTGCTATGGTGGTTATTGTCACTGTGTTGCAATTATGATTCTATCATCCATGTTGTGTTTCAGGCCGTGGGATAAGGACAGGTTCTTCTCACCTGATATTGATGCCATCACTAGCCTACTGAGAGAAGGAAAAGTGAGTTGAACACACTAGCTGTATGTGTGTGTGTGTGTGATGTTGTGACACTGACTGGTTTGAACCCCCCTCAAGATCTGGGAGGCGGTGAGACCTTACATAGAGAAGTACGAGGCAGAGTCCCCCCTCAAGACCCCTGCACTGAGCGGCACACCTCCAAAGACAGACAGGCTGGAGTTGGACAAGAAACACTGACAGACCATACCCCTATAATTATCATTATCATTATGTGTCTTCACTCACATCATTGTGTGTGTTTGTTTTTGTCAGTCAATGCTCATCCCGGCTGCTGTGCACCATTTGCTTTTAGTTTCAATTGCAATAACGAATAATGTTGCCTCAATTAAATAGTCATGCATACTTGAATGAAGGCACCTATGGTGCATAAGCCTCGGCACACTCAATTAGCATGTACAACTAAACATGTATGCACAAATATTATAAAAGACCATCAGTACTGAGACTTCAGCCTGTATGCAGCAAGTTCAGCAACTTGCAAGGTGGCCTGAGTCACGGCAGCCTGAACCTAACACGGTTTACTATCTGAAATTCTAGTTGCTGCGATTAAGGATATGCTGTGGTCAACCTAGTCATAATAACCTCCGTTAAGAAACTGGATGGTCAGCAAACAGTCTTATATCAGCTGGTACTGCCCCACTGATGACTGGCATGCATGATCACTGAGCTGAAGGCCAGTCAGGCACTGATACAAAACACACAGCTAACCTATTTCTACACAAGCATTACCTCACTATATTCAACTTGCAATCATTGAGTTACTTACCTGTCAAAGCAGCCAAGCCAGCCAAGCTCTATGAGGCCATGCATGCCATGATCCAAGCCCTACAGTGTTTCTAGATAACGCACACTATACGGGGCGTGATCAATGGGTGCGGTTTCGAAGCCTAAGCGTTCAGAGAAGCACAAAAGCCTCAGATCTCAGAAACTACAGCATTTTGCAAGATTCTACACGTCAAATTTCAAGATAATATCGATTCATGAACGTAAGTACCTTCCATTTTGACTCTGGAGCTGCCGTTCTTCAGATAATTTAGTAACAGACAGACAGACACACAGACAAAACGACTACCGTAATCCTTTGCACGTGCTACGCACGCGCCGAGGCTTAATTACACTAGCACGTAGATATATAGTTGGTGTATGTGACTGTGGAGCTGTACACATACAATGCTTTATACACCGGTGTACATTACAATGTGTAGCTTGTCTGAATACAAATATTAGTGCTTTGATCCAGTGTCTTATATACACTGTCATGAAAAGTGGTGTGTATGAAGTTGGATGTACATATCTTGCCAGCCTTGTAATATGTTTGAGCTTGAACTTTCAACCATCCATTGAGAAACCTTCAATAATGTGGGGAAAAAGACTCATGCATGATATGAAATTTTCAGTCCCTGGATTTTCATCACAGTATGATGGTTTTAGGTTCTTGGGTTCCATTGATCATGATGAAAACCCAAGAACCTATCAATTCGCCAAAGCGTTAAAATTTGTATTCAGACAAGCTACATACTCATTATAACTCCACAGTAGGTCACAATGCGAATTGATCCAGTGTCTTACACTGTATATTATGGAAGGTGGTGTTTATGATGTTCGACTGAACAGGACATGTTTCATGGTTGTAAGGACAAGAGACACACATGAACTGATACAAATGGGATCCAGTTCACTCTTGTTGCATGATCAGTTTGTGATAATTAATGTTAATTCAGTAGGTGTGGTTATTTGGTTGCCATGGGAACCTGCCGTCTCATGATGAGTTGCTTGAAGATGTAAGCATAGTGTATCATGCTGTCCGAGGGGGTGTACGGACGATTACTGGACTGAGAGAAACTAGGGGGGTCAATGGTTTGAGAATATTCCAGTAACCCCCTGGTGAATTCACTCAGTGCCCCCCAGCACAATGCAACACTGGAGCTGCTCTGATCTTCAACCTGTATGAGTAGGTAAAGGGTCGTCAATGACAACAGCATCCCTTTATTCAAAGGTTTACACACATGCTAGTCTCATTAGCCAGACCACACACACACACACACAATCAAAATTTAAAAAACAAGTAAACAAACCAAATAAACAACAACAAGGTTAGACATACCTCAACGACTATTCCTTTGTTTGTCGATCCAATGACAACAGACCCAATCTTTACGATGTAACTCTTCACCTCGTGGTGGTACCCTTTCACCTCTATCCTTTGACCTTTCCTTGGAGCGTAGAACTGCCTCAGGTTGACAAAGATCCCATCCAGGGTGTTCTCTGCCACCATGCAGTTCATGGAGTCAAGGACGGCAAAAGTGGTCCGGGGGTACTCTGAGCTGTGCAGCATATTGATGAGTTTCTGAGGACCACTTGTAGCTGTGTGTGTGTGTGTGTGTGTGTGTGTGTGTGTGTGCGTGTGTGTGTGTGTGCGTGTGTGTGTGTAAACATCACAAGAAAACCAAGCATTGTTTTATTCACTAGATGTTTCATACAATAGCCACGCTACCTACACACAGTAAGGTACTCACTGAGCTGGGGTGTCGACTGCAGTGTCTCACAGTCAATGGACCAGGCTCCCAAGGACTTCCCACCAAGAATGTCCAACCTCTTCTGGAGATACTCTAGCGCTTGTGTCGGGTTGAGACCTTCTGGGGGGTCCCACAAGAGAATACTAGAACAGAAAACAAACACTGAGTGCTGCAGAAAGCACACAAACACTAATATTGTCTTACCAACTGACTCCCATCCTCACCAAGACACCTCACCTGGTAAGGGGTCGTCACAACAAGAAGAAAATAAATGGGATTATATTTGGAGAGCTTGCTCCCACCTGTCGTGTGTCTGTTCCATCTACTGGCATGTCCCTACACCAAGGTGGAGGAGAGCTTCAACCTACAGGCATCACATGACCTCCTCTATCATGGACCTCAGCTGGACAAGGTCTAGATTTGTGTAAAGAAAAGCATTCAAGTGGTTATCAAGTATGTGTTGGTCATGTGAGTGTATTAATATTTGCAGTATGATCACGTGGAGTTCCCTGGTGTTGTGCCAAGGACATTTCTGGGACCTCTATCTGTTGCATCTCTCTCCTATCCCTTTGTGACAGCTGCCGGCTACTTTGGAGCAGAGAAACTCATCTCTCAATACATCGGTACAACAACTGCGATTGTGATCTTTCACAATCAGTTTATCTCTCTTTCTTGTTGTACAGTCCGTGCTGTTCTTGGTCTCTTGGTATGTGCTTCATTTGCTGGATTCCTTCAAGCTGTCAGTCGTAAGCTTGGTGCTCTAGTGGCCACATTTCTTGTCCTCATCTCATGCTCCCAGTTTCACCTTCTCTTCTACTCCACCAGACCTCTTCCCAACACCTTTGCCCTCATCCTAGGTGACTCAGGAAATAAACAAACTTTACTTTATGCCAGCTTACAGGGTGGTCCGACAATAATAGCAATGAGTGAACAAACAAAAAAAACTAACTAACTAGCTAACCAACATTTTGGTTGTATATAAGGTAATTTGAGACTTGTGCGCACACACACACAGCTCTGCTTTGCTTCAGATTTTGGATTCTCCAACAACATGGTCGTTTCATTTGGGCCTCTGGAGCTGTCATCATTATCTTCCGGTTCGAGCTCTCCATCCTGCTGGGGATTGTGTTGCTAATGGAGATAGTCTCCAGGAGACTAACCATAAGGACAGCTGTCACTCATATTGTACTAGCTGGTCCGTTATTGCTAGGTAGGGGGATCTCTCTCTCTCTCTCTCTCTCTCTCTCTCTCTCTCTCTCTCTCGTCACATGATTTCTGTGTGTGCTGTACTAGGTCTCACTGTTGCAGTGGATTCAGTGTTTTGGGGGAGGTGGGTGTGGCCTGAAGGGGAGGTGCTGTGGTACAATACTGTGGAGAACAAGAGTCACTTGTGGGGAGTATCCTACTCTTTATATGTAGTCACGTGGAAATTTTTGGGGGAAAAAAACTTCAGATTTTGTTTGGACTTGAACATAAGCGTCTAGTCCAATGCTCTTACCACTGAGCTCTTAGAGATCGTAGACATTGGAGCAGAGAATAGCAGTATTATTCATATAGATACTAGTCTACTTCCAAACCAGATCTCAAGGCCTTACTACATGCAATGGAGCATGACCCACATGCACATCACATGCACACTGTCTGTTGGTGTTGGCTTTGACTCCAGCTGCTCCAGACCTCCCCATTCTGGTGGTACTTCCTCTCAGCGTTGCCTCGGGCGATGCTCCTCCCTCTTCTCTCCATCCCGTGGGCTCTCTACAGAGAGAGACAGAGGGCGGCCATCTTGGCTGCTCCAGCTGTGGGGTTCATCTTGGTCTACTCCCTCCTCCCCCACAAGGAGTTGAGGTTCATCATCTACGCCATTCCTCTCCTGAACACCGTGGCTGCCTGTGGCTATGCCAGCATGTAAGGACATGACATCATGGTAGCTTGTGGTAGTTAGGGTTTGTGCTAGCCATGTTCACAGGTTCTCTCTCTCTCTCTCTCTCTCTCTCTCTCCTTTTTAGTGAAGAAAACAAATGTGTATTGAATGCCTAATGTAAATATTAACCTGAGCAATGGCCATATCGCATTCTGTAATACAAACAAACACGAACGGTCTACTTCATTTTCAATCCTTCGTTTATTGTATACATATATACCCATGTGTGCAATAGCTGTGTTATTGACTGACAATGACCCAATCAGTGCCTCTGAATAGTTTGTGAATGTGCTAAATTATATGTTTACAATTTCCCTTCATTTTACTTTCAGTTGGATCAATCGCAAAAAGCTCCCCCTGTTTGTTACCATGGTAACTATCAGTAGTTTGGTCCTCAGTTTCGGAGTGTCCCTCTGTTTCCTTCAAGTCTCTCGTCACAACTACCCTGGAGGCCACGCCTTCTCACGCCTCCATCAACTGGTTACCATGGAGATGGAGAGAGATATAGGTAAGACAATAGCGTAAAACATGGCCTAGCTCCTTTCCCAGTCCTTCCTCAGTACTTGAATTATTTTGAAATGTTCCAAATTGCGTCCATCGATCCATCCTCCTGTATGCATATATACCTAGGTGGTGTGAGTGTTCACATTGGTGTGGAGGCAGCCATGACTGGGGTGTCTAGGTTTGGAGAGTTGAGGCCGTCATGGAGGTGAGATGGCTTCTTTCCTCAGAATACCATTTGTATCTTGTATTGTCTAGTCCTTAGCTAGCTCTCATCGTCTCTAAGATGCTTGATGACTGTGCCACACACACACACACACACACACACACACACCTCTCTTGACCTTCCACTGTCTCTCTCTCTCCCTCCATCATTTGCAGCTACTCTAAAGTGGAAGGTTTGGAGCCTCTCTCTGATGACCTCCTCAACATGACCTTCCTTCTCGTATCGGCTGACGACTACCCTCCTTATCAACACACCCACAGTGTCGTTGCTAGGGCAGAGGGGTTCTCACGATTAGTGCTTAATTGGAAGGAGTTCCCCCCTATCAAGATCCAACTGAGAGATAAGATTCTAGTGATAATGAGAAACAAAGACACTGGCTAACGTAAACTAGCTTTACTAGTTTTTCTAAAATTGTATATTTTGTGTCAGTTGACAGCTAGTTATTTGGACAACACTTGCAACATTAAAATTTTTGTTAATGATGTTATCTATACAGCGTATCTACATTATATAGTGACGTTATATTGTACAGTGTTCAGTTCATTTGGAGGATAAAACTCAAGAGGACAATATTAAATAGTCTCCATGACAACAGAATTGTGTGTATATATACATACAGGTGTGAACGAAAAATGGAAGAATTTTGAGCTGACATAAACGACCATTCAGAGGCTGCCTGTGTCAGACCAGCCAACACAGGAGCCAAAATAAACTCACAAACACAGAGAAAAACTGACTACGCAACCAGCAAAACTGACATACACACACACACACACTAACAGAACACAATGTTTGCTGGCTACTGCATGGAGCATGAAAAATACTCCCAAATTAAAAAAAAAAAAAGACAAATAAATAATTAACATAGAAACAGAGAATCTAAAATGAAGTAAATGATGGTTTGAGAAAACAACAGCATCTATATATACATGTATATTCATATACACATACAGACACACAAGCAAACAAAATCTAGCTTTACAAAATGATTCAGTTGTTAAATCTACTCGCAATCAGTCACACACTCACACACACAGAGAGCTCCTACATCTATGGCCTAAGAGTCAGTCGGATAAAGACAGAGAAACATACATACAAACACACAAACAACAGAAGACTTCATTCATTGCTCCGGTCTAACGGTAATTCTACCCTTCTGGCTTCTGTTGGTAAAGTTATTGTTCCTAGAGCACATGTAGTGGTATGTCTTCTCTCCTGTGTCGGTGTTGGTGAGACGAAGCACAGCTCCTTCAAACGAGGCAGGAGCGTTGTTGAGCAGCTGCTGAAGTTGGTTCTTCCTATCAATGGAGTCCTCACATCCGGAGTGGCACTTGTAGTACCCAGCACTCATGAAGGCGGTGGCTGTGTCATCAGCGTTAGGGTCAGAGCCGAACGAGGTCCACACCACCTCGGCGTCTCGGAAGAGGTTGGCCTGCTCCCACGGCATGGGGTAGTTGGAGTTGGGGTGGGGGATTTCAACGATGTTGTGACGGTCGGTTCCTCCCGTACCCTCGCCAGCGTCCCCGGTCTGCCCATCCCCTCCTGGGGCACCGTTGTTGTGGGTGTTGGAACCTACAGGGGAGGAGCATGGGGGGAATGAGTCAATCATCGGACACTAATAAATGATTCATATAAAATTACACACCAATGAAAAAGGTTCCCCACACTATGACCTAGCCAGTGGTAAAGGCGACTCACCTGTCCACTGTATGTGGATGCTCTCTCCAGAGTTGATGGTCAGTCTGTTGGGAATGAAGTCATACTCCACCGAGGGGTAGGTCTGGACAATGTTCCCCCTCTTCCCACGGACGTTCAGGTTGTGGATGGTGTCCTCACGTGCTTCCTCGGGCAGCATCGACCTGGGTCGAAGTACAATGGCGTGTGATCTGTCCTGGAAGGTTCGGCCAAACTGGGCGGTATTGATGGCAAGACGAAGAGGCTTGTTGGTAGTTGACCCGATATCAACATAGGGGTTGTTCTCCACAGGAGAGCGGACACCAAGAGCACTGCAGGGGGTAGACGATAAGTAATAGATATAATATGAGGATGCCCTTTTAATTATGGTAACATCAATGATTAATACAATGAGGACTTAAGAGGATATCCCTGTAATTAAGTTAAGCTCAATGAGGATGTCCCTGTAATTAAGTCAAGCTCAATGAGGATGTCCCTGTAATTAAGCTGCTTACCGGTTCTCATTGAAGCTGGAGTTGGTGAGCCAAGGATGATAGTCATCAGTAGAGATGTTGTACCTGATAACAGACACACACACACAGAGAGAGAGAGAGAGAGAGAGAGAGAGAGAGAGAGAGAGAGAGAAGGGTGGGAATGAAACAAATTAAATCATTTGCAAACAAACAGACAATTAACAAATTAGAACACAACCCACACACCATCACACCTCCACACCTCCACACCATCACACCTCCACACCATACAGCACGTATATGCACAAGGACCAATAGCACGAGAGATAAAAGGTATCCAAATTAGCAGTGCCAATCAATCTATCAAAAAGCCATCGGTAAACAGTAAGATATCACCTTTCAGCTACGGGTCAAATTTCAAGCTTCATGAAATCAGTGGATAAAACAAAGCTTTTGAAGCTAGCTAAAGAGCCAACACTCTCTTGGCTCCAAGGAGACAAGTGGTGCAGCTTCTGTTGGCAAGATACTTCCTGTTTGAGTCAATTTCTCATATCTACTATCACCACTGCATACATTGGCTCATATTTCAACATCAACTTATAACCCCCAGCACATGCGCACACACACACACACACACACACACACACACACACACAAACTGTGTGTGTTTTGACAGTGGCAATAAAAGGAGGCTTCTTGGCTAAAAATGGTCACACACCACTCCAAAGATAGTCAACACAAGAGCACGTGTGAAGTCAGAGACTACACAGAGAGAAAAGATGTAAAAATATTTCCAAGAATACCTTTCTCTATAGCTAGGATGATGGTGCATTGACTCAACAGCTGGAGGGAACTAACTGAGATACACAGCTCCTTTCTGAAGGCCGGGCATCATTCACAAGACAACAATGGATGTTGCTAGGAAGAGCTACCTTTACAGAGAACATTTGCTAACACACACTATTATAACTGCCGTCTTTCATACACACACATGCAGTCACACACAGTCACACACACACACACACACACACACGCCCGATGAGCTCACCTGATTCTGACGACAGCCAGCTTGGTCTCCTGACTGGGGAAGAATGGCAGCTCCCAAGTGTAGTTCAATGGGACACCATCCCTACCGTTGCCAAGGTGATTGACTCGGCTCCACCCACCTTGGATACAGACCGGGGGAGGGGGGAGAACGAGACAGGAAGGTTCCTCTCCAAACATGGTGGGTGCCCAGACACGTCGAAGACCGTCAGTGGCTTCATTGTTCCTGCTGTTGCAAGATGGCATGTTGGTTCCCTCGGGATCAATGTCAATCCAGGCGTACTCCGTGAACCATTCACCTAGAGAGAGAGAGAGAGAGAGAGAGAGAGAGAGAGAGAGATGCTTTTAATCTTAATTCTGCAACAGATCCTTTTGTTGTTCTTTCAATCTGATTCTTCCTATGCAGAGAAAGTTATCTTAGGCAATAAATTAAGTCTTAAGCATGGGAGTATGCTCATTATTACCAAAGATGCCTTAATTACCATTATTTCTTTCACAGTCCCCCTGGTTGTTGTACATGGAGTACCTTCTGGGTGTGTCATCGTCAAACCTCTCTCGGCAGTGCTGTCTTGGCTGAACGTTGAAGCTCTCCGCAGCAAAGATACTTTCACACAGTGTCACATTGTCAGTGAGGATAGCAATGTCCTGTGTAGCAGAGAGAGAGAGAGAGAGAGAGAGAGAGAGAGAGAGAGAGAGAGAGAGTATTGGAATTTTGCTGGTAAAGTCACACAACAGTCACATGATCCACTCACCCTCCATGGAGTGGGGTGCCAGTAGGGGTAGTAGTCCCTCTCCTCCGGACACTCATACCCTCGTCTGTTCCCATTGGGGTTCTGTCTCGTGTAGATGGCCGAGCTTGTTCCACGATTGTTGTTCCTTAGCCTCTGGTCGGCAGTGAACAGATCTGGTGGGAGAAAGAGGGGAATTAAAATAGGAAGAATATCACGAGAAAGAAGGGGTTAAATACGAAAGGAGAGCAGCACAGTTTGTGTACGCGAGTTCATGTTCCCATCATGTCACAATGTAAGCATGCAGTGATGGAATCAATTTCAGAGTAACAAGAAAAAGATATTTTGTACGGAAATAACATGTTTTTGTTAGCCTGAGAAATTTAATGGTCTATTAATGGTCTATAGCCATGTTTGCCTGCACCTCTAGACTAATCAGCGACTGTGTGGTTGCCTAATGAAGCCACTGTATTGTGACAGAGGCTGGTTTTCTCACAGATGGTGGATTGTAAGCTGCTCACCAAACAAGGGCAGCTGCCACTCACACTGTGAGTGACTTCAGCTCAGCTCTAACCTAGCCCTCTCTCTGGGGACACTTCACACAATAGATAGACTAGCTGACACCATGTCAGAGTTCTTTTGGCACGCTATGAACTTCCTCCCCCTTCCCTCATTCACCCTTTATGGCCGAGGACTCCATAAATAGAAATATGCAGGCTGGGACTTTTATGGAAATTAATTCATAGCTGTTTGAAAGTCATTCATTAGCTGATTTAAATATTATGCGAAGTCACAAGACCACCTAGGATGGTAATGAAATAGGTTTGACCAGATTAGCAACAACCAAATATGGTCGGAAGATAATTTTAACAAGACTTAAAATTGGAACTTGCAAAAATTATGCTCTGATTACAATTACACCATTATAATGTAATGATTGATAGCCCTTTTTACACACACACACACGCACACACACTCACACACACACACACACACACACACACACACACACACACACACTCACAGGTGTTTCTCTCCCTCACGTAACAGTCGTCATAGAAGTCCATGGTCTCGTGAAGTCCTCTATTAGCATTGACGTTGCCGTTCCTCCTGCTCATGTACTGCGAAGCCGTCTCCCCATTGGCAGGTGGGGGCTGATGGTTCTGAGTCCCAGTGTTGACACCATTACGGATCCTACTGAAACTTTCCTCACTGTCTTCAGTAACTGTTGGAGGGTAAAGTACAATTCAAAGTGAATATTTGTCACAAAAATCACCACTCTCACAAGTAAACAAGGAAGAGGCTGGGACCTGCTGGGGATCTTACCTGCTTGTTCTTCCTCGTCGTAGTTCTGCACCATGTACTGGAGGACAATGTTGCAGTTTAGCTTGTGAGGGTCGTTGTCTTCATTGCCTCCACAGCCGTGCTGGTTGGTCCACTCGATCATCATCCTGGTCTTGGCCGACTCTCCACTCTGGAAATATTTCTGTGTGTGTGTGTGCAGTCATAAAAATGCAGATTGTATAAAATGTAATAAGAAGTGTGTGTGTGTGTGTGTGTGTGTGTGAGGGGGGAAGTCTGACACGTATCTTATGTGATCGCTAGTGTCTCACCATGTAGTAGATTTCATCTTCACTGCTGAAGGCACCTGTATCTTGGTCTCCAGCATTGTAGCCTCCTCTGTTGTTGTTCTAGACAATTTCAAAAAATAAACAGATGACAAAATAAAACCACAAACACATAAAAAGAAAAACAAGCTACTAAATTAATTAGCTGTTGTTGTAAGCGCAGCCCCCCACTTAAATAGCCGCAGAAAACAAAGACACTGGTTGCTAACAATTTTACTAACGACACTCACTTGTGAATCAAACATTCTGTTGGCGTTGTTCCTGTTTGCCGAGCGCTCGTTGAGGCGGTTGTTGCTGCCTCGAGGATTGTGCATGTACACGTCTCCTAGCGTGAGGGAGACGGCTGCAAAAAGACACAGTAATCGCAGTCCTGCTGCCATTGTTCTTGTGAAAATGTCTTTGGAGTTTCTCTTGCAAGTACCAGCTCGCTAGACCTTGTAGGAATCAGCTCAAAACGGACAGACTGAGCTTCAGCAGAAAACGGGTAACCTTTTGACGACTAGGTGGGAGGGGAGATGCACTATTTTTAGCAACAATTTGGCGCTTTTATTACCAAATATGGTCAATTTGGGTGGGGTAACGTGTCTCCACCTCTCACATGACCTGCATATTTCACCATTTTTGGTCAAAATCGAGCTGTCTCAATTTCGCTAAGAGCTCAAGTTTGGACGCAACTTTGCAGTTTCACGCTTTTTGCAGATCAAGAAAGAGTGCTGGTACGCTCACCAACAACTTGATAAGGAAGAAAACACCAAAGCTAGCTAGCTGGTATCTAGCTCATTCTACAGCCAAATTTGACAAGAAGAAAGCAAAATGCGTGCTGTCGCCGCGATAGTACTGGCACTGGTTGCCATCGTCCATGCCGACATGTACCTCCATAACCCAAGGTGAGAGAAACAGATATGACCACTTTGGTACTGTCAATGGGTGCTAATTTTGTTTACAAATTTATTTATGTATAATTTTGTGCGACCGTTTCTTTGTCACTGCTCAGAGGTTCCAACAACCGCCTCGACGAGGCTAGAAGAGACAGGCAAAATGCTAACAGGTAAAAACTGTTCTTCTGTTGTTATTAACACACAGTTAGTGTTGTTCCAACACAAGCAAAATATTCCATGCTTGAAAGAGCAAACTCTATTGCAGGAACTACATGCATTGCAATATTGAGTGACCTCTCACAGTTTATTCACATGCTCACAATTATTATAGCTAATTCTTGTTTTGAACAGATAGCAGAAAGCAGCACACACACACTCTTACAATGCTTGCATGTGACACACACACACACACACACACACTGTGTAGGATGTTTGACTCTCAGAACAACAACCGCGGAGGCTACAACGTTGGTAGTCTCTACTACTATGCCGGATCCATCCTCCCCATTGAGTGGACCAACCAACACTCGTGTGCCGATGAGAACAACTACTGCGAACAGATCATCCAGTACATGTGCGGGGACCAGGTCAGAGACGGAGCCTCCACCAAGTGAGTTGAGAGGGAGGGGCTTGTACGTGCGTTGTTGCTAGGGGGTAATTCCAGGCCAAGTCAACACAAAAAAATGAGCACCCTCACGGAATTCAACGAAACTTGAGGTACACATACCTTACCACAAGTTCTTATTCCACACCTGATTTGGGTGTCATATATTATATGGCTTCTGACTTATAAGCCTCTGAAATTTGCCATTTTTGATCATTTCTTGCCGCTTAATAGCAAATAACTTTTTTTCTGATTGTTTCCAGCTACTGAGACTAGTATCATTGTACTCGGCATAAAATTTCGCTTCAAATGATATACTTGAAGTGGGTGGTCATTCGTTAGCAGGTTAAAGGTCATTTTTTGAAGACGTTACTAAAAAAAGACGTCTTTTTTTCCCGCAATTTTTTTACAATGTTATCTGCAAAAACTGTTCCTTATTATGTACAAGTTTGGTAATGGGATCTAAATGGGATCAGAAGATACAGGAGTAAACATACACTTTTATTCAAAATCCATGAAAGAAAAATACTTATAAATTAAAATACTATACTCAGGCATATGTTTTGACCTGTATCTCCTGATCCCATTTAGATCCCATCACCAAACTTATACAAAATAAAGGACGATGTTTGTAGATTACATTGAGTGAAAATCACGCGAAAAAAAGACGTCTTTTTTTAGTAACGCTCAATTATAGATTTAAAGAATAACCTTTGACCTGCTAGCGAGTGACCATCCACTTCAAGTATATCATCTGAAGCAAAATTTCATGCTGAGTACATTGGTATCAGTCTTGGCAGCTAAAAACAATCAGAGCATTAGTTATTTGCTAATAAGTGGTGAAATGTCATCAAAAAATGGCAAATTTCGGACGCTTATAAGTCAGAAGCCATGTAACATATGACACCCAAATCAGGTGTGGGATAAGAACTTGTGGTAAGGTATGTGTACCTCAAGTTTCGTTGAATTCCGTGAGGGTGATCATTTTTTTGTGTTGACTTGGCCTGGAATTACCCTAGGGCTGTTGAGATTACATTCTTTCTATTTGGTAAAATGTACGCAAAGTATTTGCATAAGTGGAGATAAAGGCATGCTTTAATTAATATAATAACAATGTTTTATTTTTAGCAAAAATGACTTCATTCTTTAAACTACTTGCCTACAATCCTCCCTTAATATTGTAAGAAATAGTGGCCATTTTTTAGAGAGAAATTCTCAAGTATTTACACATTCTACTTGCAATGTTGTCCATCTACCCACCTGTCTGTTCCTCTCCCTTGCAGCACCATCCCAGAGAACCCTGCCAACTGTGAGAACTTTGACTGCAACTCGGACAAGGAGTACGGGATGCATGAGAACTTTGACTACTACCTCAACTGCAAGCTGAGGGAGAGGAACATGGGCCTCTTCACTGCCGACAGGAACCTGCAGGGAGTCACGGCCAGGTACACCCGCCAGAACAACAATGGANTGAAATGTCATCAAAAAATGGCAAATTTCGGACGCTTATAAGTCAGAAGCCATGTAACATATGACACCCAAATCAGGTGTGGGATAAGAACTTGTGGTAAGGTATGTGTACCTCAAGTTTCGTTGAATTCCGTGAGGGTGATCATTTTTTTGTGTTGACTTGGCCTGGAATTACCCTAGGGCTGTTGAGATTACATTCTTTCTATTTGGTAAAATGTACGCAAAGTATTTGCATAAGTGGAGATAAAGGCATGCTTTAATTAATATAATAACAATGTTTTATTTTTAGCAAAAATGACTTCATTCTTTAAACTACTTGCCTACAATCCTCCCTTAATATTGTAAGAAATAGTGGCCATTTTTTAGAGAGAAATTCTCAAGTATTTACACATTCTACTTGCAATGTTGTCCATCTACCCACCTGTCTGTTCCTCTCCCTTGCAGCACCATCCCAGAGAACCCTGCCAACTGTGAGAACTTTGACTGCAACTCGGACAAGGAGTACGGGATGCATGAGAACTTTGACTACTACCTCAACTGCAAGCTGAGGGAGAGGAACATGGGCCTCTTCACTGCCGACAGGAACCTGCAGGGAGTCACGGCCAGGTACACCCGCCAGAACAACAATGGACAGAGACGAGGGTACGAGTGTCCGGAGGAGAGGGACTACTACCCCTACTGGCACCCCACTCCATGGAGGGTGAGGGGATCATGTGACTGTCACATGATACACTCGTACATTTACTTTATTCTTGTTCATTTCACACACACACACACACACACCCTCTCCCTACACCAGGACATTGCCATCCTGACCAATGATGTGATGAGGTGCAGGCAGTACCAGAGAGACAGTGAGAACGTCCAGTCCCGCTACGCCTGCATCCTCCCTGATGGTTACATTGCAGAGAACTTCAACCTTGGACGGAACAGTTATGCCATCCCAATCACCCAGGAGGAGTGTGAGGTGAGGGGAGGATTAGAAGTGTAGTTTTAAAACAATTTGATTGATACGTGATCATTGCTATACTTGTGCCTTGTTTACACTATCTCCGTTGATTGGATGCTATTATTATCTATGATTGGATTGTGTTGACATCTAATCATTGCCAATTTCGGTTGTATTTTTTACATTAACTTAAGGAACTGTGTCTCTATATAAGCGTTATTTAGTTACCAAAAATAAAATGCGTGACATTTTGTGGCAAAAAAAAAAAAGTCACAAAAGGTCGTAAAATGTCGCACATTTTATTTTCAGTAACAAAACAGCTCAAGTGACTCTCTCCTTTAATGTACTAATGTCAATTATCACCAACATTGTTAACACCTTTTAATCTCTCTCCATTGTTATCTGCAGACCACCTTCTATAACGATGGTTCGGTGAACGGGACCTATGGTGTGTGGACAGAGTTCACCCCTGATGGCCGCCTGGAGGCCCCGGAGTGTGTGGAGGCCCAGTGGAGCAGGGACAACCATCTGGGGAACACCGTCGGTGGATACCCCATCTACTACAACTGGACCATCCCTGACATCCCAGCAGAACAGTGTGTGCTCAGGATCAGGTGAGCTGCTGCTGTGTCTAGTCTTTCACCATTCCTTTGCTGTGGAGAAAAGGCATTTCTAGCTCAGATAGACTGAAAATGCTATCTAAATACACAAACATATGTTGCTATCTGTTACCCCTCTCTCTCTCTCTCTCTCTCTCTCTCTCTCTCCCTCTCCTCCAGGTACAACATCTCCACTGGTGACTACGATGCCTGGGAGAGTGCCAACAGCTCTCTGAGGCAAGTAAGAGCTCAGGTCTACGATGGTGGTGCTGGCAGCCAACTCAGTAACGAGAGGATCTCACCCATCTCCTCCGTCTACGAGCAGTTTGGATTTGACTTTGATACTGCCCGTGAGGTATGTAGGAGGACTATATGTATGTATGTATGTGTGTGTGTGTGTGTGTGTGTGTGTGTGTGTGTGTGTGTGTGTGTGTGTGTGTGTGTGTGTCTAGGGAATAAGTCATACAAAGTAGTGCAATTTATTTAGCATTTATGCTGCAGTAATGGTACGAATTAACCTCTCTCTCTCTCTCTCTCTCTCTCTCTCTCTCTCTCTCTCTCTCTCTCTCTCTCTCTCTCATGCACACAGCGTGGTTATGTGTTCCGTCAGAATCCCGTGGTGAAGGTGGTGCCCAATACCGAGGATGGCAATGGATTTGGTCTCCAACTTGCCATCAACACCAACCAGTTTGGAAGGACCTTCCAGGACAGGTATGAAAATGATCTGTGTCGTTTCTTTGACCATTTTAAGTCATCTTTGGCCATTTCTGAGTTCATACGGTCAAAGTTTCATTTCTCTAAGACCCTTTGTCCATTTTAGACCATTTCTGTGAGTTTCTTGTCCAAATTCGGCTGCAACGCCAGCCCATGTTGTGAACACATTGTCTTCACATGCTAAGATAGTAAATATCATTTGACAGCTCTTATTTGCACTATCACCTGCTGATCTGGGCCTGTGAATATCCCTGGCTCTATCCATTGTGGCATTACATAACCAGCCATAACCCCTGAGTGCAGAGAGTGTGTGTGTGGTGTTGGGTCCTATTATGGAAATGTGGCCACAGACAGGATCATGTGAGCCATGTATTTCATTAGCATATTCATGAGCCACACCCTCCCACCATTTGAAGGTGTCTAGTGTTGCACCATATGTGGCGCTCACTGGGGAAATAGTATATGGTTGGTGGTTAGAGTGGTACAATGGAATAATACGGGTTTCAAATTAACAAAGGAACTCTGTGAAATTCCTATACATGAAAGATTTGGGAATCGATCTGTTCCCTGTCCATGTTTGATGACCCCTGACACTGCTGGGTGTGGGAGAGGGGGAAGTAAGGTGTGATCATTGGATCGCTATTGTCAGTGCCTGTCCAGTGTGACAGATGGCTCACATAGCTGGATAACATTCTGTGTGGGCTGAGGAGTTGTAAATGTAATGCCTGGTTAGGTGTCCATCCTGTGGAGCTGGTTGAAATGTGAAGCATCTTACTTGAAATATTTGCGCACAAGATATGGTCAAAAACAGCTAGTCCATAGTTTAACTTTTATGACTGCAGTTGGAGAATTGAGAAAGATGAAATGAATATATAATTTTATGTTCAGAGAAAAAAAATTGTTCAAAGTAGCTCTTAAAATTAATCTACGCACTTCACACACACACACACACACACACACACACACGCACACACACATACACACACAGGTCCCATACCTTTGCCATCCGCAGTCGTCCTGAGAACATGGACTGTGGGACCATCTACAATCTCAATGTCCGTGGAAAGAGAGGCAACATCGTCCAAGTCTACCCTGGAGTGGAGTACGACTTTGTCCCCAACGTCTTAGTGGCTGCCAAGGACGACTGTGTCCACATCCAGTAAGTTTAGAGGGTCGTACTTTTTTTTATTTATGCAACTACCTACTGAGTCTGTGTACAATAGAATGACAGCTCTTTATCAAATCTTCTAAAATTGTGAAATGAATCTGCTTCAGCAGATAAAATAAATCACTGTGATTCACCCCTCACTAACCATTCCCCCTCCAGGTGGACTGGCTCCAACACTAACCCCAACAACAATGCTGGTCAGGGTCAGGCTGGCTCCGACAGATCCAACATTGTTCTCCTGCGAACTCAGAACTTTGACGAGGGTACTCCACTTGTTGGTAAGATGGGTCACTGGGGTAACAGCTACCCCTCCCACTTGGACGATGAGGAGAAGTTCCTCGGCTGGAACCGTACCGTGAGGCAGACTCTGGGAACACTCGATAATGGTGAGCATGGCGTGGGAAGTCGAACAATATAATGGCGTAATGTTTATGGTGTTTACGATAATCTTTACTACAAGTTTTCATATGTTTAACTCTCTCTCTCTCTCCCCCCGACAGTTCAATTTGGTGGAGAGATGTCTGAATTGGACGATGCTGGTACGTACTTTGACCTTGGCCCTCGTAAAGTGACCAGCAACGGCACCTACCATTACATGTGCACAAGAAACAACAACTTCACCAACCGCAGTCAGAAGGGAAAGATCATCATCCAGAACAACCCACTGGCCACGGGAAGGATCGGGTGGACTGGGGGCAAAGTCAGTGTGAAGGAGTAAGTCGTGGGGTCTCTTTTACCAGTGTTACTGCCTCTTTCTCGGTCTCTTATACTAGTGTAATTGTCCGTAGTGTGTTTCATATACCTATATCATTGCCCCCCTCCCTCCCTCCACCCTGCAGTCACGAGATCAACTTCCCTCAGGGCGCTGTTAGCGAGGCCAACAATGTTCGTCTGGACGTCATCGCTGATGAAAATGAGGCCATGGACGAAGTAATGACAGGAGCTGGTGACCAGGATCCCAATATCCCTGGCAACACTGTCAGTGCGTACCTCCGAGTGGAGCCGACTGGAATGTTTGAAGGAGCCATGGACACCGCCTGGGTCACGATCCCCGTGGACGACAATGCTGCTACTGATGACATCACCATCTACAGAGCCAGTTCTGCCACCAACTGGAGGTTTGAAGCCCTCCAGACTGAGGTGGTTGACGGACGTGCTGTTGCTCCTTCAAACCAAGGAGGCATCTTTGTCGCTGGAGCCGGAGTTGATACGGGTCTGGTTGTGGGTGTGGTCATAGCAGGTGTGGTCTTGCTGATTGTCGTGCTAGCTGTGATTGCTCTTGTCGTGTACTTTGTTGTGAAACCAGAGAAGTTGAAATCGACCAAGAACAAGCTTCAGCAGACACAGATGAAAATGAAGAGAAGCTTTGCCAAGCAAGTCTAAGAACAGCACCTCAACAGCAAGCAACGAACAGAACATCATAAAAACAATTTTATAACTGCAATTATGTAATGTCTCGTGTTTACTGTGTGATTTTTGTCTAGTTTTAGTTACCGCAGGACGGATCAGTTTTACTTTTAGGTTTTCTTTGTGATAATCTATGGAATTTTAGTCTGAATGTTATGCAATGGAGTCAGCTCTGCACGCTAGCTGCACTCAGCAGAGCAACGCCTGTCACAGTCAGCAATATAATCCACGTCAGCATGCCTGGCTGGCTGGGATTGAAGTTGATATTCATAAGAAGCATGTGCAGTGCATTCTATTCCCATGTATATATGTCTCCAGGTGAGAGGTGTATTCATGAACCATGCAGTGCTATTCATCTACTGTGACACATACAAGCTGAAGTGACACAAGTCGACCATGATATGTGCAATAGACATCCATCCACATGTACATGGTATGGTTGACTCACTGTAGCATGCAAGCTGGTGACTCTTGATATAAATGGTAACAACACTTTAGAAGAAGAAAATTAAAGTGTGACAAAACTTTTTTTTTTTAAAAATCAACTTGCAGAATTTACATTGTGCATACAAAATTTATACAAAGATTAGAAAGCAATTACAGAAAAAGACAAACCATGATGTAAGTGAGATCAGGTGGAGGTTCGAGGAGGTTTGGATGTGATAACAGGGTTCCCCAGTGATGTTAGGAATGTAGTGGAGCCAATATCAACCTACATGTAAATTAAATGAATGGTAATACATTGTTACCATGGTAAACACACACACACACACACACACACACACACACACACACACACACACACACACACACACACACACACACACACACATACATACTGCTAAATACCATCATACAGTGATGAGAACTAAAGCAAAGCAAGGGTTTACATTTGATTCCTCCATTTCTTTCTTGATCTTGGTCAGCTCTTCATGGAGGTAGGAGATGGGATCCTCTGGCTGGTTGACAACAAGGTGCATCAGTAAACCCTGCATGTCAATTACAACACGACAAACAGTTGTACCTCTCAATCAGTGAGTGCAGAGAGTATAATTTGTGGAAGTTTTATGCAACAAAACAGAGCAGCAAATGGACAAGATAATATTATAGTAACAAACAGCTTCTTTAGACTCACTTGGAAAACTTCCTTTAGTTTCAGCTTTGACAAGTATTCTTCAGCTTCTTTCTGTTTCTTGCTCTTCCCTTCTGACGCTGTGACAGCCGCCATACTGCAGTCTCTCTGTGTGTAGAGCTATCCACTTCTTTTGTTTATGCTTCCAAGCAACACAAATATTCTAATTAATGCACACCGTCATTCTAATTAATACACACCCAGTGTTTGATTGACTGGCGGGAAAATGGAGGAGCCTCAACTGTTCGTCCCTCAACCTTCTCCCTACCCTTCTCTTGAAGAGAGCAAGGACGGCTGGAGTCTGGACCTCACTCCTGAACGACCCCCCAGAGCCAGAAGCAGACTTCATAAACACATTGGAAACAGAACAACAGGTGCTCAGTGAAGTAGTATCAGTGCATGGATATGGATATTATAGTTTACGTATGTAACCATCCATGCAATATCCATGTAACAACATTATGATTTTGAAGAAGTTCATTTCAAGTGAATTTTGACAACCGTATCGAAATACATTGTCTTTTCACTTTTTCATTTGACTGTAGATGCGCCAAGAGATGACTCACCATCCTCACAGGCACACCCCTCACATCCCTCACACCCCTCACAACTGTCACAACCCCAGCTCAACTCCACGTCGCACATCTATCACAAACTACAAACATTAAAGCAGCAAAATCATCAGAAAACAAAATCTTCACCCACTGTAATTACCAAGGAAAATGAACAGGGGCCTCCTCATCATGGGCAATCAACAGGCCAATTAGGAACTGAAGATTTGGCGGAACTGGAGGGAATCCTGACACAGAAACCACTGAAGGTAGTGAGAGAATACACTCATTATACATAATTATTGCCAAATTTCTAATACCATAATAACGGGTAAATTTGGGGAATTGGCAAATTATTGTTCAAATCGCCAAACAATTTTCTATACAGTATTTAGTCAAATTCAAACGTATACAAGAAGATTATATCTAGTCAGTTAGGTTTATGTTGTCTCTCCCAGGAGGTGAATGTCCCGAGGCACATGACCCGCTACAGCAACCTTGTCTCAGTGGACATCTCTGAACAGAGCTTTGAGGAGCTGACCACCAAACCTCGCAGCAAGGCAAGTCACCATGGCAACGATAAACAGAGGAAGAGAAACACCACCAGCAAAGATGAACCTTCACTAATGGAATTGTATCCTCAATCAGTCAGATCAAATCTGTACATTACATATTAAACAGTGGGTGATTTGGTTCTGATTTCTTGACTGTGTGTGTGCTACTGTCAGCTTCTCTCCTGAACTGGAATGGGAAGAGGTGGAATGGAGTGTGGATACTGCAGTCATGGAGACTGGTTTAGACTCAGTAGAGGTCCCTTTTGATGCACCGTTCACATTGTACAATTCCATGAAATCGTGAATTTGCAGGGTAATGGTCGTTAGTGCGGCGGCGCGCGCTACTGCGCATGCGCACAAATATTCACCCACATTTTGGTAGCCCTAGAATTTCCTGGCACTAACTAACCAATCTACCTTCATACTACGCTGCGGTTCTCCAGATTCTTCCATTTTTTTTGCAGAGTCTGGTTAGCAAGACTAGTAGTACTGGTAGTAGCCATGCTGCTAGCTGTACTAGTCGTTTGTGTGGTTGCAGGCCTAGCTGCAGGGACTCTCTACTTGGCGACAAGACAATCAGGATGGTTGGCTTCAAAATCAAGTAAATCAATGTCACACTGTGTACGAAGGGTCAACCCCTTTTAGTACATCTGCTCAGTAGTAGAATAAACATTAAGCTTAAGTTAAACTCATGTGACATTGAGCAGGTGTACATGTAATAAAAGAGAACTAGCTAAAAGATACTAAAAGGAATTGATAGTCTACATTTAGATTATCAATTCCCTTTATTATGTCTGGGCCCAGGAGTATCTGTATATCACTGAGATATTTGATTCTATATCTACAGTACATGTTTGTTGTGTCACACATATTTATAATTTGTTGATATAAAGGTGCTGTTCAGAATCTTGTAGCCTTTCAGTCTGGCTCTATTGTCACACTCATGTGGATTGCCCCCGAAAATTGCTTATTTTACGATGATTTCATTGGACTCAAGTATCACATCCGCTACAGACAGAAGTCTGATACAGCCAACAAGTACTGCTATGTGCCGCAAGTGTCCACTGTCTGTGCTACATTCAAATGTAGTACCACAGTACCAGGTTCTCTTCGACCTTTCACCTCTTATGTGTTTGAAGTGAGAGCTGAAAGACAGAACCAACAGCTTGGGACGTGGAGTTCAGTGGAATTCAATGTGCAAAGTATGTTGTTATAATATTAATTATTACAGAGTTAATTCTTCCACTTCACTTTGTGTTCTAGGTTGGACAAGTTACTGTCGATATCCTACTTGTCAGAAGAACAAGATTGAGATAATGGACGACATATTTTATGACTATTGTTGTCTCACTCACAAGAAGGAGTGTGGTAGGTGTATCATTGTATACATTGAAGACTTTACGTTCATATTAATTTATTATATGAGTAGACTGAAATTAACATTAATGGATACTATTAATAATTATATAGATTTGAAGTTCTGCATCTATCCAGACTGTACTAAGCCTAAAGAGTTAAAATATCAGCATTTCTGTACTAAAGGACACTTTGTTAAGGCTATCATTGAAGGTATGTGTGCAACCATCCATTCATCATGCACCAGATACTAATAATTATATTAACACAGTAGTAAAAATGTTATAATGTTGGGATCCCAGGAAAGGTAGCTGCCCTACAGTTAAGACCATCCTCACAATAGTGAACCCAGCAGTTGAGGCAAAGTTTCAAAATTATCGCAACACATTGCCATTTATCTATAAAGGAACAAAGAGATACTTTCATGGAACACACCTGAAATGTCTATTGAACATGTATCAGACACTGTGCAACATCAGTAGTTGTAGTGTGTGTGGAATTGCCAAGAGAGGCTTTGTCTCTGAACGCATCAACAAAAGCCGATGGCAGCGTCTGGGACAGGCTTTCTACTTTGCTCCAAACTCTTCGAAATCTCATGACTACGGTTTAGCTTATGGACGAGATCCTGACTTGAAGAATCGACCTTTGAATGGAAGCTACTGGGGTATGCTTATCTGTGAAGTTGCACCAGGGAGAAAATATTCCTTCAGACCAAAAAGTGCATCGCAGCCAGTTCCTAAAGAGCCACCTAAGGGTTATCATTCCTTATATGGGAAAAGAAGAGGTTTCTTTTCAGGGAGCGACTTGAACTATGATGAACTGGCAGTGTTCAATGAGGATGCTATACTCCCTAGGCACATCATATTGTATAGCTACAAGCACTAAGCATTTTTGACTTTGCACATGAGTACTTGTCACACAGGTCACCATTGAATAGTAAAATCTGAGAATACGGAGGTCAAAGTTCATGATTTTGTGACCGCGGACCCTTAAGTGCGCATGCGCAGTCTGCACATTTATGGTTGCCGCAGTCTCACCTATTTCCCACCCCCTACAATTAATTCTCATGAAAGGTCTAGGTGTATAATCCTATAGATCCTGCTGCTATCCACGTTGAGCAGTCTTTTTGGTCTCAAACATTCTATTTGGAATTTCAGTGATACTCTTAATAAGTCCTATATATTCCTCCCTCTTATACAAATGAGGATTGACACAAATTGTCACATGACCATCAGAAGCATGATTGTGTGAAGCTTTTTTTTTTCCTTTCATGGTATTTGCAAGCATGCAGGTCCAGTGATAACAAAATGTGTGCAAAAATTCTGAATCTTAAAGCTGTGTGTGTGTGTGTGTGTGTGTGTGTGTGTGTGTGTGTGTGTGTGTGTGTGTGTGTGTGTGTGTGTGTGTGTGTGTGTGTTCTACTATCAGCTTCTCTCCTGAACTGGAATGGAGTGCCACGGTGGACACTGCAGTCATTGAGACTGGTATAGAGTCAGTATAGTCTCCGTTCACAGTGTAACCATAGATAATACTATATTATCTATGGTGTAACAGTGCCATGAAATCGTGAATTTGCCGGTTGGGTATGTAAATTCCGCGGCGCACGTACTTCTATATACCGTATAGCGGGAAATTTTCGTGAGGGAAAAATTTACAGAACGAAAATAAGACCACGAAAACTTGTTTGCAAGGCCTGAAACGAAATTTTAACCGCACGAAAATTTCCCGCTATATACGGTATGCATGCACACAATCTCGCAAGACCTGTCGACTATTTTCACAGGGGGGCGCTTCCAAAATTAAAACCATCCCATAAATCAGCTGAATGTGCGTAGTCAGCACTGCTAGAAAATGGAATCACTTTGGGAGACTTGTTTGCTGCTGCAATCCAGTGTGAATGATAATTTTTCTGCCTCAGATGTTCTCTCGGTTGTGGTTGCAGCCATCCTGTTCACTCTCTTCTTAGCATGGATCAGCAAGGAATGTGTACCGAGATTCAGAAAATGGCAGAAAAGTACTTAACATACTATATGACTATATAGACACAGTTCCGTTAATACATAGATTACTTAATCACCACGGTGCGTGTGTTATTTGTGTGTATACATACAGGTCCTGTAGTACCACAGTGTGTGCAGAATCTTAAAGGTTTTCTTGATCCCACTGAGTCATCAGTGATACTCACTTGGAGTCCTCCTGTCAACAGTACTAGAAATGATGATGTCGATCTCTATCACATCCGATACAAAGAGAAGTCTGAAACAACTGAGCAATACATTGACCTCCCACCTACTTACCACATCATAGTACAGATGAAAGTTGTTAAAGGAGATGGTACAGATAAGGATAGCTTTATATCACTCCGACCTTTGACCTCCTATGTGTTCGAAGTGAGAGCTGAAGGACAGGCCAGTCGATTTGGAGAGTGGAGTTCAGTGGAGTGTTCTACTGGTAATTACATTTACCTCTGTATACTAGCTGTACACAGCCTGTCTGTAACCAGGAAGGAGCTGGTTTACAAGACTAGTACATGTACAGCTCATGTGTTGATATAACCGATATTATCCAGGTCCAGTAATCCCAGAATGTGTGCAGAACCTCAAAGCCACTCTTGATCCCACCAAGTCATCAGTGACACTCACTTGGTGTCCTCCTGGAAACTGCACTGCAAAAGACGATGTCACTTGCTATCACATCCGATATAAAGAAAAGATTAACGATGAATACACTGACCTTTGCCTAGTTCCAAAAACTATACTGAGGAAAGTATTTACATGTGATGGTAAGGATAGCACTTTATCCCTTCAACCTTTGACCACCTATCTGTTTGAAGTGAGAGCTGAAGGACAAGCCAGTCGATTTGGGGAGTGGAGTTCAGTGGAGTGTTCTACTGGTATTATTATTACAGGTTTTTTCGTCTCTATTTCTAGATCTCTGTGAGTATTGAGTCCTCTCAGTATAGTGATATATCAGTGAACCTGTAGTGTGTGATGATCTATAAGTATTCAGGTATATTGTGTGTTTTACATGCAGGTCCAAAAGTCCCACTGTGTGTGCAGAATCTCAAAGTCTCTCTCGATCCTACCGAGTCATCAGTGACACTCTCTTGGAGTCCTCCTGGAAACTGTGCCAGATTAAGTTGTGTTGTTCGCTATCACATCCGATACAAAGTGAAGTCTGATAAAACTGCTCAAAATACCACCCTCACACCAGTTCTCAGCTCTGTACTGAAGAAAGTATTTACCTGTAATGATAAGGATAGCCAAACATCCCTACGACCTTCAACCCCGTATGTGTTTGAAGTGAGAGCTGAGGGAAAAGGCAATCAATTTGGAGAGTGGAACTCAGTGGAGTGGTTTACTGGTACAACCTTATTCATATTTAGTGGTTTTATAACTGTATGACATCATGATCCATGTCACAACTCAGTCACTATAATAAGCACTGTTTTGTTCTAAAAATAAAACGTGTGTAACGTTTTATGATGTTCTATGACCTTTTGTGACGTTTTTTGTTTTGTTTCTATATAGTACAATCTGGGTACCACGTTCGGATATGTACGTCTATTGGACGTTTGTCAACAAAAAACGCCACAATACATCACACTTTTTATTCTTGGTAACAAAACAATGCTGATATAGTGACACAGTTCCTTTAACTTATAAGCTTATGTAATGATAATTATTATTGTGTAAATGCAGGACCTATAGTGCCACAATGTGTACAGAATCTCAAAGCTTCTTTAAAATTGAGGCCCATTATGCCTACAGAGTCTTCTGAGATGGTCACTTGGAGTCCTCTCATCGAGCCATCAGTGACACTCACTTGGAGCTCTCCTCCAAACTGTATTGGAAATGCTAATGTTGTTTGCTATCACATCCGATACAGGAAAAAGTCTTACCACCACTCGCCAGCTCTAGTGCAGAGGAAAGTGTTTACATCTGATGATACTGATATATTATATAGCTCTTCATCTCTCCAACCTTTGACCTCCTATGTGTTTGAAGTGAGAGCTGAAGGACAGGGCAGTCGATTTGGAGAGTGGAGTTCAGTGGAGTGTTCTACTGGTATTAATTCTATTCAGTTATTGCGATTTGTTCTCAGTAATTATTACAAGAGCCTATCTCGTTAATCCAGGGATTATACATACAGAAGTACATAGATGTATCCATTTGGATTGTTCATCAAAGCTATATAAAACCGTTGAAAACAAGTTCGACTCAACTTGGGACTCAAAGAAAGGACCCTGTCCCACTATCGTTAGAATTTTGCCCATTTACAACCCAGAAGTTGATGAGAAGTTTAAGAGATTTGTTGAAAAACTACCTCCCTTTGACCGTACCACAAATAGGTTCTTTCATGGAACGAATCTGAAGTGTAATTTGGCCAAGTCAATGGAATTCTGTGATGACACTGGTTGTGGTGTGTGTGGAATTGCTAAGAAGGGATTTCTCTCTGAACGTATCAGCAAAGGTAACTGGCAGCGCCTAGGACGGGCTTTCTACTTTGCTCCAAACTCCTCCAAAGCACATGACTACTGCCTTATGCGTGGCAGTGATTCTAACAAACGACCTTTGAATGGAAGCTACTGGGGAATGCTCCTCTGTGAAGTTGCACCAAGGAGGATATATTCCTTCAGACCAAACAGTGCTACTCAAACTGTTCCTAAAGAGCCACCTGAGGGTTATTATTCCTTATATGGGCAGAGCAAAAGCTCTAGGTCAGAGTGGAGTGACTTAAACTATGATGAACTGGCTATGTTCAATGAGGATGCTATTTGCCCTAGGTGTATTGTACTCTATATCTAGTATTAATACTGAGCTGCATTAGTCTAGTAATTTTCAGTAAAGTTTTTGTATTTGTATAAAAAGTATACTGTAGGGTTACTTTTTTTTCACAGCATTCACTTTCCCATCCCTGATAAAATGTCTACTGCCCACGCATATTGCATGATCAGCAATTTCCTCGACTCCGTACACTTCCGTATAAAAGTTGCTGGATCAACAGATTCAGAAAAAGATCAGCTCAAAGATGTTGGCCACTGCACTTGGAGTTGGAGCTCTACTTGCCGGGACGGCGGCCTACTATAGCTACTGGTATAGCGGTAGTCGCGTAGCCATAGGTGGGTGGTTTATTAAAAATTAACTTTTATTGTATAAATATTCAGTTTTGTGGATCATTTTGTACCGCAAATAATTAAGTTAATTTATGCTAATTAGTATTATAAAATACAAAACTTGCTGCACTACAGTACCTGATGTTGTTCAGTGTCTTAGGGCCTCTCAGGACCAGCCAGGGGGTCCCAGGAAGCCATCGGTGACACTCACTTGGAGTCCCCCAGCTAACTGCACCTCAGATGACGATGTTGTCTGCTATCACATCCGATACAGACAAAAGTCTGATGATACTGACTGCTGTGAAACTATAGCATTCACTACTGCATGTACATGTAGTGGATCCTTCCGACCTTCGACCTCTTATGTGTTTGAAGTGAGAGCTGAAGGACTAAATAATCAGTTTGGAGAGTGGAGCTCAGTGGAGTGTTTTATCCAGAGTATGTTCTGTTATTGCATCACATCTCAGCTGTAGTGCATGTATCTATTTACTGGTTATTAATAGTGAGAAAAATCATCAGTTTGATTAATAACCTAGATTGCAGGAAATCTCAACGTCGTGATTGTTGGAGTCGGAGAAGCAAGAGAGAGCAAAGAGCTGAGAATATGGACCATATCCTACCATTATGGTCATTGGAGCCTTCCAGATTGCCAACCAGATGTCGACCAAGTAAGAGATTGTATTAATAATAATATTATTGATTATAATGATCAGCTAAGCCGGTATTATTATTATTATTATTAATATTGAATAGAGTCCACGCTGGATCCAATAATTTAGAGAGAGCATAATCAGCCAGCACTGATAGCAGCTAAGCTGACTCTGCACTGGCACATACCTGGCAAAACCTTATAGTACTAGACTCAGCACTCAGTTGTCTCTTAGTTGCAGTGTCAGCTCATTGATAATTAAAAATGTGCTGATCTTGCTAAAAGTGATAAACAAACTTAATTAACTATTGAATCTAATGAATGTGATTTGATGAATTTAACTCTGTAGGACCTGATGTTGTTCAGTGCCTCAGGGCCTCTCAGGACCAGCCAGGGGATCCCAGGAAGCCATCAGTGACTCTCACTTGGAGTCCCCCAGCTAACTGCACCTCAGACGATGATGTTGTCTGTTATCACATCCGATGTAAACAGAAGTCTGGCTGCTGTCAAACTACCATAGCCACACTTGCATGTAGTGGTACAGATATCAATTTATCATCTCTTCAACCTTCGACCTCCTATGTGTTTGAAGTGAGAGCTGAAGGACAGAGCAGTCAATTTGGAGAGTGGGCTTCAGTGGAGTGTTTTATCCAGAGTAAGTTCAGTGAATTGCTACATGGTATCTCAGCTGAATAGTAAATTAATTAATTGTTCTACGATTGTAGATTGGAAGTGCCGACATCCTGATTGTGAGAGAAGAAGGATCAATATAAAGCCAATAGAAGGAGAAGAAATCATTTACGACTTCTGTTGCCTTGAACACAAGCAGGACTTTGGTATGATATTAAAGAAACTGTGTCACTATATCAGCACTATTTTGTTACTACATTGTACTGTTACTTTCTAGTGCGATGTGGGTACCATGTTCTGGATACTAGCTCGTGCACATATGTGTATTGTGCATTTGTCAACAAAAAGCGTCACAAAACATCATGCTTTTTATTTTTGGTAACAAAACGGCGCTTACATAGTGACACAGTTCATTCAACAAGAACTTGATTGTAATTATGTCGGTGCACGTGTTAATCTGAATACATGTAGACACGAAGTACTGCATCTATCCAGACTGTACTAATACACCACAGCCATTGCATCTCTGTGGGGAACACTTGACTAGGGCAACAAATGATGGTAAATCTATCCATGCATGGGTATATTAATTTTAAGAGTTGACATAGAGATAATTATTGTTCAGGTATGTCATTTCTTGTTTGTGTGGAGAGGACGTCCAAAAACTTTAAAGATATAGAGAAAAGGTTCAAAAAGAAGTGGGATTCCAAGAAAGGACTATGCCCAACCATTAAGACCATCCTGGCTATAATCAACCCAGCAGTTGAAGAGAAGTTTCAACAATACCGTCAAAGACTGCCTCGAAGACATCGAAATACAAAAAGATACTTTCACGGGACAAAGTTGAAATGTCTTATGAACAATTTTCAGACATTCTGCAGTGACTCTGGCTGTGGTGTGTGTGGAATTGCCAAGAGAGGATTTGTCTCCGAATGTATCAGCACAGCTCACTGGCAGCGCCTAGGACGGGCCTTCTACTTTGCTCCAAACTCCTCCAAAGCACATGACTACAGCCTGTCACGTGGGAGTGATTTTTTGAAAATACCTTTGAATGGAAGCTGCTGGGGAATGCTTCTCTGTGAAGTTGTACCAGGACGAAAATATTCCTTTAGACCAAACAATGTATCCCAACCTGAACGTACAGAGCCACCCAAGGGGTATCATTCCTTATATGGTAAGAGGAAAGGCCTCTTCTGGTGGTCACAAAAGAGTGACTTGAACTACTCTGAACTTGCCATATATAATCAAGATGCCATTTCCCCTCGATATGTCATAATATACAGCCACTAAGCTATTTAATTATTGTGACAGGTTTGTGTTATGTAGACAGATCAATAATGTTTCATTCGGGAAATGGTCGTCAACATTAAAACCTTGAACTGCATGCACCTATCGAACGCGCGCAGTCAGCTAACACTGAACAAAAAGAGCATTTCTTTGGCTCAGGCCTTCCCCCCTATATAGCCTCGTGGTACCCAGGCTCTGGCTACGTACAGAGAGTCAGCTCCTGCATGGTCAGTCCCTGATGATGATCAATGACTGGTTTACGAGGCGGTGTCCCTGAGCTGCCTGGCCTGGCGTACCTTTGCTCTACTCACTCAGCGTTTTCTCGGATGGACTTTGCCGACACCCACTAGCTCAGACTAGACTTAATGTACTTGCAACCCTTTACACCAGAGATCTTACTATTATATCAGGACTCTTGTTTAGCTATGATTGCACTTACAGTGAGTCTCAAAGGACCAGCCACTATAGCTAGGCCTATAGCTCTTCCTTTTTGTGAGGGAGTGTCTGGCCGCAATACTACATAGGTGAAATTCATTGTATCCCCCTCTTTTAAATCTTAGTTTGGTTGGATATATGCCACATTGATCAGCATGTCACTCTTGGAACCGTTCACTACTAGCGGAGAAGAAGAACAGTTCTTTGGCTCCGGTTTCTCATCATCTTCAGGGATTGACCAGGAGCTGATAACCACATCATTAACAGAGGCTACCCTTCCTCCTAGCGTGTGTGTCATTCCAGCTCTGGACTGCAGTCTAACTCTACCTCAACTCATCTATATCATTGTGATCCTGTTTACTGTTGTTGTGGGTTTGATCTGTGCAGTCTGTGCGATTGGAGTCATTGTGGCTGTGGTGGTGAAGCAGTGTCACTGTCCTTGTCATTGTTCAGGCAATGTAATATTGCGGTTTCTGAGGTGAATAGTCTTCATGCTGCATGTCAAGTTACAATTTGTGTGTGTGTGTGTGTGTGTGTGTGTGTGTGTGTGTGTGTGTGTGTGTGTGCCACGGTGTATCCATATCTGTCTCTGTATATATGTGGTCCTAGGAGAAGACACAATAACTTACGAGTAGGTGATCCACACTGCCATGCTGAAGAAATTGAGCTTGAGGAACAATATTATGGTGAGTCTTGCCATAATTATAACTATAGCAGTATGCTACAAACATGTATGCACTGACTGCATGAGCTCATGGGTAGGAAGTAAATGTTGTATTGGAAGTGGCCATGTTTGGTAATACTGAAAGCAATGACTATGAATGTATGCATGCATGCAGATCAGTCAGTCATAAAAACTCCCCCTCACTCCAACACAGATTGTTAATTAAATTTATAGAATTGTTATGATCTACCCACATACAGTAGCTGCACCTATAGTACCCCTGAGGCCCCAATGTGTCAGTGACCTGCGTGCTGATGTTGATCCTCAGCAACCCTCAGTGACTCTCTCCTGGACTCCTCCTAGTAACTTTGTTGTCATGAGCTACCATGTTCGATACAGACACAAGAACCAGTCGTTAGATGGCTACACATCCCTCCCTCCTCTCTCCAGTGGTACAACAAGTCAAGTGTTTACATATGGGCCTGGTAGTAATGCACCGTCTCTACGACCATTGAACCCCTATGTGTTTGAAGTGAGAGCTGAAGGAAGAGATGATCAGTTTGGAGAGTGGAGCTCAATAGAGCGTTCTCTGGGTATAATATACTCTGTGTGTGTGTGTGTGTGTGTGTGTGTGTGTGTGTGTGTGTGTGTGTGTGTGTGTGTGTGTNTGTGTGTGTGTGTGTGTGTGTGTGTGTGTGTGTGTGTGTGTGTGTGTGTGTGTGTGTGTGTGTGTGTGTGTGTTTGTGCGTGCGTGCGTGCGTGTGTGTGTATCATTGCGATTTATCATGAAATAGCTCTCTTCAATGTCTTGTGTGCACTCTTATATTCAGACTGGAAGTGTCGCTTTCCCGTTTGCAACAAGAATAGGATTACCATTGATCTAAACCCTGGCACTGCAAACAGCAAGTTGGTCATTTACAACTTTTGCAGCCGTGCACACAAGAGATCATATGGTTAGTGATTAGTACAATATCAGTTTCTAGTCAAACATTTTTGCGGTTAAATTTGCGGATGAGCTCATACGTATATACATTAGGGAGAATTTTGTGGATAAAACCTTTCACTGATGGAGCATGATCCACGACAACCATGAAAGTTAAACCCTGAGAAACTTTCCCACTATACAGTATATGCAATGTCATGTGTCCACAATGAATACTTGAATACTCAATTGTAACATATACATGTCTGTTTCTTCCGATTCAGACTCCGAGTATTGCTTGTACCCAAACTGCACCAGACCCAGGATGATTGCATCAGGAACTGTGTTTAATAATCCAACAGTTAGTTCGACTCCCAAGGAGTTTCATTTCTGTGACAACGACCATTCCAATAGTGCAAGAAAGAACAGTGAGTTAAGAATAACTATTAATCATTAATTGTGGCACAATATTTTCGTGAATTTCATGAGAGAACAATACACATGTATCCCACAAAACATTTCCACGAGAGTGTAGAAAAATGTATGTTGGCAATGTAATTTCAGAGGTTGTAATTCACGAAAATAATTAGTTCTAAACAGCAAAGACAGACTTTTCACAAACTTTTTGTGCCACGAAAATTATGAGCTATATGATACAGTATTAATTCTAATATGCATACAGTGATAATAATTCTATTAATTGTTTTGCATATCATGCAGATATAGCCATCTTGGTATCACTTGCTGAAGACTCTGAGGAGTTCAATGATATATCTCAACTCTTCCAGCAGAAGTGGGATCCCAGAAAGGGAGCTTGTCCTAGTGTGCAGTCCATCATAGCCATTGTGAACCCAGCAGTGGAGGCCAAGTTTCAAAGATATGTGCAATCACTGCCACCACAATTTCAACAAACAGTTAACTACTTTCATGGAACAAAGCTCAAATGTCTCATCAACAAATACCACCAGCTGTGTGAGGTCCAAGGCTGTGCAGTGTGTGGAATAGCAAGGAAAGGTTTCGTGTCTGATCACATCAGAACCGATAGGTTTCAACGTCTTGGACAGGCCTTCTACTTTGCTCCAAACTCTTCTAAATCTCACGACTACCGTGGTCAGCAACCCAACTTGGATCATTCAACCAGTACCAGCTACTGGGGAATGTATCTTTGCAAAGTTGCTCCTGGAAATACTTACCGATTCATTCCAAAGCAGGTTGTTAGCAAGATACCCAACCCAAAGTGTCCTCCCCCTGGTTACCACTCTTTGTATGCTGAAAGCGCGAAGTCAAATGCAAGTGACTTGAACTATGATGAGCTGGCAGTATTCAATGAAGATGCCATCTCCCCTCAGTACCTCATATTATATAGCTACTAGTCTTGAGCTGGAACTTGTATAATTAGATCTATGGATCATGGATAGTTAGCCTGCTAGAACTGTTTAATTTCATATTATTATGATATTATAATATTGTTTCTGTACACTAAAATACATAGCGCGGTGCGCGCAGAGTATACGATGCTTTGCTGCGCATGCCCAGTAGGCAGTACGTCACGCTGTCTGGTCATTCTGATGTAATCAAAAATTCGAAATTCAAACTCAGATTCAAAAATAATGATGGAACCCCTGGAGGCTTTCCTGCCAGAGCTGCTGCAATCCCGTCTGAACAATGCCTCAGAGATAGACGTTCTCCTAGGTGCTATAGCCGTGGTCTTTCTAGTGCTGGCTGTCATGGCTTATAACAAATTTGCCGTTCAAAGAAGAAGGCAGAAATGTCAGTGATACATGTTTGATCAGCAGATGTGTTACGTTTATCATCATGTATTTTTCCGTATGTGTTTACATGCAGGTCCTGTAACACCACAGTGTGTGCAGAATCTCAAAGTCTCTCTTGATCCCACCAAGTCATCAGTGACACTCACTTGGTGTCCTCCCGCTGGAAACTGTGTCAGAAATTATCGCATTGTTTCTTATCGCATCCGATTCAAAGAGAAAAGAGATGATACAACTGCTCGGGTTACCTTCCACTACCCAGATCACAGCACTACTGTACAAAGGAAGGTGTTTACATGCAGTGGCTATTCCAGCTGCTTGTCTCTCCGACCTTTGACCCCCTATGTGTTTGAAGTGAGAGCTGAAGGACTGAACCAATTTGAAGAGTGGAGTTCAGTGGAGTGTTTTACAGGTATTAGTCCATTCGCCTTGCTATTTACTGTGATGGGTGTGCACAATGGTCTTTATACGTGCAGGTCCTGTAATACCACAATGTGTGCAGAATCTGGAAGCCTCTCTTGATCCTACCAAGTCATCAGTGACACTCACTTGGTGTCCTCCTGGAAACTGTACCCCAAATGATGTAGTTCACTATCACATCCGATACAAGGATTGGTTGTCTGAATAATGTGTTGGATACCATACCTCATACTACTGTTACATGTACATACTACTTTTGTAAATAATTATACACACTTTCACAATCCTTATGTGTTTCTTTTCGCTTGTCCTCTTCATACCACTGTTGAATATCAGCAGTACGAAAAACAGGCTCTATAGTATAATTATAATTATAGCACATTATCCTCAAAACCACATTTATATTTTCATCATGAATATTTTCATTACCACCAGTGGAGTCAGTCATAAGTGACTCCAAGTCTGCTGAAGTAGTTTCTAACACATGTGTAGCCTTCTTCAGTCGATCTGAAAGAAGTTCACCTGTAAAATGACAAGTTTAATTTCACAGTCATGTATATATGGACATGATTTAGTTCATACCTAAGTTGATGGCAGCTAAGTAGGCAAAATGTCCAAAAGCATCACTCAAAACATCAATTCTGTGGGCTGGTCTCATTTCCTTGGTCATCTTGGAAAAGCGCCTCATGTAACTCCATAGACGCTCAAGGACTTCACCATCAGTGAGCCCAAAACCAGGTTGAAAGCGAGGACTGAACTCAAGCTATACAAGCATGGAGAACAAACGTGATCATGCCAGTGGGCAACTATTAACACTTCATGTAAATCACCTGACAATGTGCAACATGCCCATATGAGTGAAACACAGGCACAGCAAATTTTATCTTGTCAATATGTGAGTAGTTTCTTCCCTGTATTTGCAAAATAATTATAACAGAATAAAATGCTAAATTATAGAAACTATATGTCCATAATCAGCCACATGTGTACAAATATGTATCCAAACCTGAAGGTGCTTCTTCAAAAGACACCCAACATCATACAGAAAAAAGATCTCAACCTGATCATTTTGGTAGACCTCCAAAAGCTTGCTGAGAAGGTACACAGCATAGCCTAGTCTGCATGCATGTGTGCACTTTAGTATAATTATATTAAGCATTACAGAGTGTTGTGTAACATGTATGTCTATACCTTTCTCCAAATTTGAAGTTCAAAAACATCAATGGAAACTCATGCCTGCATGCAAGTCCAGCTACAGCTGTTTCGTCAAGTGCTGTATACCTTTGGCGAGACCTTAAAACACTTCCAGCTAGAAAATCATTACAATCCTATGAATTATAGAGAAAAATTGTCATAAACATACATCAGGCTTTAAATTTTACCTTTTTGGACTGACTCTTTACTTGTGGGTAATTGCTGATGAAATCATCAACGTCGTTTTGGTCTACAAAGTACCTTCCTTGATTATGTGGTTTCCTTACACTTGAACCAGCTGCCCATTTACGACAAAGACCAAACAGACCATCGTACGATATATGCACCTTGCCAGCCTCCCCTGGCTATATACAAACATCATAATACTGCATCTGGTGAATATTTAATGCACAGTCATAATTCATACCTGAGGACATGCAGGGCATTTAGAGTAGTCATCCCGCTCCACAGAAATACCCTCCAGCGTGTGTAGTTTGTGATGAAAAAACCTAAGCATGCAAATACACAATGGAGTGCTACTTGATTGGAACAAATATTGCATACCTAAACTCTTCAAAAGCATCTATTATAATGGGATACACTCTTCGGATCTGTAACAAAAAAGTGTGTTGTCACAAGAAATACATGCAACATTCGTGGAAACTTGTGATATACCTGATGGTAGTCTGGTCCAAGTAATTGTGACTGTGTCTCCAATGACTGGGCAAAATCCATCACTGCTACTTGACAGTCTAGCATGAGAATCTTCATTCTCAGCATCAATTCTATTGAAAATGCAAGAGTTGGCTTTGTTGGTGTTGCTGCCCAAAGGTTAAGCCTCAACAACGTGATTGCTTCAGGTTCACAGTCACAAAAGAGGACAAACAAAAGGTGCTGAATTCCTGAAATATTTATGATAATTAGGTGAATTATGAAGAGTGTATGCATTCACACAATTTGCATGATTGGTCAGTCACCTGCTGCATCAACACAAACAATCTTCTTTCTGTACTGGGTGGAGCAACTGTGGCCAGTGTTGAGTAAAAGAGCACTAGGGTATTGAAACCTTCTGAATTGATTCTATAGTCAAAGAATTAACTGTATAGATAAGTTATGTACATATATTTGATTCAATCTCTCAACTTACATTAATCCATCTCTCAGGTGTGTGATAAACGTTGCCTTGGTAAGATTGATGATGTTCAATTGTACATTCAGCGCAAAAAAAGACACCTGTTCCACACTGCTTGCAACGAACTGATGCTGAGGTAGTTCTACACCTTACACATAGTGTATCTGGAGGAATACAGTTCAGTGATATTGATACATCAATGAACGATTGGGCAAGCTTGTCCCATGTAGCAGCTGCCTTTTCTCTTCGGCGGTAGTGTGCCGAGGCCTGAGATTGTGGCTCTGCACCTCCTACACTAGTTGATTCATCATCGGCATCATCATCATAATTGTCCACAGGATCCATAACATAATCATCATTACTAGCACTAGGATCAGGAGCAATAGAGCCAGAGTCACCAATAGTGGTACTGAGGTCAGCATCTGCACAATCCAGGCTTCTGGAAACCACTGGAGGATACACTAAAGGACTTTTCACCTTTTTAAACCTCTTCTTTCCCACCAGAGTGGATGCAACAACTGGAACCTTCCTTCTTTTTCTGAATTGGCTAGCCATTTAATATGTCATGGGATCAGTGGTATACTGACGTACCTATACTGAGCCCAATATCGTGATATATATCTGTGGTGACCCTTACCTATACTGAGGTGATCCCAGAGCCTATCCGTAACGATGATCTGGCACATGATCTTACCTGTTATGTACCGTAGTGATCCCGTGCACACCGGCTGTAAGACCACGAAAACTTGTTTGCAAGGCCTGAAACGAAATTTTAACCGCACGAAAATTTCCCGCTATATACGGTATGCATGCACACAATCTCGCAAGACCTGTCGACTATTTTCACAGGGGGGCGCTTCCAAAATTAAAACCATCCCATAAATCAGCTGAATGTGCGTAGTCAGCACTGCTAGAAAATGGAATCACTTTGGGAGACTTGTTTGCTGCTGCAATCCAGTGTGAATGATAATTTTTCTGCCTCAGATGTTCTCTCGGTTGTGGTTGCAGCCATCCTGTTCACTCTCTTCTTAGCATGGATCAGCAAGGAATGTGTACCGAGATTCAGAAAATGGCAGAAAAGTACTTAACATACTATATGACTATATAGACACAGTTCCGTTAATACATAGATTACTTAATCACCACGGTGCGTGTGTTATTTGTGTGTATACATACAGGTCCTGTAGTACCACAGTGTGTGCAGAACCTCAAAGCCTCTCTTGATCCCACCAAGTCATCAGTGACACTCACTTGGTGTCCTCCTGGAAACTGTGTCAGAAATGATCACATTGTTTCTTATCGCATCCGATTCAAAGAGAAAAGAGTTGATACAACTGCTCGGGTTACCTTCCACTACCCAGATCACAGCACTACTGTACAAAGGAAGGTGTTTACATGCAGTGGTTATTCCAGCTGCTTGTCTCTCCGGCCTTTGACCCCCTATGTGTTTGAAGTGAGAGCTGAAGGACTGAATCAGTTTGGAGAGTGGAGATCAGTGGAGTGTTCAACAGGTGTTAGTCCATTCACTTTGCTGTATATTGTAATGGGTGTGCTCAGTATTGCAGGCTACAGAAGAGAAGTATAATTGTATTGTATATGCAGGTCCTGTAATGCCACTGTGTGTGCAGAACCTCAAAGCCTCTCTTGATCCTACAAAGTCATCAGTGACACTCACTTGGAGTCCTCCTGGAAACTATACCCCGGATGATGTAGTTCACTATCACATCCGATACAAGGAGAAGTCTGCTAGAGCTCTGCAGTACACTGACCTCTCCCCAGTTCCCAGCTCTGTACTGAAGAAGGTGTTTACATATGGTGGTAAGGAAAAGGGTTCATCTCTACGACCTTTGACCTCCTATGTGTTTGAAGTGAGAGCTGAAGGACAAGCCAGTCGATTCGGAGAGTGGAGTTCAGTGGAGTGTTCTACTGGTAGGTATTAGTCCATTGGAAATGGTTTTTTTGTTCTTTTTTAAAATTTTATTGTCACATGTGTTTTTGTATGTCTGTGTATGTGTGTGCAATTGTGTTTTCCTGCAGGTCATGTGATACCCAAACGTGTACAGAATCTAGAAGCCTCTCTTGGTTCCACCATGAGAGCTGAAGGGCTAGCCTCTCAGTTTGAAGACTGGGAGCCCATGGACTGTTGTCCTCCAGCTTCAGGTATTATGGTTGTCTAGTTGAAACCATAGCCATGACACCATGTACGACAGTGTTGTGTGTGCAGCTAGCTTCATGGAGTATGGAATATGTGTGTTAAGATGTAGGTGAAGGACAGGACAAGTGGTTCACTGGTATGGCCATGGTTATCCTTTCATCATGATGACATCATGATACAACCTATGACATGACATTGTGTGTTTACATGTATACATACAGGTCCAGTGATACCACAGTGTGTGCAGAATCTGACAGCCTCTCAGCCTAATCCCAACAAACCATCAGTGACACTCACTTGGAGTCCTCCTGGCAACTGCACCAGAAATGATGATGTCATTCGCTATCACATCCGATACAAAGAGAAGTCTGACACAACGGCTCAATACACTGACCTCTCCCCAGTCCCCAGCTCTGTACGGGAGAGAGTGTTAATGTGTGATAGTGAGCCTAGAAGTTCATCTCTTCGACCTTTAACCTCCTATGTATTTGAAGTGATAGCTGAAGGACAAGGCTATAGATTTGGAAAATGGAGTTCAGTGGAGTGTTCCACAGGTATGAGTACGTCAGATCTTTCCTTTGTTGCCAGTTGAAATATACTGCATGGCAGGTAAATTTGATGAATTGGCAAATTTTTCTTCAAATCACCAAACAGTTTTATAAGCACGTGTGCACATATAAACAATGCAGCATGTAGAATTAAATTGCCAAATTTAAAATCACCAATCTTGGCTAAAATATTTTATGCCCACCAAATTTACCAGCTAAACAAATAAATATGTCTGCATGCAGGTCCTGAACTACCAAAACAAGTAAAAGATCTCAAAGCCACTCTTGATCCTAGTGAGCCATCAGTGACACTTACTTGGAGCCTTTTCCGAATCTGTACTAGACATGATGTTGTCACTCGCTATCACATCCGATACAAAGAGAAGTCCTTTGTCACTGACCATCCATACACCACCCTCTCCCCAGTTCCCAGCTCTGTAGGGGGGAGTGTGTTTAGATGTGATGGTAGGGATAGCCAAACATCCCTACGACCTTTGACCTCCTATGTGTTTGAAGTGAGAGCCGAAGGACAAGCCAATGTTTTTGGAGAGTGGAGTTCAGTGGAGTGTTCTATCGGTATTGATCCATTGGAGCTGTACTTTGCTGTCATGAAATTGTCACAGAGGGTTTTTTTTTGTTGCTATTTCCATGCAACTTGCAACATTGTGGAAGTGAAACTAAATGTATATATTGTTTGTGTGTTTACATGCAGGTCCTGTAATACCAAAACAAGTACAGAGCCTCAAAGCCTCTCTTGATCCTTGGAAAAAGTCACCGTCAGTAACACTCACTTGGAGTCCTCCTGGAAACTGTGTCAGAGATGATGATGTCACTCGCTATCACATCCGATACAAAGAGAGAAGTACCAACCATGAGTACACTGACCTCTCCCCAGTTCCCAGCTCTGTACTGAAGCAGGTGTTTACATGTGATGGTAAAGATAGCGGTTCATCTCTACGACCTTTGACCTCCTATGTGTTTGAAGTGAGAGCTGAAGGACAAGCCAGTCGATTTGGAGAGTGGAGTTCAGTGGAGTGTTCAATTGGTATTTGTTCATTGGAAATGTTTTTTGTATATTTTAATGATTATTAGTATGATTGCGGCAGGTCATGTGATACCCAAACCTGTACAGAATCTAGAAGCTTCTCTTGATTCCACCATAAGAACTGAAGGGCTAGCCTATCAGTTTGAAGACTGGTGTTTGATGGACTGGTCTACTGCAGGTATGCAAGTCTATTACACATGGTTTAATTGGATGGCACACTGATAATGCATCTATTGTCAGTAATAATTAATAGGAGCTTCTCATGCATGTAGGCAGTGGCCCTATGCATAGCTGTGTTCGCTTGGAAGGGTCGTCAAAACTGTACAGGAAAGTTGAAAAGAAGTTCTACAAAACTTGGGACTCTAGCAACAAAGGATCCTGTCCCACTGTCATACAAGTTTTGGCCATACACAACCCAGAAGTTGAGATGAAGTTTCACAGGTTCATCAAAACATTGCCTCTCCTTCACCGTACTACAAGGAGCTACTTTCACGGAACAAAACTGAAGTGTAGATTGGCTGAGTCAATGAAATTTTGTGATGACTCTGGTTGTGGTGTGTGTGGAATTGCCAGGAAAGGTTTTGTCTCTAACCATATCAGCAATGGCCGATGGCAGCGCCTAGGACGGGCCTTCTACTTCGCTCCTAACTCCTCCAAGTCACATGACTACTGTGTGTTGCGTGGCAGTAATCATTTGGGTATATTTTTGAATGGAAGATGCTGGGGGATGCTTCTCTGTGAGGTTGCACCAGGACGAAGATACTCCTTTAGACCAAAGAGTGCATCCCAGCCTGTTCCTAAACAGCCGCCTGAGGGTTATCATTCCTTGTATGGGAAGAGCAATGGTTTCTTTTCAGAAAGTGACTTGAACTATGATGAACTGGCAGTGTTCAATGAGGACGCCATTTGCCCTAGGTACATTGTTCTCTATAGATGGTAAACTATTAGTTTATTGTGCAACTGTTGCTGGAATTGGAAGAGGTAGAATGAAAGCTGCAGATGAGCGTAGAATGACACTAAAATGAAAATACAACTTTTAGTTTTGTGTGGTTTTTTTTTTTCTTTTTTTTTTTTTCTTTTGTTAGAACTTGTTTACGTTTTGTCGCACACAAGCATCAAAACGTAAACAAGTTTCTAACAAAAAAACGTGAATCGGTTTGAGTATGCGTCGTTCAACATAATTCACTGCGCATGCGCCATCGATCCAGGGTTTTTTTGCGTGTGACACAACCACGTCAAACTAGCTAGGAAGGTGTTCGTCATGCTACTAGCTGTACTAGCCGTTTGTGGGATCATAGCCATAATTATAGGGGCTCTCTACTTGCGATTGGATACAAGACAATTGAAGTTCATATCTGAAAGCAGTTTTACTCCAAAATCAAGTAAATATAATAACTGTGATTGTACTAATAAAGTATGTCAGTGTATGATCTTGATGTACTATATATTTATTAACAAGGTGTTGTTCAGAATCTCATAGCCTATCAGTCTGATCCTTGTGAAGAGCAGTATGTGACACTCATGTGGACCCCTCCTGAAAATTGTATGAGCTTTTATGATGACTTCATTGGGATCAAGTATCACATCTGCTACAGGCAGCAGTCTGCTGTGGCCACACTCTACTACAATATGCCACCTCAAAGCCAACTTAGTGCTACTTTCAAATGTAGTACTAATTTACTAGCACCTGGTTCCCTCCAACCTTTTATGTCGTATGTGTTTGAAGTGAGAGCTGAAAGACAGAACCACAAGTTTGGGAAGTGGCGTTCAGTGGAACTATATGTCAAGAGTATGTCGTTGCAATAGTTCACTTGAAGTATATATATTACTAGGAGTGCACATAGTGCATATAAGTGCCTCGCGTGTTTGATATCGACTACCTTCGGTATGATGGTGTAGCTGTATGTACATACGTATTATAGCTATAATAGCTAGCCAGCTAGCTATAGCTTGAGAGCTTGATCGAGACCCGTTGTTTGTGCATGACATAGTATGCTCTTGTATCCAGAAGAAGTGGAGTCTGCATGGAGACAACACTGCTATCTTAGTGGATAACTTTGCAAGTATGGGAAAAATTAGCCGAGGCTAAAGAAGAATCATTCTTGTAACTGGAAATTGAGCATAGCTAGGCTGTTAGACCAAACATACTAAAAAATTAGAGCTCAGTTCGCACTGAGCAGCCGCTACAGAGATTGTAACTTTATGCCATAGACTATGCCACAAAATTGTTCCAAAATATGCGGGCCTTAAATGTCCAGTCTTAGCTGACAAACAACAGACCAAGAGAATATCCAGCACAGCTAAAGGCATAAAGTAGGTTCTTTTTGAGACACGAAAACATGGTGATTTAGGTTCTTGGGTTCCATCATGGTATGATGGTTTAGGTTCCTGGATTTCCATCATGGTATGATATGGTTTTAGGTTAATTCACTTGGGTTCCATCACGGTATGATGGTTTTAGGTTCTTGGGTTCCATCATGGTATGATGGTTGTAGGTTCTTGGGTTTCCATCACGATATGATGGTTTTTGGTTTTAACTAACCTCAGTGGACTGGCATTGTCCAGAAAAAGTGCCTGACCAGAGGTCGATCCATCACCAGGAAGAGGGACTCTGAGAAAAAGTGGTGCCCATGCAGTGGTCTTCGATCGTTCGAGATCAGCTTCAAGCCATCATTCTGCTTTGTTATGTAATTCGCTGGTCTAAATCAACCTTTCTTTGAGAAAACAAAAACTACTGACCACGTGTAGATAATGATCAGGTAATTGGTAATGGTATCTAGCTAGAAGTCTATACGTGACGTCACATAACAATTATTGTGTATGATTATTTTGAACTGTGTGACACACAACACATAATTATACATGTGAGATCTGAGGCAGTACTTCACGATTATATGCCTCGTGCTAATACGCTCGGTAAAAATATATTATGAAATTCTTTCCATTGGTATTTCTACTGTAGGCTGGATATGTCGATACCCTCCTTGTAAGAAGAAGAAGATAATAATGGAGAACAAAATACTTTATGACTACTGCTGTCTTCTTCACAAGATTGAATGTGGTATATATTTTACAGTTTTGCACATTCAAACATGAGTGGATTTAGAACTAATTTTCATATGTTTGTAGATTTGATGTTCTGCATCTATCCAGACTGTAGCAAGAATAAAGTGTGGAAATATCAGCACTTCTGTAAGGAACACTTTGTCAAGGCTATTATTGAAGGTATTTATTTAATAGGCAACTGTCAACAGTTACTATCCACCATACACATGTTATAATTGAATTATGGTACATCACATAATTGATTGTAGGACATAATTCAATTATGTTATGTAGCTATCATTATAATTATTGTTATCAATTTTAGGGATGTCATTTCTTGTTCATGTTAAGTGGGAATCTGAAGAGTATAAAGGTGTGGTGAAAGAGTTTAAAAAGAGTTGGGATCCTAGGACTGGTCATTGCCCTACAATTAAGACCATCCTAGCAATAGTGAACCCAGCAATTGAGGCAAAGTTTCAAGACTATCGCGACACATTGCCATTTATCTATAGAGGAACAAAGAGATACTTTCATGGAACGAAATTGAAATGTCAAATGAACGAATATCAGACATTTTGCAACAACTCTGGTTGTGGTATGTGCAGAATTGCCAAGAGAGGATTTGTCTCTAAACGTATTTACAATGCCTTATGGAAGCACCAAAAACAAGCTTTCTTTTTTGCTCCAAACTCTTCTAAATCTCACGACTACTGCCTAGCTAAGGGTAGCAATCCTAACTTGAAGGAATGCCCTTTGAATGGAAGCTACTGGGGGATGCTTCGTTGTGAAGTTGCACCAGGGAGAAAATATTCCTTCAGACCAAATAGTGAATCCCAGCCTGCTCCTAAAGAGCCACCTGAGGGTTATGATTCCTTGTATGGGAAGAGGAACTGCTTCTTTTTGAAGAGTGACTTGAGCTACGACGAGCTGGCTGTGTTCAATGAGAATGCCATACTCCCTAGACATATCATATTGTATAGCTATACAGCTAATTAGCACTAGATACTTAGCTATTGTAATTCCAGGTGACTGGTCGTAAGACTACGTATCGCTACGTATGGTATTAATATCTTGAGTTGGAAATGGTCGTTATTTGCAAACGCACTTAAAACTCATGCACGCACATGCACATAAGTACATTGAAACTAGAGCTGGATGTGCACTCTGACCCGTAAAAACAGGATATGGCTGTTCAATGAGGACGCCATTTGCCCTAGGTACATTGTTCTCTATGTCTAGTGAGCAATAATATTAAATACTATTTTCGGTTTGGTAAAGTTTGCATTTGCGTAGATTATCTGATTATCACTCTGTAATTATGTCCCTTGTTTATGAAACACTTAAATATTTGCATGATCAGCAATTTTCTTCGCATACGCTTAGGCCCCGGAGAGATCGAGATCAAGCTCAAGGGTTTCATTCCGGTAATGGTCGCAACAATAAAACCATAAATTAACGGTTAGCTTAGCATGCATGCATGATCACGATATGTCTGGCTTTGCAAACACTAAACAAGAAGAGCAGTTCTTTGGCTCAGGCCTTTCATCATCATCAGGGACTGGCCAGGAGCTGCTAACCACATCATCAACAGAGGCCACCCTTCCTCCTCGCCTGTGTGTCATTCCAGCTCTGGACTGCAGTCTATTCCTGCCACAACTCATCTATCTCATTCTCATCCTGTTTGCAGCTGGTATTAGTTTGATCTGTGCGATTGGAGTCATTGTGGCTGTGGTGCTGAAATGTTGCAAGTGTACAAAAAAGCAGCCTGGCACTTCAAGGTGAAACTGAAAGAGCAGCATTGTGCAGCACTACTTCACTCACACCAGCTGCCACACTGTATACTCATGTTTCATTCAAACCTCTAACGGTTAAATCAGTACTCTTTTCCCAGCTAGCCTAGTGATAGCAAGTGAATGACAATCACGCCAATGCTGATTTGTATATGATTGTGTGTGTGTGCTTTAGCATATCTCTCTTTGTACAGTAGTCCCAGGAGAAGAGACAGTCCCCACCTCCATGCTGAAGAGATGGAGCTTCAAGAACAACGTGGTGAGTCTCACTCTCTTGAAAATTATATTCAATATTAAATACCTGACAGAAGTGTGTACCATGTGTGGGAATAGATAGTTTCCCCCAGGCCATATTTGGTAATACTAAATGCTTTATTGTCACCAAATTAAAAGTCTAAAGCACACAGCAACAAGTTGTCAGCAATTTGCATTGTTGCTTGCAAAAAGTCATCCCATTGGACTTTGGGCATGTTGCTCAGTCTCTCAAGAACTGCTCTACTTAGAGATTGATGCAAGCATAGATAATGTAGGCTAAGGGCTAGAGCTAGGATTGCTGTCAACTTGCTGCATGCCTAGTGTATCAAGTGTGATAAGAATGCTATAGGCAAATTTATTAACTCCTAAGCAAATTTATATTATTATTTTATGTAACACCTAAGCAATTTTCAGGAGTGCTATACAGTAAGTGGTTTGGTTTGCTAAGTGACTTGTCCTTCTGAGATGGATTTTTTAATTTATCTACCCACGTACAGTACCTGCACCTATAGTACCACTGAGGCCCCAATGTGTTGGTGACCTGCATGCTGACGTTGATCCTCAGCAACCCTCACTGACTCTCTCCTGGACTCCTCCTAGTAACTTTGTTGTCATGAGCTACCATGTTCGATACAGACACAAGAACCAGTCGTTAGATGGCTACACATTCCTTCCTCCTCTCTCCAGTGGTACAACAAGTCAAGTGTTTACATATGGGTGTGGTAGTTCGTCCGGGGCATCTCTACAACCTTTGACCTCTTATGTGTTTGAAGTGAGAGCTGAAGGAAAGGATAATCAGTTTGGGGAGTGGAATTCAGTGGAGTGTTGTCTCGGTGTGTGTGCATGGCTAGTAGCAATGAGTGTGTTCTAATTTCAAGTGTTTGAATGTTGTTGATTTCTATGTGAAAAGCTGTCAAGTCCATTGAAATTAAAGTGCTAGAATATCATTATAATGTGCATGGTGTGTGTTAAGCTTACTCATGCCAGTATTATTAATGACATTGTGCGTGTGCACCCTTATGCTCTTGTATTCAGACTGGAAGTGTCGCTATCCTGCTTGTAACAAGAACAGGATTATTGTTGATCTAAACCCTGGCACTGCAGAGAGTATAATATTATTAGCAGTTTACAACTTTTGCAGCCAAGCACACAAGAGATTGTTTGGTTAGTAACACAGCAGTTTATGTTGTTTCATGCTCAAATAATAACTTAGGTTACAATATATATATATTGTACCACCGCTTGTTATTTAAGTATATATACAAACCAAAACTACCATCTGCATGTCTCCTCATTCAGACTCACAGTATTGCTTGTATCCAGACTGCAATAAACCCAAAATGATCATTCCTGAAAGTGTGAGTTGTCAATTAACACCTGTTGATTCAACTCCTATACAGTTTCATTTCTGTGATCACAACCACTACAATAGTGCAAAGGACAACAGTGAGTTAGAATAATCATTACATCACATCACTGCAAAGAAGAATATATTAATAATAATAACTTATTATTACTAAATGTTTTGTATGTATGGCTGCAGATTTAGTCTTTGTGGTATCACTTGCTAAAGACTCACCTAAGTTCGTATATTTTTCGGCATTCTTCCAGCAGAGATGGAGTGTCGGAAAGGGAGCTTGTCCTAGTGTGCAGTCCATCATAGCCATTGTAAACCCAGCTGTAGAGGCAAAGTTTCAAAGATATGTGCAATCACTTCCGCTCCAATTTCAACAAACAGTTAACTACTTTCATGGAACAAAGCTTCAATGTCTCATCAACAAATATGACCAGCTGTGTGAGGTCCAAGGCTGTGCAGTGTGTGGAATAGCAAGGAAGGGTTTTGTGTCTGATCACATCAGAAATGAGAGGTTTCAACGCCTTGGGTCAGCCTTCTACTTTGCTCCTAACTCTTCAAAGTCACATGACTACGGCCTACGACGTGGCAAGCGCGAAAATTCTTCAAGTACACCCTGGAATGGAAGCTACTGGGGAATGCTTATCTGTGAAGTTGCACCAGGACAAAAATATTCCTTCAGACCAAAAATGAAATTCCAGCCTGTTCTTAAACAGCCACCCGAGGGTTATCATTCCTTGTATGGAGAGAGTAAAAGTGACTTGTTGGAGAGTGACTTGAACTATGATGAACTGGCAGTGTTCAATGAGGACGCCATTTGTCCTAGGTACATTGTTCTCTATATCTAGTGAGTAAACTGAAGACTGATTTTGTCGTTTGATGTGATGTTGATCGTTTGCGCATGCGCAATTCGCGCAACGCAACTAAGTATTAATTTAACCCTTTGTACACCCTAAGCTAGCGCACAGATCGATCGTGATTGAGATCGAGACTAGACACAGCAAAGTTTGGCTGCTAGCACCTATTGACTCACAGTGAGGATCATGGCAACGGTGGAAGTGAGACGGTATGACGGTAAACTGAACTCATTTCTCCTCAGAAATTTACCCCAAGAAGACTACGAGCGAGTTATCACCTCAGAACCGTGCGTCGTTTTGTCTCCAGAGGACAAGCGAGTGCACAGACACGTCATACTGGGTCACCGGTGTCTCTACCTGACAGAGTTCCCTCCAAAGAACCTCAAAGTTGCAGTCAACCTCCGAGATGTGACAGCCGTGAAGATGGTGAGCTGCTACTTCATGTTGTTTAGCTGGTGCAGCTGCTCAGTTTGTGGGGGGTGGGGCATTGCAGGTTTATCTGTAGACACAGTGCAGTGGCAGAGATGCACCAAACAATGGCGTTATCTATTTCTATAGCATTAGGCATCTATTTTGTAAAAAGGTATTAATGATGTCATGTGTTTGTTTGTGGCTGGACTGCTGTGACAGTTTATTCATGACCTGGGACCTGGGTTCTTCAGCTCTACCTAGACACCTATGAATGTGCCTCAGCCAATAGCCAGACTAGCAGCAGATAGACCATTCATAGCTGCATGGTCCAGCTAACTTACTCCATGGCTGTGTTATGATTGCTAGCCATGCTCCTGTTTTGGCAACATCTTGATGAAATGACAAACACACTCTGGCTGCTAGACCAGGTGGAAAGATAATGAATTGCCTCCATTATGGCACTGATATTTGATCTCCTCTCAGCTACAACAACCATCACCATTGTCCATGGTGGACTACAATGGTTCTACACCATGTTGGAATGTTCTGTTTTGCATTGTCATCCACAGTACAAACATACAGTGCAATATAGTGCTAGCATGCCAATGGCCCATTGTAAGTATCCTAGGCCACGTGTGATGTCTCTCTCTCTCTCTCTCTCTCTCTCTCTCTCTCTCTCTCTCNCTCTCTCTCTCTCTCTCTCTCTCTCTCTCTCTCTCTCTCATGATGCAGCTGGATGATCTTCCTGACTTCCTAAGTGGTAAGGAACAAGAAGACACAGTTCACGTGCAGCTCCACTGCAGGAGGACTGGGGTGAAAGAGAAGCCCCTCTTAGCGGGTAGATCCCCTTCGTTACTGAAGAGATTGAAGGCCGGGAAGGAGCAGAAGTCAGTCCCTAATTCTCCACTGATGTCCTCCAGAGGGACAGCCACTCCCACTAGTCCTATCTTGGACATCAGACCTCATTCCAGTCTCTCCTTCTCACCCTCGGCTGTTGCTAAGAGATCTCCCCAACTTATTTTCACCAATCCACAAGACAGACACCACCAGCAGCACAGGAGTCGTTCACTGAGTCCTGTCCCACTCACCACTGGAGCCGGGGGTACACACACCCTCCATCCTGGTTCCCCCCAGCCTCCCAGGAGTTCCCCCGGCAGTCCCAGTCCTGCTACTACTGTCCGCAGCACTAGCCTATCCCCATCCTCTGCACAGCACCTCTCTCCTCGGCCAAGAGACCCACCAAGATTGGCAAATGGTCCGCATAAAGGTACTGATGCTAAGAGAAGTAGCAGCAGCACTCAACCTACGTCTACAGTGAAGTTTGTTGTTGGAGGAGAAGCAGCGTTAAAGCCAGCTAGCAGTGTGAAGTCTCTCACCAGTAGCACAGACAGTGGCTCCACATCTTCCTCTCCTGACCTACTTGAACCGACCCCAGCATCGACAACGAGGCAAGGATTCCTCCAGATCCCAGCTAGAGGGGGAGACCAGCGCTACTCCAGTTCACCAGACGTCTTCTCTCTCAGTAATCCTCCTGGTTCACAAGATGGGGCACAGTCCGATCGGTTGTTGAGTTCCCTCCGAGGGAGCACCCTCTCCCTCGGCTCTCAGTCCTCTCTGAGCAGCTGTGATGGTGTGAAGACAGAGGCGGCCATTGTTGATCTTTACATCCTCAAACACACCACTGACTTCTACCATCAGCTGCACACCACATGGACCAATGTCAAGATAGTGAGTGTGAATGGCACAGCAGTATTTCCTCTCTTTGTATGTACTTACACTTCAGAATGAATTGCCTGCTTGTATTGCTTTAGAATAGCTAGTTGTACCCAAAATGTAACATTTTCCTGTATCTTCATCTCCCAGAGTGAGACACTATCTCCATCTCAAGATGGCGGCATCACACTTCAAGTTACCAAAGCTCCAAACAGATCAGGGTAAGCTTCATAAAGAGGACTATTTCACAGTCATTAGTTCTCTGCCCCCTCCTTCTCTCTGCAGTGACCATTTCTCCCAGCTCTACTGCTCCCTCAAACAGGAGCTTCTCTCTTCCTCTGATCTGGAGACCTGTGCTGGGCTGGTCCTGGAGCTGTGCACAGCCTGTCAGAAATACTTCACCATCAAGAGACTCTTCTGGGAGGTGTGTGTGTGTGTGTCTGCCTACTTGTTTCAGTTTAATCATGGCAGTACTCAGGCGCGTAGCTACGTTGTTTCCTCGTTGCCCGGAAACCCCCTTCCAGCTTAAAAAAGGGGCGGGGCTCTCAGTTCAAGCTTGTGAAACGCGCGTATCTGAGCCTGTATAAAGCTACTGCAGGATTAGAACTCCTGCAAACACAAACTTTTTATGCATCTTAGCGCTTGCATAGCTTTGTTTCAAGCTTTCTGGAAGTTGGAAACGAAGTTTAACGAAGCTAGCGCTAGCAAGAACGCGCTAATTAGGGGGCGTGTACACCAGAAGTGGGCGTGGCACCCCAAAATTTTTCGGCGCTTCGCGCCGGAAACCCTCTCTAAAAATCCTAGCTACGCCCCTGGTACTAAGGGCTTTTTTGTTTTTATTGTGAAACAATCAGGTTAATTTTGTTTGAAATTGTAGGATTCTGAGTTACTGGAGTTCTGTGTAGCCCAGTTGAAGACAAATCTTACAGTTGCCAGCAGTTGCAATGGAACTCAGTTGACCAATTCAGATAGTCTTGAGTACGTGTACTAGTAGGAGATGATTCCAGTTTCACTTTCAATATGCCTCTATCCAATCGGCTCCTCATAGGTACTCCCTGATACTGATGGACCTGGTTTACCAGATGATGAAGGAGACACACTTGTTTCAGAAGAAGTTCATTCTCCTCTCAAGAAACAATGGGCAGACATTGTTAGCTACTGCAACAGCATTGCTTCTCCTTCCTCCTCCTAGATCTGGCAACAAAGAGGTACGTTACATACACACACATACACACAAATCTTCGTTGTGATAATGGCTGTCCTCTGCAGTTGGAGTCCTTTGAGAGAGAGCTGACAGAGAAGGCAGCTGGTGTGTTGTATGAGCTGGTGCAAGTCTCACAACAAGCAAGATGGCCGCTGGCTAGAAAGACCTCTCTCTCCTCCTCCTGGTTTGTGAAGGCCCTCAGTGGGAATGAGAGAATGGTGAGATACTCTAGCATGACAGCTGGTGACACAGCCCACTGACTGTGGTCAGTGGCAGGCAGTAGGATACGTACAGTAGTTCATGGCCAGAATCTCCCATGAAATTTAAACTCTTGGTTATCGACTCTTCTAGGTTGCCTTCAGTTCTCGTATGATCTCCTACGTCTCTAAAGTGGTCGGTTCCTCTTCCCCTGCCCCTCCCACGTCCCAGTCGCTGGTCTCCCTCTACCACTGTGCCTCTCTCCTCAACACCCTGGTCAGCCACTCCCCCTCCATGGCGAGGACATTCAAGGAGCACTTCTCAGAGGAGTTCAGGTAGGGAGAAATCTAAGTCACATATTCGTATCCATGGGGGGGAGCTGTTATGAACCCCTATAATTAGGATATTCTAATTGAATTATGTCTATTACTGCCCCCTGCAGGTATTTCATCCGTCTCTCTGTGGCTCAACAGACCCTCCCCTCGTCCGGCTCCCTCACGAGGAACACACTGGAACTGCTACAAGCAACCAAAGCAAAAATCATCTAAATAGTAATGGTTGCCATGACAATATCATCTTCCCACAGGTCACTATATATCTGGTTCACATTAAATGATCATTTTCAGTCAGATTTTAACACTAATCTATATTTAGCCACTAATTGTCAATGACATCATGATGACTACAAAAGAACAGACATACAAAAAGAGCAATAAATATTCATTTCACAAGCTGACAATAACACTATCGTTACCATGGTGATTGTATATAAAACAACTGCCTATAGATCTAGAACAACAACTAGCCATCTAGCCAGAGACAGCTGATTTGTCCTGAGGTTCAGACTGCGAGGGGGTCTCTTCTCTTCCTCCTAGCTGCTCCTCTTGTGAAGGACTGCTACTGCTGCCCTCTGTTTGACCTTTCTCTGACGACTCATGTTCTTCCTCTTCATCGTCAGTATACTTACTGTATACCTCAGGATACTTCTGGAAACACTCTTGCATTGATTTAAACTGAGGGATACAGTCTGAGCCTTTCTCCTCCTCCTCACTGCATGGGTGGGCGGGGTTAGGTCATACATAATCATATTTTAATACAGATAATTATAATAATTACACTATATTACTGCTCCAATGCCTGTGAGTTCTAGTAGCTAGCTCGGTGGTAAGACCATTCGACTAGTATTTGAAAGACCTGGGTTCGAATCACAGCTATATCTAAAGATTTTTCCTCTTGTATAAAAAGCAGGAGGCATTGGGATGAAGATATCGAAATAGATATAGGCATGGGCATTGGATATGGATGACTGATCACACTAGACGACTTGAGGTGAAAGAGACCACACCCACCTGTAGTGGAAGCAAGAGAAGGCGTCCTTGAACTCCTGTCCACACGGTCCATAGGCCATCCCTCCCAGACAGGGACAGTCCCAGTTGAGCTCACCACTGGGCAGCACGATCCCCATGGCTTCATCCTGGGAGAGAGAGGTCACTACCTCAGGCTTAGAGATGTCCTCCTTTGTGACAAACACTGATACATCTTTACCTAGGGTGGTGTGTGTATGAGCATAGATAATATAACAGTATGGTGTGAGAAAGAGAGAGACTTACCACTTCTCTTGGTGTATGACATGTTTAGCCAGCCACGTGTTTGGCCAAATTATCGATCTTTACCAAGAACTAGCTACATTTCACCGTATCGACCTCTTACCAAGTACCTCAACACATGTCAAGAAGAAAGGTGAAGGAAAAGGCAAATTTCCTTATAACTGATTTTATTTTTCTCTCTATCAGGTGCTCACGTGCTACAGAGCTCTCCAAAGGACATGTAGGACACTATTTGGTGAAGATACAGTTGCATTAGAAGGTCAAAGGTCACACATACACATGTGCATGCCTCTGTAAGCTGTATCCACGAGACGTGTGTTGCCATGGTAACCCTCTACAGCTGCCAGGCAGAAAGTAAAAGAGGAATTCTTGAAGAATCAAGAGGTCACGGATCAAGAAAAGCTGAGTGAGGTCAGCTAGGAGCATGTTCATATGCCACGTACTGGTCTTGGCAGGGTGTTGTGACTGCATGTGTCATATGTGGTTATGTGACACTGCAGCTGGTGACGCAGGCAGAAGAGGTTGAGGTGTTCTTGAGAAAGAACGTGGTCCAAGCCATTCAGACTGACACCAACAGCAACACATTCAGTAAGTCACATCAAAGATTCAAAGGAATCACATAGCTACCAGGCATACTGTAATGTACATGCATGATGTGCATGTGCACTTTGTTGCGTGAGACTGGATGGAAATATAAGACTACCCGTTATGGCCAGTGGATTTGTCCATTAATTACTCTTTAATGATTACAATTGGCCATGTTTTCACATGTCTCTGGCGGCTGCAGGACTAAGGATCACTAGAGATACAGCGTTGGAAGACAATGCACCTCTCCCTCCAAGATCAAAGTAGAAACACAAGGACCAACTTTCATTTTGTGTGTGTTGCTTAGGTTGGAACGTTCACACACACACGTTTTATTATAATTGTATGATTGAGGCTATCAAGTCAATGACATAAATGTTGTTATTGAACAGTATCACATTAGTACAGCTACATGACACGCCTATAGCAATACTGCAACACACACTGATCCATATGAGTCCTGTTGTAATATATAATGAGAATAGAAACGTTGTATATACACACACGCATGAATTACACGCACACACACACACACACACATGCACACAGATATAATACAATTGCTATGCAGTAAGTATACTGATAAATATACTATTAATTGGCATATTATTACACTAGTCCAACCATAAGCTGAGATAATGATTGTGTTCATAAAAACAAAATGGTGAATTGCAAATTTCATGTGAAGAAAAAAATGCACTTTTTTGATTGAAATTGTCGAGTCTTGAAAAAATTATCAGCATTCGGTGCAGTACAAAAGGTCAAAGGTCAGTTCCTTCACTGGCTGCTTGGAGCTAAAGAGGTTAATAAACAATTTGACAGTGTTAATAAAGGGTTAAGTAGGAATTGGGCCACACGCACTCACTGCTATGGAGTCAACATGGAAGTCAATAAGTTCACTGATCCACTTGGCCTGATTGCTCTCAACTGGATAGGTCTTGTTAGTGAAGGCCTGCACACACACACACACACACACACACACACACACAAACAAACAAAAACAACACATACATATATTATATATACATTCAGTGGTTTAGGTCAACAGTTTTACTAGAGACAATAAATGAGCTACTAACCAGGACAAAGGTTCTCTTGGAGTAGGCCCAGTTCTTGAGCACCTGGAACTCCCAGAAGTCCAGCACTTCCTTCGACTTGGAGTCCACTCTCAAGATGCCACACTTGTTGATACCAAGAAGAATGGGCTTCAGCTTGGTGCTCTGGAACACCTTCTTACGAGGCTCCTGTGGATGTGTGAGGGTGTGAGGGTGTGAGGGTATGAGAGAAAGGTTACAATCTCTCTCTCTCTCTCTCTCTCTCTCTCTCTCTCTCTCTCTCTCTCTCTCTCTTACTCTGGCTGGGAAGAAGACGGTTTCTGCCGTCTGAAGTTTTGAGTATTTCAAGATGTACTCATCCTCAATGTCTTTGTTGGACTTGTTCCTTAGTTTCTCTTGTATCTTGTACATGCGATGCTCCACCCCTCTGATGCCAGCGTACTCCACAGGGAGGAACTCAGTCGGCCTACATATGTACATGTATGATGAGAACGCAGTTATAACTCCAACATGATATGAACGTGGTTATAACTCAAACATGACACAAACACAGTTACAACTCAAACACGACACAAACACAGTTAAAACTCAAACATGACACAAACACAGTTACAACTCAAACATGACACAAACACAGTTACAACTCAAACACGACACAAACAGTTACAACTCAAACATGACACAAACACAGTTACAACTCAAACATGACACAAACACAGTTATAACTCGAACATGAGCAGTTAACTCCAACATGAGCAGTTAACTCCAACATGACACATTCAGCTATGAATCAATTTACTGTATGTCATGTTTGAGTTGTCACAGACCCTACTGACACAGTCCCTGTCCTTACCTACAGAATCCCACGACGGAGTGGACCGCTGTCCTCCCTAGGAAGTAGGCCTGGTACTGGAGGGCGGCCAGGGGGATGGCCTCCTCCAGAGTGCAGGGGGTGTTGCCCTGGACGATGGACATCCAACGACGGTGGAACTCCTCGTTGTCATGTAAAGGTTCAAAGGTCGTGAGGACCGAGTCAGTAGCTTCATCATCGGCACTATTATTAGGTCATAATGAAAGTGAAAGTTACACACACCCACACACACATGCATATGCTCTCTCTCTCTCCCTCTCTCTCTCTCTCTCTCTCTCTCTCTCTCACTCTCACCCACCCATCCACACCCACACCCACACTCACAGCAGCGCCAGTATCCTGCTGGTAGTGACTCCCTGCATTCTCAGTGACAAGTTGGACTTCAGTAGGACTGGTTCGTTGCCTTGATCGGGCAGGGCCTGGCTGTCCACAAGCTGAGTGAGAGAGCCCGAGCGGTTCACTCTGTTGGCGGACGAGAGCTCGGCACCTGCTTCACACTCCCTGAGGGTTGTGAGGCAGGCTCCTTCCACGTAGAGCTGGTAGTGCTCGGGAGTGTCTGTGTGTGTGTGTGTGTGTGTGTGTGTGTGACCATTACCATTTATGTGTGTAAACCAATCAGCCACAAATTGTGCTGTTAAATAATCACACCTGTCCTTTGTTCTAACAGACAAAAGACCAAGACAAAAGATGGCTGCCAAGAAGAAGAAGGGAAACACACAAGAAGATACCACAGCACAAGGAGAGAAGACAAACAAACAGAGCACTCAAAAGAAGGAGAGAGAAACAGCCATCAGCAATGGAGCACCAGCCATCAATGGTGGTGTAGACACTGCACTAGTGGCTTCACTCAGACAACAACTTCAACAAGTCCAGAAAGAAAGGAAGCAATCTTTGACAGCCATCAAGGGAGGTCTGTTAGTCTCTCTGGCTCTAGCAGTGCTAGCACTGGCTCTCTTTGCAGCCTACCCATCTGGAGAGAAAGAACTAAGAGCTAGCATTGAGGAGAAGATCAACCAGCTTCAGGTCCTCAGAGAGACAGACAAGCACATGCTCCAACAGGTGGTGCAACATACGAGGTTGAGCACAGCCACTGCAGAGTACTACGTGGAATTCACCATGGACAACTTTGAGCAGCATAAGGAAGAAAACGACGCATGGTACTCACACCCATTCTACTTTGAACCCCAAGGCTACAAGTTCTGTATCCGTATCGATGCCGGAGGCTATGGTAGCAGTGAGGGGAGTCACATCTCTGTCTTCACTCACATCATGAAAGGGGAGTTTGACGAGCAGCTCCAATGGCCATTCCTAGGACGAGTGATAGTTCAGTTGGTGAACCAGGAATCGGGCAAGGAGCACCACGCCCAGGCTATCCCCTACACACAGGAGACCCCCGGAGAAATGGGGGGGAGGGTGGTTGAGGGGGAGGAGAAGAATGCAGGATGGGGGTATCGTGACTTTATCTCTCACGATGAACTGGAACAAGGTTACCTCAAAGATGACTCGCTTCATTTCAGAGTTTATCGATACGGTTGACTGGTTTAGGGAACTGATAGGTGCTTCTTTTGTTGCTAATATATTTTTGTTCTAAATTTGTTTGAGCTAATTTCAAATATAGGCATTAAAACTAGCTACGTTACTTCCACTAGGTGGACTACAACTGTATCGTATGATTGAGCTACTGCTACAGTGTCCGAACTTTTCTTTAGCATTCATTATTGGAGCAAATTTATATCTGGTGATTCTATCTTGGTATGTAACTTATGTTTATGCAAGAGCAACTGTATATACATGCATGTGTATAAAAAAATTGGTGATTTGAAGTCAATTCACCACATTTACCAGTTGCACTGACAGTCACAAAGAGACATGTAACTTACTACATGCAGGTTTGTGTGTAAAGCTTAATTTTGGCGATTATAAAATTGGTGATTTTTTGAAGAAAAATTCACCAAATAAACCCACTCTATGGCACGTACATTGCACACTCAGACTCACCCACTCCCATGGCGTCACACAGCTTCTCCCTCAGCTCACTGACTGGCTTGTTGACACAGAAGATCTCCTGATGGAGTGTGCCTGTCGGGAGCTTCACAAAGAATGTACGATACTCTCTCATCACAAATGAAAAGTCCTGCAAGAGAAAATCAACAAAATATGTACCAATCTTCAAAAGAGTACCCCTAGACATACATACATACATACATATATATATATATATACCATAGATTGGGAAATTTTTCCCATTAAAATTTTTTCGCCACACACGCAAGTGGTAAAAAATATGTGAAAATTTAAAACATATGGCGATCTTTACCGAATCGGTCGAAGTGGCGAAAATTAAACGCAGAAATTAAACAAGTTAATAGCAGCAAAATTTTCCCGATCTACAGTACATACTAACATACATACACTGTAGAAATCATAACCAATAGATTTTGACTTCTAAAACTTTTTCTACATCCTTCCTGCTAACCTTCAGTGCGTCGGCTGCCCTCAATGGTCTCTGTTTCCTGGTAACAGTGGCTGTGTCGTCCACAGAGTTCAGTGTTTTGCTCCTCCTCTGCTGCTGGAGTTGTCTCTTCCCTAGACGGGGACTAACGCCCGCCTTCTCCAATGACCTCACCCTGCGCTGGACGGGGGTCGCATAGGCCGGGCCTAGAGTCGCAGATCGTGGCTCCATCTTTTTCATCTCGGCTGCTCTCTTCATCTGCCCGATCAGATCGGTGGCTGACTGACTAGTGTCCAGTTTCTTTGTCAGCGGTGTGTTGAACTCCAGTGAGACCTCCTCGTAGTTATGGACGGGTCTCCTGACCCGGGGGAGAGTGGCAGTGGCCTCCGTGAGCCTCTCCGAACCCTCCACAGGGGGGTCCACGTTAGGGGGGCTGCAGGTCTGCTCGCGGGAGGACAGACTGGAGGTTTCAAAGTCTTCCTCGACGATGATGCTTGGGGGTTTGTGATTGGGCGGCTCGTTGTCCCCTCCCGATAGCGATGACCTCCCTATGATGTCGCTCGCCTTGGTGCTCTCCAGTAGCTTGCTCGGGGAGTCATACAACTTGACCCCCTCCGATATCTTGTACCCCTTGATGTAGTCGTAGAGGGGATTCAGCTCTTGGGACCACCTCAGGCGATTGGAGGCGGAGCCTAGGAGGTCCGCAAACGGATCAATATGTTTCCTACGTAAGACCACGCCTTCAAAATGAGCATTGACCACACCCTCTTTAGCATTAGTGGGCGTGGCTGCTGGCTCCTCCTCCTCCTCCTCACTGGACTCCTCGTAGATGATGTCCTTAGGGGGTGTGAGGTCACAAGGGCTCTCCCTCGCCGACGCAGGGGTGCTGAGGGCAGGCTGGGAGAAGTTCCTCCGTGGGGTAGTCAGGTCCAGAGGGGAGGGTAACAGTTCCAACTGCGTCGAGAGCTTGAGCTTAGTCGGTGTCTTCTTCTCCGGGGAGATGAGGGTGTGTTTGAGAGGGGGGAGGTGGTCGTACTCACCCGAGCAGTTTGACTCCGGGGAGGTGCTCACCCTAAGGGAGTCAGCTCCCTGGGACCTCTCTCTGTCCCCGCGTGACACCACGATGCTGGGCTGCGTGGACTCAATGGTGGAGGTGCTCTCGGGCAGAGAGATGATGTCATCCTGAAAGGAGTCCGGGTTATAGTCCTCGAGGCGATCGTACACCTCACCCGATTCTGCACTCGTTCTACCCATTAACGAGAGGGGCTCACTCATCGTCGGCGTAGTCTCCGCCTCTGTTCCCGGGAGGAACTGGAATTCGTCCGTGGGAGAGAAGAGTCCGGAGCTGGCACTGCTGGCTGGCCTGATCAGAGGCAGGGTATCGTTGGATGCCGAGCTGGAGTCAGACGGCAGGGGATCACGTGGTTTGGGAGGGAGAGGTTTAGGTTCTTGTTCAACTGGTTTAGAACTGGATTGACCAGTTTTTCTCGAGCTCTCCGGTGATGATCCAGCGAGTGGCGAGGCCGTTGTTGTCTTTGTGGATTGGGTCATGGTCACCTCCCCCTTGGTAGTGACGGGGGACACGATGATCCCGTTAGAGTGCCTCTTTTCCCCGCCCCCCTCCTTATCCCCGTTGCTCGGGGGGACCGCCTTGGGACTCTTGCTCTTCTTCTGCACCGTTTCTCTGACCCCGTTGACCTTTCCCCCCTCCCCACTGCTCTCCAGTGACGACTGTAAGCTGGACTCCTTGCTGCTGCTGCTGCTGGTCTCGAGGGCACTCATGGGGCGTGCATCAAACGACCTTCCTCGCGCTCTAGGAGAGTCGGAAGGTGAGGATTTGTTCTTTGAGAACTCATCCCTCGATCCTACGCTGTTTGGACGGAGCCTCCTGTCCACCTCGATGTTGTGAGGGTGTTTGCTGATGGGATCGGATGTGCCCATGTTCTTTGTCCGTCTATTTAGAGTGTAAAATTTGACATCTTTGCTGGTGGAGGAGTGTTGCTCTGACGAGAACTTTCTTCTAAGAGTAAGAATTCCACTCTCCGGGATGTTTGACATGGGTGGGTTGTTTAGGGCTTGTTCCTGTAATTAGAACAACAAATTAGGATGTGCACACATGGACCTTATTTAGAAATCTCTCTAAAATTACTCTCCATTTAAGTGAAAGCACAACGTACCAATGCTCTGTCTGGATCTTTGCGAAAGAGATCAATATACATACAGATTGATTCACCATCATCAGTACGAACATAGTAGTCCCGCCCACCTTGCAGTTGCTATAGCAACAGAAATAAAATCAAAATAATTATCATCCAAATAACCAATCAAACAAGGGGCGTACCAAAGAGAAAGAGTAACCAGAGTAGCTGGAGTCTCTGATCTCACGAAACTTCCAGTGAGCAAGAACCTGGACAGAGTACGTCATTTGCAACATGAAGGAGAGAGGGAGAGCAGCATGCAAATAATGTAACAGTTACACAGAGAAATAGAGATGGACTAACTATAGCTGACATGGAACTGGTTGAGCCAAGACAAACAATGGATTTTTTGGAAGCATAAGTATCTTCCAAAATGGACTAGAGTGTCGCTGTGGGTGATTCAAACGGACAACCATAACATACATTAATTTCTTATTGACCGACATCCCCCTCCACACACACACACACACACACACACACACACACACACACACACACACACACACACACACTGACTTACCACAAAGCCTTCCACAGTAGCACACACACACACAATGATACTACACTGACGATGGTGGTGCAACAGCAGCAGCTATCTAATCACTGTACTACACACACACACACACTTCAATCCTCAGCACACACAATGCAGGAGGGACTTCACTGGCAGCTCTTCACACAATCCTAGCTCACTCTATCTATAAACTGACTGTAGGTAAGTTACAGTTAACATTAATCTGTTAAGAGTAAGTTACAAACAAACAAACAAACTGTGGGCTAGTTAGTAGCTAACACAGCATCCTTGGCTGAGCAGTATATAAGACTAAGAAGTTGACTCTCACACACACTCTCTCTCTCTTTCTCTCTCTGTCTCTCCTCTAAGGTGGTTACAAACAACTGTGTTCACACTTAGAGCTACTTCTAGAGCAGACTGTCAATTTGAATTCACTCCGCGGGTGGTGTATTATATGAACAGCTGGTGCTAGCACTGGGATGGGGCAGGCTACTGATTGGCTAGCATACTGCCATTACATACATACATACACACATATACACACACAGGGAGAGTAGTGCTGCCAAATTGCACTCTATATTCACTATACACAGAGAACAGATTAATGTCCACTCGAGCTGGCCTTAAAAGGAACACAGGAACACACTCATATTTGTATGTTACGACCAGCAAATTGACGGACAAGACCGCACAACAAACCAACAACAGAGAGAGAGAGAGGCTCAAGACAACAGCTAGGAGAGTCATCTAGCTTCCTACTGACAGAAAGATGTAGTGAAGTTGTGTGTGTGTGTGAGAGAGAGAGAGAGAGAGAGAGAGAGAGAGAGAGAGAGAGAGAGAGAGATGGCATGCGTGTTGGTGAACACTGGGTCGGGCCAGTCTTGGAATGGAGGCATTAAATGGAATTCCAAGAATGTGCATCTTGTTGAGAGGTATTAGATAACGTTACGTAACAACCTGTATACTTTCTTTCATTACGAATAACAGGTGGGTATTTGATATGCTTCAGTGCACATTGTACGACAGATGAAGAGCAAGGATAACACACACACACACACACACACACACAAGAGAGAGAGACACACACACACACACAGAGATATAGATTTGCCGAGCAAACCTAGTCATCTTCTTCAAAGCAGGCTAGGGAGGGGTCGGGTTGAACAAGGAGAGGCTGAGGCTAAGTGCTCCAACAGCAAATGAAGTGGAGACGACCAAATGGCCTACAAATTATACACCACCAGCCCAAACAATGACCAGGCACACAATATGTAGTACCATACCGGCTAACACACACACACACACACGCACACACACACACACACACACACACACAGGCCGTCCTAAAATAGTAGTCGAGACAGAGCACACCCTCTCCCCCCAACTCTGTACCCAACAAAGAAATACTTCACGTCAACAACTGGAGATACAACAATGACTAATGACTATATGGAGCTGACCCAGTAGCAACACAATACTGGTGTGGAGTTCTGGAGATACAACAATGACTAATGACTATATGGAGCTGACCCAGTAGCAACACAATACTGGTGTGGAGTTACAGTCAGATCATATACAATGCCATGTGGAGGTCACTATATTGGGTCATGTAGTGTATATACATGTACTTTTGGCACCATATGGTGAGTAGGCCGTTCACCATAAACACATCAACAAAACAGCCACGATACTTTATATCAGAGGAGGTATAACATGAGCGCACCTTTGCTGAGCTGGCAAATGGGTGCACGTGATCAACTCTCATTGTGAAGTATTGCGGTCACATGATTGGAATGTAATTAACGGACTTGCCAGTTCAGCAAGGCGCATTTGTGTTGTACCTGCTCTAACTATACATATTCTCTCATGTATGTCATGTGACGATCATGTGATACTAATCAGTGAAGGCACACCAACCTTGGGTGATTTGGCGTCCATCTTGTAGACTCCATTCTTGCCAATCCCGATCCTCACCAGATTCTGCTGGGGGGCTCGGACAAAACTCTTTCCTGCCAACTCCTGTAGCGAGAGAGATAAACAAAGTCACAAGACTGGTGGTCAGATCACATGATCAAACAGTCAGGTCACATAACCAAATGGTCGTGTCACATGACCACATCTCCACAGCTGCCAATGGTGACCCCGCCCTATACACAACAACAACAACAACAACTAGGCTACACATTGTAATGACTTCTCTCCTGAACAAATTAACATCTCTTCCTAAAATGGTCACAGAATTGGGTAGCCACAAATTGTTGAGTAGACCACAATGGCTGGTCTCCCCCTCCCAACATCTGGAGAGGGAGAGAGAGAGAGAGACAGAGGCTAGCTGGAAGGACAATGGGGGTCACAAGGTCAGGGAAATGGACAAGACTAGCACTTCCTGGGCAGCCAACATCAAAGGAGACCCACTCCTAGTATCATGAGAATAGGTTTGACACAGCACAGATGGGAAGGCTGCTCAACATGAAAGATGTAGCTAAGTCTTTAAAAACGAAGCTCCATTTTCTAGCAAATGTGAGTTAAACAGCAAAAGGAAACAGCAGATGTATGTATAAATCTGACGTTAAAAACACTTTCAGTGATTTTCACAAAAACTAACATAAAAATATAAATACACAGTCCACGCCAAAAACCACAAAGATTTACTTTCAAATGAGAAGTATGTACATATCAATTTCAATATTAAAAAAAATCACCAACTATTGTTTTGACCTGGTTTGAAAAGAGAGTAATGTACATGAGCTCTCACCTTGCCATGGAAGAAGACCATCTTCTTGAAGTCATAATTCTCTTTCTCTTTCTCTCCCTCTTCTTCATCACAAGAGGATGGATCCAGGAGGGGCTTAGACTCCATGTCCACCATGCCTGGCAGATGGCTACAGAGAGAGAGAGAGAGAGAGAGAGAGAGAGAGAGAGAGAGAGAGAGAGAGAGAGAGAGAAGGGTCACAACTAGATGGACTTATAGTTTATAGAAAGACAAAAATGCAAATTTAATGTGTATTCTTGAACTTAGGGAAAAGTTTCAAATATGTACTTAATTTTAAAAAAAAGTGTATTACAAACAAGCATTAAAACCTTCTTACTGAATGTGTGTGTGTTTGTGTGTTTGTGTGTGTGTGTGTGTGTGTGTTTGTGTGTGTGTGTGTTTGTGTATGAATGGCAATCTAACTAACTAGCCATGAGTCATGATAAATATGGTATGTATGTGTGCCAATGTTTGTTGCACACACACAACACACCTAGCTGAAACACCATCTCTCTCACTAACTCACATAATCAAATATGGTCATAGTCGGTTATCCTGTGAGTCTGAGACTGTGTGGAAGAGTCTACTACTACCATAGAAACTTGGCAGCCGGAGGAATA
>CAXIPT010000003.1:12181162-12197960 GCA_964030475.1 Tethya wilhelma | reverse complement strand
GAGAGAGAGAGAGAGAGAGAGAGAGAGAGAGAGAGAGAGAGAGAGAGAGAGAGAGATGCCACACTCCATTAAGCCGGCCACATTAACATAACAGTCATCGTTACATCAATAGACAGAGAGGAAATTCTTGGCTCTCTCTCTCAGATTCCTGTGGTCCAGACTCTCCCCAATTACAGCCTTTGACTGCTAATACATGCCTACACCGAACAGAGGACTAATGGATATGGCTATTCATCAATTACCCTTATTCAAGCACACCCTATGAAATATTTATCAGCATAATGTGTACTGTCTTCAGTGTCATATGGGAGATGTAAGATGCATAATATCTGACCCTCTCTCTCTCTCTCTCTCTCTCTCTCTCTCTCTGTGTGTGTGTGTGTGTGACTGTGTGTTGATTTAGCCAATGTCTGCGATGGTAGTTAAGAAATGCTAATTATGGAAGCGGTCTTAATGAACATTTCCATATTCATAATCACCAGTTATGCTAATTGAAAATAAGATTTTACCAATCACATAATTACACACACACACACACACACACACACACACACACGCACACGAATTTCTTATTATGTATAAAGCTGGGAGACAATACATCAATATATGTGCCCAACAAACAAATGACCAACAATTTCCTTCAAAGGCACTCACAATAGATACTTGTTTCATCCGACCCCTCCCAAGCAAGATGACTTGTGCAAATAATTTATGACCAGGTGGTCTTACAAACCCACATCACACACCTTCTGCTTTACAACTCTAACTTTAAATAAAAACAGTTAGTTTGTATATTTATATATGTGTGTGTGTGTCTGTTGCTGACAGAACCAATTTTCTATTCATAAACTGTCCCCCGCCCTCCGTTTATACACACAGGTGATTCATGAAACTACATTGGCTACCATTTCTGTGTCAATTGTCATAATTTCTGGGAACCAAATAAAGAAATGCTCCTTACAAATACTTCATAGAGCCGTGTACACGGCGCCTATCTCGAGGAAAGAGTATCCATTGTCACACACACATATACATACACACATACCTGACACAGCTGTCGTGTACAAGTGTAGTCGATCTGTTTATAAACTGAAACAGCGAGTGTCTTCCTCGACACACTGGCTAAAGACAACGAGAAACGGGCACTGTACTAGAATCTACACACGGTCGGCTACTTTCACAAACATCAGACGTACTGGAAGGCCTTCCGCTGGCTAGCTGAGCTGAGGCACAGCTCTGTGAGATACTATCCTATCGTGCGGTTTGTAATTTTGTATTGGTCGGTAATTAATTTGGAATTCAAACCACGCCCACTTGATTAGATAATTATAATGAGATGTCCGGGTATACGGAAGGAATTCACTAAAAACTGATTCTATGGCAAAAACAGGCACAAAATAGAACAACTTAAGTTACACACATTAGTAGCTACCAAAACTGCACAACACAGTTTTATCAACAAATTCCACGCAGTACATCTCTGAAACTAGCTGTCTCTTATGATGAAACATCTGCTGTGGGTGGATGTGTTCACATGCTGGAGTGGCTAGGCCTCCATTCATAGGTAGAGCTACGGATGTAGCCTAGCTTTGCAACAAAGTCATCAGCTTCCTTTGGACCACGACTGCACGTGTGTGTGTGTGTGTGTGTGTGTGAGACAATACAGTGACAGTGTCACAGTAGGTGTTGAGATCATCTCCTACATTCCATTGAGCTAACAATACTAGGTGACCAATGATGATACAACCAGTATAAAGAAACAGATGCCTCCATTATGAGGTCAGCTAGTGACATACTGTTCCATTGGACTTACGTGCCATAGGTGTATTTGATCGGGTCTGGCTTCTCACTATCGATACGATGAAGAAGAGGAGTGAAAATACGCCACGCTTCAGCGAGCTCATCACTGCAAGAGACAGAGAGAGGAACAAACCATTCATGTTATATAAGTGACAAAAGTGATTAGATATGAACCAAAACAATACCATGACTGACCAAAAATGAACCAATCCATACCAGTAATGACCAAAAATGGTCACTAACCTGCGCACAAAGTGTCCCTGGTTTCCACTGAAGACGTCCAGTATGAGTCTCTCATATGCATCAGGCAAATGAATGTCCTGTGTGTGTGTATATACACACAATCATTGCAAGCATTCAAGCAATGTCTTAATTATCATAGATAGAATACCAAACCCTTACAAGGCAACAAACAAAGCATACCTAGCGATAGTTATAAGTAAATCTGACGACCCTTTACCAACTCACCCCATATCTGGCCTTGTAGGTGAGGTCCAGTTCACTCTCCAAGGGTTCAAAGGACATTCCAGGCTGTTTGGTCATGGTCTTGATGTACATGGCCTCGTCTGGCTGGAGGCGGATGACCAGCTCATTGCGACGACACTTGCCATCAAAGATATCACCAGGAACATCCTTGAACTGGATGCGAACCTCAGCTTTACGCTCGTTTAGAGCTGAGAGAGAAAGAAAGAAAAGTGAAAAGGTAACAGATTTGTGAATTGATAAATACACTGTCACACAGTGTGCCAAGCCCATAATTATGACGGATTTTGCACCAATTGAGCTGTTTACTAATTCAATCTATTGAAACTAGTAACAGTTACTGTAAGTACAAAATACATTTCAAACTAAAAATTCCAATTGCACTGGATGTTCAACTCCAAATATTACCCACCCAACCTCTGACATATGCACACACACACCTACGAACCTTTCCCACACTTGAGTATGAAGGGCACTCCATCCCAGCGCTCATTGTTGATAAACATGGCAGCCATGGCAAAGGTCGGTGTCTTTGACCCCGAGGGAACAGTCTTGTCATCGAGGTAGCTCAGCTTGGCATCTCCCTCGCCATCAGGGTTACCCACGTACTGACCCAAGATGGTGTCGTCCAACTCAATGGGCTTAATGGAACGAAGAACTTTGACCTGGAGGCACACACACACACACACACACACACACACACACACACACAGACACACACACACACAATCAAATGAACGTACCTTGAATAACATTGCTTGACACAGTTGTGCAGACTTGTTCAGCAAAGATAGTTGGAGATCACTTGTTGAAACAAATTTCACTGGAAAAAAAACAAGCATTATTACATAACAGCCACTATTCCCTGTCATAGAGACAGTTCAAGAACACAAGGGTATCTAGTTACAAGTGTCACATGGTGCCATTGAACTCTAGCTGCTACCAGAGCTGCTACACAAAAAATGTTACAACTTTTCCCAGAAAATCATTTTTGGGTTTGGCTATATTAATTAGAGAACATCTGAAGCAATGTACATAGTTCATTGCCATAGTGATGTTATTGCGTCATTATACTTGGATATGTTCAATTGGCTATATCCGTTGTAGGATATGTACACGTGGCTATATCCGTTGTAGGATATGTACACGTGGCTATATCCGTTGTTATCAACCAATCAGATTTCCACACATCTTCTGCTGAAAGCAATATATAAACTTGTAAAGCTCTCAGTAACACATAGGTGCATGTAGATCATAANAGTGCTTTAAAAACGTCTTGTCCATAATACGAACTAACAAAAGTTACAGTAGAGGTAGTGAATAAGTAAAGAGGCCATCAAAACACTCCTTTACGACTGTTTCTCAACCTCACAGAAGTAGCTAGCTAGCTAGCTACCTTCTCATCTCTCATGTCTTCAGATCCAGTCGAAGCTGGCTTCTCCATGGCCGTGAGGCAGAGCACTTGGAGGAGATGATTCTGCATCACGTCCCGAATGATACCAAACTCATCGAAGTAGCCGCCTCTTCCCTGCGTCCCAAATGGCTCCTTGAAGGTTATGATGACACTGGCTATGCTGTTACGATTCCAAAGAGGCTGGAAGATAGAGTTAGCAAACCTAGAGGGACATGGAAGAAACCAGAGTGAGCATGTGAACTAGACAACCTCTTACCGAAAAAAAAAGTCAAAATAATTTTTGCTGACTTGTATACAAGATACAAATAATAAACATCTTGGACAGGATTGAGGGAAGCTCTTACCTGAGCAACAAGAGGTTTTGCACCATCTCTTTCCCAAGGTAGTGATCAATACGATAGATCTCTTCTTCTGTAAAGAGACTAGCAAGATGACGACTCAGCTCGGCAGAGCTGTCTGAATCCTTCCCAAAAGGCTTCTCAACTATGACACGACTCCAGCCACTGCACAGAGAGAGAGAGAGAGAGAGAGAGAGAGAGAGAGAGAGAGAGAGAGAGAGAACACCACAGTCATGTAGACTATGAAAGAAACTGTTGTACAAACATACGTTTTACTCATGCACTCCTTTTTGATGTTGGTAGTCACAGTAGCAAAAACAGAAGGGGGCAGAGCAAGGTAGAAGAGTCTATTCCCGGTCTCTTTTCCTTCCTCCAACTTGGCTATCTCCTTGTTGAGGTTCTCAAAGGCAGCAGACTCTGTGTAGGAACCCTTCACATACGAATTGATGGCCCAGAACTTCTCTACCTTGTCAGCTTCTTCATCTTTTGCCTGGAATAATGGAAAATGAGGGATTCTCCCAACATCACGGCAACCCAGGAAGCCACAATGGATTCTTGGTGGTCCTACTCACTACCAAGTTGCACCCACCTTAAGGAATGGCTTGCACTTCTCCTTGATTTGGTCTATTGTCAGATCAGAGCGAGCGTAACCAATGATCCTTGTGTTGATGGGATACAGGTCATCTTTGAACAGCTTCCTGGAGTAAGGAGAACAAAAAACAGATTGATGGTACACTTTCAAAAGTATGGCACAGTGTTATCGTATAATATTATAATTATAGTATTACTACTACTCACCACAGCGTTGGATAGATCTTTTTCTTTGCTAAATCACCCTGCAAGGACAGACATAACATATCATTCCTCAATTTCATCACACACTGTCATCACCAAGGGGCATGTGTGCAGTGCGGGCAGCCATTCAGAACCATGACTCTACATTCCAAATCAGCGTGTAATTGGCAGCCACTTCCTATCTAAGCACATATATCACCCACTCCATACATATGGTGGGTATCTCTATAGTCAACATTGCATGGTTCTTCAAGCAGAACTCCAAACACTCATCACTGAGGGCAGGGTCATAAAATGGTGTCAAACATGGATAAAAGGATTTTTTTCCAGTACAATCTAAGCGTGTGCAGGCTCGCTAGCGTGACCCAGCACACTCACCGATGCTCCCATTACCACGAAGACGTGTGTGGTGGTGGAAATGGCACTCGACTCGCCCTTTTCAGCCATCTTTAGGACCACTGTTACTGGTTGAACTGTTCTTTGAGGTAGACCACCGCCTCTCGATTCAGGGGCAAGCTTACTTCCTGTTTGAGCGGAAGTATCCTCGGCACTACCACTGTATCTGATTTGGCGTGGACTGCGTGGTGGACTTCTACTTCGAGGAGACGCAGCTCCCTGATAAACTGGTGTTCTGCCTGAGCGCTTCAGAGGCCCAGAGCCCATGTCAATCTTCAAGTCGGTACTTTCTCAATGTGCTTTACTCGCAGTGCAGTGTGCTTTTGCTGATTGAAAGTACGAACAAAGTACGATAGGCGTGGCTTGTTAATTGCGGTTTCCGCGCGCACGCCCACAGCGCGCGCAGCCAGCTCAGCAAAATCATAATTAATCATGTAGCTGGTAAAGCATCAAGAATACTAGAAGCTAAAAAGTGACTGAGATTACACCAGTACTGCAATTAAGATACAGGAAGTGTGTTAAGGTTTGCCCATGTCTTGCCTGCAGTGATTCTGACTCTGAGGGGAAGCTACCACATGTGTGTGTGTGTGTGTGTGTGTGTGTGTGTGTGTGTGTGTGTGTGTGTGTGTGTGAGAACAAAGCATACATATTACACACCCTAATGACAACATTCATTGATCATCAGTGCACCTTCAGGGTGATGGACAGTAGGTCAGGAGATTCCAATATACACTTAATCTTCTCTGAAATTTAAAATGTAGTCAGAAAAACATTACAGGGAGAGTTGCACATGCATGCCTGTTGTGTGACGGTGTATGTGTGACTGTGTGTAAACTTACCTGCTACAGTGTTCACATCATCATCAGGCACTTCAAACAAAAGCTCATCATGAATTTGTACCAGAATTCTAAAAAGAGACCAATTCTCCATCACACACACAATCACAACCAATGCACCACTCACCTTGTTGCTGGACTCTCCTGTGCCAGTACCTCCCCAACTCTTATCATGCCCCACTTGCACACATCAGCCGCTGAGCCCTGGATGGGAAAGTTAACAGCTTGTCTCTCAGAGGCTGCTCTTAGCTGCTGATTGGGGGAATTGATGCTGGGGAACCACCTCTTCCTACCACTGATGGTCTGGAGGTAGCCTGGACAAGACATGCATGCTTCAAATGCCTATGAGTTCTAGTAGCTCAGTGGGTAAGAGCATTTGACTAGAATTCGAATGACCAATGTTCAGATCCCAGCTAGATCTCAGACTTTTTTCCCCCAATGGGTATCAATGTTTAGACTATGTTAATATTATTTGCTTCTCAAACCTTTCTCTCTGCACTCAGCAATGGTTTTGGCAATAAATGTCTGAACTCCAGTGAATTTGGCTGAAAAGATAAGTTTGATTTAGTGCACATCTTAATTGATGTACGAATCAACTTATTATTATTATTACTATTAAAAGTATTATTATTATTATTACTAATATTATTATCATTCATGATTATCATTATTAATGTTGTTCCTTTACAATGCACATTATGTACAAGTCTTAGAATTAGCTGTGAGTACGAAGTTAAAGAGTGTGCATTGAAGGTCAGCCAGAGTGAACTGACTGCCAGGAAAAAACAAAACAACAAAATAACTTATGTACGTAACACTAACTTAACTTACTGAGAAAGCTGTTGATGAGTTCCTTAGCATAACTAGGATGGACATCTAACATTTCTCCAAGTTTTTCCTTGCCTGGATGGAAGCCATATCAACAAATGTATTAGCTCTGTTAAACAGTATATCACTGCAGTACAGTCATTAATGCCAATGGATCATCATACCAACTCCATACAGGATGGCGTAGACCACACGTTTGGTTCTCTCCCTCTCTGATGGTGACACATCCTCCACATTCATCCCTAGCCTGAAATAAACACTCTAATTGTAAAGCCCCTGTGTTAATTGCTAATCACCACTATAGGCTGTACCATTCTGAAGAGAGCTGAGTGAAGATGTCTGAGGAGCCAGCCAGGCAGTGTTGGAGGGTGGCAATGAGAGCAGCATCGGCAGAAAGATGGGCCATGAGACACAGCTCAATGCTCTTGAAGTCTACGCACAACAGCAATATTGTAGCTATCATATAGCACAAGATGGTTCATAACATGAACAAGCATTGCAAAGGGTGTTTTGTAAACTTGTAGGAGCACTTAATGCATCAATCTGGTTTGGAAGTCGACTAGTGTGTATAAATAGTATATATATATTCTCTGCTCCAATGCATGCCTAGGAGTTTTATTGCAGTGGTAGGAGCCTTTGACTAAAATCCGAAAGACATAATTTGAATCCCAGTTTGATCTCAATTAGGATTTTTTTTCCCCAATAATTTTCATGGATCAATACATACACATACACACCTGCTGCAATGAAGGTGAATCCCTTTCTGCTCTCAACAACCTCCCGCTGTTCAATCTCCACTTGATCATCCTCCTTACCTAGGGTGAGAGGTATAATACAAAAAATTAATAATAAAAAAACTATACAATGCAATATACAAACAACCTACACTGGTTAATCAAAGCATTAGAGCTATGTAAATTATCGACAGGCTTGCTAACCTACAATGTACTGCTTGTGTACCACTCCAAGGTTCAGCGGTTGCTTGGGAAACGCTTGAATGTTCTGTTTGAGAAAGAGAGAGAGCGACAAAGGCAAGGTGTGAGAGAGAGAGGAAGAGCTCCTACACAACCAGGAACAGTCACCATGGAGAGGAGTAAACATAAAACACATTTCTCTGTCCGACACAAACATGCCGTATCTTTGATACGAAGCTTGTAAACCAATTAAGCAAACACCACCATCATGTATCACTTGCCCGCAGTTAGCCAATTACAGACAGAGCCTTTAGTTTGACAGGTGCTGCAATGTCCAGCTTCACAGAGAGGGCAAACCTCTCCAAACAACTTAAGGTCATGCACCAAATCACAGATGCTCTAAACACAGCAATTGTCTTTTAGGCTGCAACCACACACACACAACGCCATGTAATGAGCTACAACAACCGACACAGACTCAAGGTGAGCTCATCAGCCACAGCACAATTATGCCAAGAAAGCGATGCAAGTGAAGTCAGGTTGAGTTAATATACCACATTATAGATTTAGCACACACCACACACACACTGCATTATCATAATAGATTACATTATTGTGGGCAGGAATGTAAACAGAGTGGTGGACTTACTGGATTACAGGAGACAATTCTCCCAGTAGCAGATCCTGTCTGAACCCTTCATACAACATTCACATGCACACACACACACACACAGAAAGAGAGAGACAGAGAGAGAGAGGGGTGAGACATTAATAGAGCACTAATAGTAATTATATTATATCTCGTTAAACTGACCATCGTGGCTTCAGTGTACCCTGTAAATGACATGTAGTGTGGTCATTAGCCAACAAGTTAACATGGCTTAATTAAAAAATTAGATTAGCCAATTATTAAGGGTCGTACATATTGTACCTCTTTGATGAAAGGCAGGATGCCACTGATGTAGGTTGTGTTCAACTTACAGAGCTACATGATTTGATTTTGTTAATGCAATGATGTTGCGTACTGGATATTACATGGTTTGTGGTATTCAGGAACATTAATTCAACTTGTGTACTATGATGCTATACTGTGAATACAAGCAAAATAATCTTGCTCTATCATGTTCCAACCTGTCTATACTCCAGTACCAGTGATGGCAGTGGGTGGAGATCCTTCAACTGAGTCAGCTGAACACAAATATACAGAATAATTGATTGAGACACTTCAAAGAGAACAACAATGATTATAATGATAGATTTGATGGAGTGCATACACCTCCCACCTACCACTGCTTCACTGGTGGAGGTGTGACGGAGAACTTGAGTCTTTGACAGCTTCCTCTTGCACTTCTCATCAAGGAACAGCTCATCAAAGAGAACCTGATTGAGTGTTTGAAGGGAGAAATCATTACACTTACCTTAATGACTTTCTTATTGATAAAATTATATTATTGTGAATGTAATACAAAACAGTACAAGTTCAGGTAGACCAATCAACTAGCTAACGGTGGAGGTCACTCTTGAAAATCAGACTAAGAGCATTGAGAGTAAAATAGCTTTTGATAATAGTGACAATATGACTAGATTGACTAGGTGAGGAGAGACAAAAAGAGAGGATGAGGTTAGTGTAAACAGCCTAAGCTCCCATTCAAGGGGTGCTGGCTTACGCAGGTACATAGCAACCTGTTGAACATCTAATAGAATTACAGGACTCTGGGAAAGAGGTGCTTATTGTGGTGTCCAGGCCTTAGCTTAATCTAATCACATCGTGATGAACAAACAAAGACAGCGTGCTAGGTTAGTATCACCGCTCGAGCCTGACAGCTTTAACGCAATCCCTGAAATTAGATTAGTGGAAGCTGTTGTTAGTAATAAAATAGACGTAAACCAGTTTATTTGAACCAAACAAGACTGGGTTAATTGGATTAGCGATAGCAACATTGACATAAGGGGAGACCATAAGTGTTTAATTACAAGAAGGAGCTAAATTTTTATTTTTTTATTTTCCCCCTCTCTCTTATTCACACGCACAAGTTTGCATATCCACATTAAGTGTAGCATTGTGCCGAACCACACACACACATTAATGCTTCACTGAGTGTTTGGACAGTCTAATTGGTCAGACAAGCAGCGAGACTGGCTGAGTGAGAGTTAGACCAAGATAAACTGGAGATCACCGGTTATAACCTGACAATATATTCTCATGGGATACAGACAGTGGCTTAATTGTGCAAGGTTGTGCAAGCATCTAGAATAGATAAATTGTAATTTAAGATCGAAACTAGAAAGAACAAACTACAGGGAAGATTATAAGAGTTTTGAAACTTAGGGCACATGTACGTGCACACACACACACACACACACACACACACACACACATACACACATACCTGTCTCAGCTGAGCATGGCTGTTGATCTGAAATGTGTGTCCTGCAGCCTGTGACGGAGAACAAACAAGAACAAATGAGTCTCCACGCTCTCAGCACAAACACACACCAGTCAAATAATCCCCCACTAATGCTCTCACAAACAGCGACCTCTCTAGCATAATGAAATGAAAATAACTCTCGACAATAAGTAGTTCAAGAAAGGTGACTAATTTGTCTGTGAATGTTTGCCCAGTGAAGCTTGCCTGATTGGATCAACAATGCTGCAAACATTCACACCGGGATTGTCATGGCAACCATGTTGAGCTGGCATGGTATACGATAACGAGTGATCAATAGCCAGTGGCTATGGGACGCAAGGTGTGGCGGAGCAGGGAATACAAACGACCAACACACATGTGCAGCGAGTTAGAGAATATTCCATTGAGTTGATTGATGCAGACAGTACACTCGCGCGTTATGTAATTTGTGTCAAGCAATGGACCAATTTGTCCACCAACTGTTTCCATTCCAATTTCACACTTGTCAAACTACAAGCCGTCGTGTGTATAACCAAGCTGACCCTATCAGACATACGACCTCGGGCTAATGGATAAAACTATGCCGTGAGAGCAGACTGAGAGAGACAGGGAAAACTCGATTATACACAGGCGTATACGTAGCAGGGCTTAACCTGATGAGCCTCTGATTCCAGTCTGGAGATCTTGACCTGTTTGAAAGAGGCGTACATGTACTGGGGTCAACAATACGAGCATAACGGGACTGATTGATTGTCATTTGTAAATACTTCATAAATGAGCTCACTTTGAGGAGGTCGGCGTTTGACAGGAGGAGGCTGCAATTAATCTGCACTCCAGTGTGTTCCATTGCTAGAGGTCAACACATCATAGATAATATAAACATATGTATCTATAGTATGTCTAGATAATCTATGAACAATTAATGTACATTAACATATGCTACAAACACACAAACACACAAACACACACACAAACAAACATACAAGCACTTTGTGTGCAACGTAACCAAGCATGCATGTACATGCACACACGCACACCTGCCAACAGAGGAATAAGTCTGACCTCCATGTCAACAAAGAGAGCCCACAGTCCTTGATCCTGTGATGTGGGAAGAACTTCACACAACAACAAACAATGGTGCCACAGACCACAGCAGAGGGAGCTAGGGTGGTGGCTGCCCAACCAGGTGGTGGTAGGCAGTGTGATGTGTGTGCTACATACCTTCAGGCGATGATAGACTTGCACCAAGAGTGGTCCCAACTGGGCAATGTCGTCACACAACAGAACTTTAGAGGTTTTCTAAGCAGAAAGGTATATAAGAAAAATTTTAATTTAAAGTAAGCAATTGCAAAAAAAATCTGGAATCTAAGGAAGTTTTAACGCAGAATAAACAGTATACATTATAAATATACTTGTTTGGTAGCTGGAAGGTGGTTGTCTATGCTAAACTCGTTTAGGAGTTGATGAAAGGGTCTCCCCTCCTGATCAGGGGCAAGGAGCCACACACCCACAGCTATATCAAACAGCTTCCAGCGACTCCACACTGAACAGAACAGCAAATGATGAAACAACGTCAATGATCTCAATGAGTCCAGTATATTGAAGGACTTGCGAGACATTGTGAGGCAACAGTACAAGTACAAGTAAAAGGAACGCTATATTGGTACTCTTGCATCACTCTGTGAAACAAACAAACATGCTTTCTGCTTAAAATTCCATTTCAATTTAAAATACGTGACAAATGACGACAGCATTTGTTATATAATAATTTATAACAATGATGTATAAACAGGAACACGCCGTGACGCAATCACACACAAACACATGAAGTGTAATAGAACCAGCATGCTACGAAACGGCTAGAGCACATTTTTATCTTTTGTTTGTTGCTGAAAGCCCTTCTAATTACAATGTTGGAACCATATCACAAGCCATTCAGGGGGCTGACATACCACACTGGCGAGGGATTGGAAAAAACAAGTGCTAAAATGGCCAAGTGTTTTGGAGGAGAATAGTTCTGTTGATCACTTGTTGAGCTTCTAAAATAAAATTTTTAGTCCAATCAACTCAACAAATTTCAACAATGCATACACAGATTACACATGCCTAATGAAAGGAGATAGACAATTTGACTCTGTGTGTGTGTGTGCATATGATATAGAATTTCAATGTCAATGTTATGTATGTCCCTTCAATTCCCATGTAAGCCTAGCTATACCGTATATTAGTCTGTAATATTGTTTTGGAGAGACAGCCTATAGGTCTAGGTGGTGCACCCGTAGCTATTTTTGGAGGACTAGTGAATTCGAAATCATTGATGTGTGTGTGTGTGTGTGTGTGTGTGTGTGCATACGATATAGAATTTCAATGTCAATGTTATACATGTCCCTTCAATTCCCATGTAAGCCTAGCTATACCATAACAACCAGAGCTCCTCCCCATAACACACGGTACACCAGCTAGGCCTATAGGCCGTCCCTCCAAAACAGCATCACAGACTAATAAGTATGAAGTCTCTAAAAACTTATACTCGTAGCTATTTTTGGAGGACTAGTGAATTCAAAATTGTTGATGTGTGGAAGAGTTTACGGTTACAACTAGGTGTGTACCATCAGTTATGAACAATATAATTAAACTTCACTGACAGTTTTCTGGAATTATTATTGACAGTGAAAAGGCCGAAAGGAGCCTCCATTGATTGGAGGACTCCAGAGCAGACGAAACATTTCCATGTAGGAATTACAAAACAAGACAAGTCTCGGTCGAGTCCAGAGGGTTAATTAATTAGAACAGCCACAAAATAAACACAGCATGCATGCACAATTATCATAATTGATCTTATTCTCAGTAGCCAGCGATGACTGCGCTGCTTTGAAAACAAGCTTCCTTATGTTGCTCACCGAGGGCGGAGGGTAGACCGAAATGGTCAAAGAATGCCACAGCAAGATCTTTAGCTCCAAAGGTGATCACTCTAGCTTGACACAACACACTTAGTAGCTGACTCCTGGGAGGGAGATATTGTTAATTATTCTAACCACACACACACGTCCACTCACACTCATACGATATAGAATTTCAATGTCAATGTTATACATGTCCCTTCAATTCCCATGTAAGCCTAGCTATACCATAACAACCAGAGCTCCTCCCCATAACACACGGTACACCAGCTAGGCCTATAGGCCGTCCCTCCAAAACAGCATCACAGACTAATAAGTATGAAGTCTCTAAAAACTTATACTCGTAGCTATTTTTGGAGGACTAGTGAATTCAAAATTGTTGATGTGTGGAAGAGTTTACGGTTACAACTAGGTGTGTACCATCAGTTATGAACAATATAATTAAACTTCACTGACAGTTTTCTGGAATTATTATTGACAGTGAAAAGGCCGAAAGGAGCCTCCATTGATTGGAGGACTCCAGAGCAGACGAAACATTTCCATGTAGGAATTACAAAACAAGACAAGTCTCGGTCGAGTCCAGAGGGTTAATTAATTAGAACAGCCACAAAATAAACACAGCATGCATGCACAATTATCATAATTGATCTTATTCTCAGTAGCCAGCGATGACTGCGCTGCTTTGAAAACAAGCTTCCTTATGTTGCTCACCGAGGGCGGAGGGTAGACCGAAATGGTCAAAGAATGCCACAGCAAGATCTTTAGCTCCAAAGGTGATCACTCTAGCTTGACACAACACACTTAGTAGCTGACTCCTGGGAGGGAGATATTGTTAATTATTCTAACCACACACACACGTCCACTCACACACACACACACACACACACACACGCACACACACACACATATACATGCACACGTCTACACACACATTTTATGGTCCATTCTTTGTCCTTATATCAATAAAAGCTAAAGAGTATAGATAAATTGAATAGACAAAGGTCACAGGATTATGGTAAAGTTCACAAGGAACACCATAAAAGATAAATTTCTTCAATAGCATGTATGTAACCCAAGATTCGGCATATATACAATACACAATGACATCATCATGCATGTCATGTCTTTACATGTCAGCCTTCATATCTAATTTGGAAGTCGACTAGTGTCTATGAATACCTCTATTCTCAGTTCCAAAAACTGTGAGTTCTAGTAATCAGTGGTAATTAAGAATATTTGACTAGTATTTGAAAGGCCTGGGTTCAAGTCCCAGCTTAATCTCTCAAACAAATTTTTCCAAGTAACTTTTCACAGTACATGCAATGATCCTAATGTTAGCCAGCCAGCCTTACCTCATGGTACTAGCTCAACATCCATTGTAATACCGCCTTGTTTTAACTTTCACAGATAATGGTTAACAACAACAAAAATTTCCCTATCTACAATAAGAGTATCGATGAAAGCACTAACTTGCACCACTCTCTCAACCCAGTGTCCCCAGAGGTGAAGGGAAGGAAAAGAATCTGCAGTGTCAGCACCTCACTGCCTCTGTTGCTAGCTGCAGGGTATGCCAGGCACACTCCTTCACACACCTAGACACAGAGACATTGGCATTAATTCTTGTACCGTAATTATAAGATACGAAGGGTTCAGCACCAACAAACTTATTGCATATACAAATGAGACATGCAACTCATTATAAAAGGGACAGGAGCCAATTGGGCAATAACAGCACGTTGCAATAGCATCGTCACTCGGGGATATAGAATTGTAATTATCCATTTAATAATACATTAAAAATGGATCATAATATCACATGGAACACAAACCACATCACAGCAACATTTATTACGTAAGCACCTCAGAGATTCTTCTCGACTGCTTGCCCTAAAAGAAAAAAAACAAAACAAGGCAAGATGATAAATAAGGCAAGATGATAAATAAGGCTAACGTTTTAACGAGTTATTAATTGTTTATTTGTGTTTACATTAAGTAAAATTATGGCTCAGTCATAGAGTGGCATATATTCTTGCAATGTCATCACAGTAAACCTATACCCTTGATGGCAAATAATAACTAACTGGGCGAGCAACGACAGAATTCACACAATCTAGTTTAAGATAGGTTTTGAATAATTAAATGTCTAGTCCTACTGTCTATGTTTTAATCACTGCGGGAAAAACAGCACCAGCACATCCCATATGGCATATGCTCTCAACCAATCTTACAAACTATTACACATGCAGCTTCACAATATACATTATTATCATTGTATAGATAATTCTATGAATATACAGTATAATTTATGTACATAGTTGGATACGACTAACACACACACACACACACACACACACACACACACACACACACACACACACACACACAGACTAGTGAGGTATTGAACACATTAAAAAACAGAACAAAATGCCACAACAATCCACAGATAGCTTTCGAGTTGTACTGCACCCTTTGATGTTGGAAACTCTTATCCATTGCACTGGTCATCTCCTAGCAGCAGGGTAATTTGAGTAGACCATGCTATTTCTCGCCACCCTAATCTACAAAGAAACTGGAGGCATTTTTTTAGCCAACGTCTAATTGATTTATGATTTTCCACTATGCAGTACAAACTGGATTGCCGTACTAATGAAGTTAGAGTTGCTAAGAGGGCACATGGCGGACATTAGTTACGAAGGGTATGTAGCAACGAGTCTGAAATCCAGACTATTCCTGAAATGCAAGCTTTGACAAGGCTTCGCTGAGCTCCATCTGTTAATCCACACATCACAGATATAGAGGAGGCGAGTGGGTGGCTGGAGGACCATTTCATCAAATACACACATAATTTCACAATTATGGAGAACTGTAAACACTCCACTTTAACGTAAAACAGTATCAAAGCGAATCTACACAATGATTCACACTAAAAGTATTTAATTTGTGAAACTCAGCAAAAAATACATATTTTTGTTTGTTCGCATCCAGGCTCTCTCCCTCACAAATGTTAGGAAGAGAGCAATTGAGTGACTGCCAAGAACAGAACATGCCAGGATATTCGCGTTTGATTGAGTAAGTGAGTGAGTGGGTGAGTGAGTGAGTGGGTGGGTGAGTGGGTGAGTGGATGAGTGAGTGAGTGAGTGGGTGAGTGAGTGAGTGAGTGAGTGAGTGAGTGAGTGAGTGAGTGGGTGAGTGAGTGAGTGGGTGGGTGAGTGGGTGAGTGGATGAGTGAGTGAGTGGGTGAGTGAGTGAGTGAGTGAGTGAGTGAGGGTAAGACCCACATGAGTGTGTATACCTGATGGTGGGCTGGTCTGAGCTGGGAGGAGCCATCTTGGTAGCAGAGGACTGCAGCTACTTCTGTGGCCTCTGCCATCTCCCTCTCCACCTCCCCCAGTCTCTCCTGGCTCAATGACCTCACATCCACCATCCTACCACCACCATCATCATCAGTGCCACACACCTGGCTACATCGATCACCCTCACACTCAGGCTGGTTACGATTTAACGATTTCTCAACACTAGAGTTCTTTTCATGAGGTTTTCCAGAAATTTGAACTTGGTTTGGCTTTGAGCCATCAAGTGTTCCCTACCAGTATATGCATATGGGTAGCATGAAATAGATACAGTAGATGTGAAACTTGTGTGTGTGTGTGTGTGTGTGTGTGTGTGTGTGTGTGTGTGTGTGTGTG
>CAXIPT010000003.1:12127754-12181094 GCA_964030475.1 Tethya wilhelma | reverse complement strand
GTGTGTGTGTGTGTGTGTGTGTGTGTGTGTGTGTGTGTGCGTGTGTGTGTGTGTGTGTGTATGTGTGGGTGTGTGGGTGTGCAGCTACAGAGGCGATGGAGAGAGTGTAAACCATGGTTGGTGAACCTTGAGGTGAATCCTTCCGCCAGAACACTGAAGGGTAGTTTGCTTCAAACGAGATTTGTGGCCTGTGGAAGAAAATTGAATATTGTAAAATGATTATAAGGCCTCCCTATTATTATTATTACAAACCAATACTTAAGCTTTATCCAAACCAATGCATAAGAGAGTGCAAAACACATGCAGGGAATTAACTCAGTGAGAAAACCCTAGAAGGACAGGTTCACTCAACATCACAGACTTCCATTGTAAGCAAGTATCGCTAACTTTATCAAATATAACAGGAGTTCACCTTGCAGCTTGCAATTAGACTGGACCAAAGGCTTCGTCCTATTCATCCTGGTGTCTCTGCTGCTCGCTAGCTGGGCTCTTCCTTCAGATCTGCAGCTACAATGATCCTCAGTAGTCCTATTAATCCTCTGCAGGCTAGCCTCATCAATAGACTCAGAGAAGGGATTCAGTCCTCTGTCTCTTGTGCCTTCACAAGGAAATGGTTTCTCTTCTTTGTCGGCTTTTTCGGCTTCAAAGCTACTAGCGCTGTCACCACCACTAGCGGTGGGGTGAATGTCCAGCTCTACCTCATCCTCTAGTGCTGGGCAACCCTCAGAGGGTCTAAACAATCCATGCACAAAGTATAAATATCAAGAGCCATTAATAGAGCAAAGCAATTGAGATACCTGTTTTTCATGTGTGAATTGCCTCCATGCATTGGATGGGTCAGTGTGCTAAAATACGATGCAGTGTCCACTGCATTTAGTGATGAAGTGATGTCATTCTTTTGTGGAGTTTCCTCGTACAAAGAAGGTCTGAACAACGACTGATTAATTCCTGTGAGTCAACAACAACCAAACAAGGCAATCACACTAGTTTGATCAACATGAGCTTAGAGAGAGAAAAATTCACCGGATGGTACAAGATCATATCATTATATCATACCAAGTGCAGCACCACGTTCATGCATACCATGACTATATTTGATGGAGACTTCTAATTCATTGTACACACACACACACACACGCACACACACACACACACACACACACACATGTACAAGACAGAGAGACAATACAAAGGATCTTAAAAGGAAGGAAGAGTATTAAATTCCTGCCTAGCTGCTGCAAACCCACCAACATACCACTATACTGTAGTAGTGAAAACAATGTTCCAAAAATAAATCAACCTTACAAATGCTTTAATCAAATTCTCGTGGAAGCTCGGCTTCCACCCACCCAGCCAGAGACCAGCCTGGTGATCACTATATAAACTAGCACAGTCGTGGCTCCTGACATGCAACCAACTCTTACTAGAATTAAGAGTCTGAGAAAGAGAGGTCTCTCACTACAACTGCTACACAAGATTGAAGCTGAGAATCTTCTGCAGCTAGAGTGCATTCTTCAAACCACTGAGATCATACAAGCTTCCTATTCTACTGCAAATTGAATCATCCATCCATCCATGGCATCATTTCAACTGCTCCTTATTGCAGCAGCTCTGTGCTACTGCACGCTGTTTTTCCAGTGCAGCACTGCAGCTCCAGTCACAAGGAGCTTGCTGCAGAGCGAGATGAGATTGCTCCAAGAGAGAGCCTCCTTCATCAGTGAGGAGGAGGAGGACAGACACAACGTGAGGGTCAAGAGGAGTTCAAGGAAGATCCATGACTATACCTGGACTGCCTTCACCAAATCCAACCTGAGAGGTAGCTGGACTGAGCAGAAGTGCAACATCACTGGGAGCTGCTTGACAGTGTCGCCTCTCTGGTGCAACAATGAACTCCAGAAGAAGATGTTTTGTTCACAAGAAGGCTGTAAGTTGAGATGCATGCAATACTTGGAACTAACTTACATACATGTATATATATATATACAAGCACAAATTCTATTGTGGTCATGGTTGCTGCAAGCAATTAGTTAATGTAATATCAAAAGTGACTACAGACTCTATCTAATTGTGTTACTCACTCACTCACTCACTGCAGATGAAGATGGTCTATCCCACTGCAATCTGACCTTCGAACTGGTAGTGGAGGACACCAGCGCAACGATTCACGGTCTGGACATCAACCTCTACAAGAAAGAGGAGAATTATGGCCCCACAGAGTACAATATGTTCCTGGTGTCAGATGTTGGAGGCAACATAGATACCATAAGTGAGAGGACGATGCATTCAAACTGCAGTGGCTGGCAAACCTTTCACATCGAGGAGAAGAAAGTAAACGAAATACGACAGCAAGTTAGGTCTTTGCATTCCGATGTGGACAGCCTCAACGTGACCATCATCGTCATTGGATTTGCAATAGACACAGAACACACAGACGAGACAAGAGGCCTCTCTTGTGAGGAGATTGCCTCGCTGTTTGTCCTCGATACAACACCAGTGGTATCTTCAAAGAGGGACTCAAACTCTGAAGACATAGATGATAATGCCAGTGCTGTTGAGACCATGAATAAAGACGCACAAGCTAAAACCAAACCAACAGGTTCAGGAGAAAATGCCTCTAGTAGCGAAACGCCCGTTCAAAACTTAAACAACGATGCATCAAATGTTGAAGAGAGTGAAGAACTGGAGGAGATTCTAGACCTTGACATCTTTGTACCGCTTGCTACGCTCTTTACTAAAGAAAGTTTTGACATATTTTCGTGGCTGAGAGGAAGAAGAGAGGTGTCTATGATCTCACACACCAGCGATCACGATCCACTGCCGACCACTTCCAGCGACCTTTGCGAACTCCAAGAGAGGAGTGTGTCGTTTGAAGACCCAACCATATTAGCCCCGACCTCCTTTAAGCAAGGTTACTGCATGACACCCCCTTCGCTGAGCAGCAAAGGAAAGTGGTGTGTTCCTTCAAGTTTCGAGAGCCTGTACGTACTAAGATCACCTCAGACAACACACATAAACCTCGAACTAATACCAGACATGATTGTCACTGGCTGTACCCCGTCCTGCCAACTGACAGACAGAGAGGTGGTCCTTGAAGACTACTTCAACACCTCCATCATTCTACTACCCCACAGTGTCAACATACGCCAATGCCTCCTCACATCAGGGGACGATGAACGGTTCCAATGTGTGCCAGACACCTACGAAGGTTTGGACGTCCTACTGCGAATTGATAATCGATTGAAAATTGACCGTCTATCAAACCTAGTCATCGACAGCTGCAGGGTGATCGCAAGAGACACCAAACTTCCGTTTCTCGTCGAGAGCAAAGAGACTAACTCAACTACCATCATTCCACCGAAAGATATGGAGGAAGACAAAGATGACGAAGAGGTTGAAAAGACGACAGCCATTACAGCCACAACGGACAAACATCATCATCCCGACAACAGTGTCTGCGAGCTACAAAACAAGATGATCGACTTGCAAGAGATCTATCCTTCCATCATCACACCGCGATATGCCAACGTCAGAGAGTGTGTCGTATCAGAAAATGCAGACAACAGAGAGAGTGTCCAGTGCACGGCAGCCACATACACACCGCTGGAAGTGGTGGTGCAAAATAGCTTGGAGCAGTTGCAAGTAGAACTCCTCCCGAGTGTGGTAGTGAGTAGCTGCAAAATGACAGCAATTCCCACCCCAGAGGAAAGCCCCACTGAAAAGAGCAAGGTCAATGATGGAGTAACGAAGATGAAGACTACTTCAACACCTCCATCATTCTACTACCCCACAGTGTCAACATACGCCAATGCCTCCTCACATCAGGGGACGATGAACGGTTCCAATGTGTGCCAGACACCTACGAAGGTTTGGACGTCCTACTGCGAATTGATAATCGATTGAAAATTGACCGTCTATCAAACCTAGTCATCGACAGCTGCAGGGTGATCGCAAGAGACACCAAACTTCCGTTTCTCGTCGAGAGCAAAGAGACTAACTCAACTACCATCATTCCACCGAAAGATATGGAGGAAGACAAAGATGACGAAGAGGTTGAAAAGACGACAGCCATTACAGCCACAACGGACAAACATCATCATCCCGACAACAGTGTCTGCGAGCTACAAAACAAGATGATCGACTTGCAAGAGATCTATCCTTCCATCATCACACCGCGATATGCCAACGTCAGAGAGTGTGTCGTATCAGAAAATGCAGACAACAGAGAGAGTGTCCAGTGCACGGCAGCCACATACACACCGCTGGAAGTGGTGGTGCAAAATAGCTTGGAGCAGTTGCAAGTAGAACTCCTCCCGAGTGTGGTAGTGAGTAGCTGCAAAATGACAGCAATTCCCACCCCAGAGGAAAGCCCCACTGAAAAGAGCAAGGTCAATGATGGAGTAACGAAGAAAGAGAGTGAGGATGCAAATGGGGTGCAAGCTGAGAGGCCTAGTCCTAGCACCGTTACTTGCGAACTCCAAGACAGAGTCGTCAATGTGGCAGAGTATCTGAGAAATAGTACAATTATTGAACCAAAAACCTTCAACATCCGTCAATGTTCACCCTCCCCTGTCACTAGCAGTCAATGTGTGCCGTGTGAGCCTGTCTATGCGAGACTAGAAGTACTCCATCAAGTATACAATGCTACTCTGAACTTAAACGAGACATTCTTTAGAGCAATACCAAATGTTGTGGTGAGGGAGTGCAGACGGAACCCAGATTGCTGATCATTATCAGACGACTCTTTGACATTTTAACATGAATTTCTATAAAGAAAGCAATTACAATGACAGAACTATTACAATTCAATATACATGTTTGCTATAACAAAAAATCAAGTAAAATTCATTTTCCCCTTGTTATTGCACACACATACACACGTACATAGATACCTGCCTTAATAATATAACATATTCATGTATAATTTATATAAGCACTGGTTGCTTACAATATACTGATTTCTAATTCCAAAATATAAATTATTGAGAGATTTTAGATCTTAAAATTCAATTTCAACGGCAGCATGAAATCATACCATACTATTAAAAAAATTAGAAATAGTATCACAAATTCCTCATATAACTTCATGCTCGTCAACTGCCTTTCACACACAAACTATGCACCACGAAAAACAATTTTACCGATCGGCTAGCCTGGATTAGATTGGTACACAAATAGGTCCTCGGAGTGAGCCCGTGGGTAATGGGAGGGCCAACGCTAATGGAAGCGAACACGTAAAGGAAATTTCAGAGAGCAAGCAATGCCGTGATTGTGGATGTCTTGACATTTGTATCATAGATACAACACACACCCCAAAATGGTTAAAGTATGTTTTGCCAAAAAAACACACAACAAAGATTATGTAAAACTGCATAAGAGGAGCTATTGCATTACGTACGTCAGCTATGACTAATATTTACACAGCTAGCTGCTACAATTCCACAGTTTCTTTGAAGCTATTGTAGTGACATATATGGAAACAAAAAGTCATGGACTATATATAATGTACAATGGGGTGACTGCTTGAGGCTAAGTACTTACACTAAGTGGACTGATCTCGTGGAACTTAAAAGGAGGCATTTCATTCAATAAACAAAGTCTGCAGGAACCATGTAAGTACTTCCTAGAGACAACATAGTCACCTCAGCAGCCACAAAAATTCAATCACTCAGGGGCATCCCACTCAATTTCCCAAATTAATCAAGGAACTGCACAAGACTTCAACTGTATTATTTATGCATGATAATGAATGGCTCACAATACAATAGACACGTAAACCAATGAACACATTCACCACAATGAAGACAAGGATCGCCACAAATCTCCTTTCATCTCCTCCAGTCTCCCCCACACAACTTCCACAGTCTGGACAGCCACACAGAGACAGCTCACAGCGTGGTAGACAGCATGCAAGAGCTAAGGCAGCAATACTGGCAACAAAAAAACCATAGAAACTATATTGCTGCAATGAAGATGGTCCTAGAGACACATACACACCTAACTTCACATGCATAGTGTGACCATGAATACACATATTAATCTGGCGTCCTTTACCAAATATATGGACATCTGCATGTACAAGCTAAAATTTCTTTGTAGAGTTTACTGTTGATGCATGCATGCATGTGGGAAGATATACAGAGGTCACATGAGGTCAACATGCAGAACTGTCGTGGCCAGGCATAATGAAATTTCTTAGAATGGAGACCTTTTTAGACAAGTGGTGCATGTAATAGAGTACGGCACACTCCAGGCTGGTTCACACACATGTATGATTTGTCTGGCACACACACACACACCGCTCCAGACCAGATGTTTGGTTGCATCACATCCTTTGTGCTCGAACCTCAAACACTCGACTAATAAAATGCACACAAACACAAAATTGGCATTGTGTAACGGCCTTCTATGTAAACATTTTTATGAGATGAAACAACTTAATTGTATGCCACTACTCAAAGTGGATTAAGTCTACCACACTTGGTTTGGAAGGAGTCTAATCTAGGCAACCTCAAAACCTGGACACACTGCCTTATATAAAGGACACAAGAGAGACAGCACTGCATTCAAATCGACTTGAATTCTACTATTGACAAAGTCATCTGCAGCATTTTAACAATGAGTATGGCATCACTTCAACTGCTCCTTATTGCAGCAGCTCTGTGCTACTGCACGCTGTTGTTTCAGTGCAGCACTGCAGCTCCAGTCGCAAGGAGCTTGCTGCAGAGCGAGATGAGATTGCTCCAAGAGAGAGCCAAGGATCGACACAATCTGAGACAGATGCGAAGTGTGTCGTGGAATGGAGCAGCACAAAACAACTACTCGAGCACAGTCTTTAAGAAATTTACACAAGAGTGGAAGAACAACAATTGCACGAGTGTGGACAACTGTGGTGGCACAGTGTCACGACACTGGTGCAACAGCACCCTGCAGAAGAAGATGTACTGCTCCCAGGATGATCGTAAGTTTGATGGTTTAAAGCTTCTTGCATGCATAATAATTTCATGCTGCATGAAAATAAGAATAGATGCATACATGTCTCCTCAGTACTGCATGCATGTCCAATTGAATGAATTCATTGCAGCCTCTGTGCTTATATTTGTCCATGTACAGACATCAATGACCCTATACTGGGAGCTTGTCACATTACTTTCCAACTCGACGTTGAAGAAAGAACGGCACAAGTTGCAGGACTGGATCTGTCCCTATTCAAAAAAATCGAAGACTCGCTCACTAACACCTTCTATTATATCTACATAGTCTACGAACGGTTTGCAAACCACTATGAAGTTGGCGGGGCGAGGGTCATCCACTCTGGCTGCAGTGGCTGGCAAACATTTCACATCAACCCGATCAAAAAAATCTTGGACTTTTCCGAAAAGAAAGAACAAAACATCACACTCATTCTCGCAGGTCAAAAAGAAATAGGCGGATATATTTATCCAATGAAGTGTGAAGATGTTTCGTCTCTGTTTGTCCTCGATCAAAAGGTGGTTGTACCTCAAGACTCAAATGCCATCGTACAGAGAGAGGAAGACAGGAGTCAGTCTAGGAGCAACGAGGAGGAAGAAACGAAGGAAGGAAGTGCAGCAAACGATTTCTCAGGAGATCATGGTGAAAGGAAGAACAATAAAACAGAAGCAGCAACAACGGAGGAACAAAGCAAGCCTGTTTTACTCGTTCCTATAATCACTAGTTTTGTCGCTGGAGAGAGAATTCCATTTAGATTTAGAAGGAATGCAGAAGACTCTGCTAATATGAGTGACGCATTCAAAGCTAACTATACAATGGAAGAGGAGACAGAGAAAGAAGACATGGAACAATCACCACCTAGTGACACTAAAGTCACTTGTGAACTCCAAGACAGAGTCGTCAATATGACAGAGTATCTGAGAAACGATAAAGTTATTGCACCAAAAACCTTCAACATTCGTCAATGTTCACCCTCCCCTGTCACTAGCAGTCAGTGTGTGCAGTGTGAGCCAGTCTACGGGAGACTAGAGGTGCTCTATCGGCTGTACAATCCCACCTCAAACCGATACCAAACAGTCATCACTGTAATACCAGGTGTGGCAGTAACAGGCTGCAGAGAACAGCGCTCATCCTGCTAATAAATAAGCATCGATTTATTTTATAGACTTTCAAGCCATATATACAGAAGCTTTATAAAATAATATATTAAGCAAATATACTACCATTGCTATCAATATTTGTACTATGCATTCAATGCTATAAATTATCAGCTGTTAAAATAAACAGTTTCAGCAATAAAATTATAATTATTATTATTAACAAAATCGTATTATGCTGCTTGCAAGGCACCAGCAATTAAAGGCATGCAAAGAGAAAAAAGAGAATTGAAGATGACCTTCATGAGCTCATGGCATATGTTTACTACAAAGAGGGGAGATGACCTCACTGAATTGTCTGGCTGAGGTTGAGTGTACAGGCCACACTGGGAAATTAATGGCCAGGTTAATATTCTAATCTGCCACTACTCTTGCATGGGTTTACAATGACTGAGTAGTATATGCACATTGAGAAACCAAGACACGTGTCCACTACAGAGCACAATGATGTTAGCATACACACACACAAACATACACACCATTGCACACAATCCACAAAAGTACCAATGAATGCCTGCTGAGTGTTGGTGAAACGTACAGTCTTAAAGCTCAAAGCCAATACATGTGTATATACATGCTAGAATCTTTTCTTAGGTTTAGAAAAAACAAAAAAAGAACACCACTCATCACTCTTAGCAACTAAAATTAAAGTTAAAAAATGCTCCAATTAACTTGTTACACTACAATTTGAGGACTGGAAAGCACCACAAGTTAACCAGTGATTACATTAGCGCAGACACTTGGGCAGACAATGAAGCAGCCTGGTTGAAAATCTATTATCAGCAGCCGAATCTGTTGATAGTGTCCCAGCAGGTATACAAAGTCTCACTGAAAAAAGAATATTACAGAAACAGCACTCACACACACAATAAAAATTATTTTTAATTTCTGAGTGGGAAATCAAAATCACCATTTTAGCCAGGAGACTGGATTGCCCAGACTGGACTGGACAGAAACCACATTCAAAGCATTATCATAATTGACTTGTCTAGTTAGACCCTCAGCACCCATTCATGCACAGAGCCCACCCACAGCTCATCCGCTCACACCATTGATGAATCACACAAAAGATAATCATGCAAGACCACCCAGGAAAGAGTCAAGAAACACCCTGGTGGGCGGGGGAGGGGGAACATTACGTATTTCTCAGACCTCACCCAGTCTCTACTAAGTCTTGAAGGAACCTGACCTCATGACAGACAACAAAGCCAATTGGTAACACACATGTTTATACTCAAGCCACCAGCTTTGGAAGCTGCGGCCATGAAATGGCTCCGATAACGAGAAATCTAAAAACCAATTTTCCTCGTTTTCCTCTTTGTAGTTGCAGCCACCAACCAGGTGGGCATTCCACGTGTGTGTACACACAGGCCTGGCAGTTGTAATTGGTGCTTTTTCACAGGGAAAAATAAAAATCCGATTTACTCTTTTCATTGAGGTAGGCATCTACAAGGGACATTTGATCTCCACAACATAAGAGCAATTTGTCCAGCACCTGTGATACTGTGGAGCGGTAATGTCTAGACTCTTTTAACTCTTAGCTTCCCCTGCGGTCAACCAGAGCAGCCGCTATAAACAAGTGCCTGAAGTCTCAACTTCGAAGCGACTCCTTTCATCACAGATGAATAAAACCCACAATAAACGAAATGTCCCCAACACGTGTACACATTGTACATTACCAACAATACAATAGCTTTTACACCCATGTTCAGGTGCACAGCCTGTCATTCACACAATGTCATGCTTACGTTCATAAGAAGAGCTGGGCGCTGGCTTGAGAGCAAGGATATAAACAGGCACACGATATTATTCAATGGCACTGATATTCAATGTGTTGGAATATTCATTCACAAACCAACTGACCTGACGTTTCTCTTCTCTCTTTCCTCCGTTGTGAGATAGCCTCCAGGATCTGTCTGAAGAGGCAGTGCTGGGGTGTGGAGTCTGAGCTGGGAGGGAGGGTGGCTGGAGTGAGGACAGTCCCACTAACAGCAGAGAGGAAGGAGCAATGTCCTACAGACATAGTCACTGAGTCTATATGGGAAAATTTGTAAACAAGAAACACAAAGGCAACATTTGCTGCATCTAGCTATAAATTTGCATACCCTTTTATTTTTTCTTTACATTTCAACCCAACCTGAACAAAAACAGTATATGCGCTACATGCCTCTAGGTAAATGAATATGGCCCAGCTAACAATAATTTCATCCTTGTAAATTTCTTGGTTCAAATTTACATACCTCAAGCCTCAAGTCATCAGAAACAGCTGACCATCTTCTTCAATTTTGCCGCGGAAACGTTATTTCCTGACGTGACGTCATTGAGAATCGTTATGACGTCATATTGAATCACGTTTCCACAACAGGTATGCCGTTTGTAAATATTGTGTCTCTAAACTCGTAGCAGGCGACACAGCAGTCATGGCGGCCACGGAAAGCCCGAAGAAATCATTTTGGAAGAAAGGCAACAACACCAAGCTACCTGGAAGGTCAGACATCACACAATAGAGTAATGTACAGAGAGGGCTTGTTCTAATTAACGCCCACCATGGCGTATCCTCCCTTGAAAACATATCTGTTCTGCTACAGACCTCAGCCTGTGTACAGAGTGCAGCAGGAGAGTGCAGTGGAGCACGGGACACAGTCAGGGGGTCAACCACAGCACCATGGGTGAGTTGGAAGAGGGGCTGATAGACATAGATGTGTGCACTGCATGTTGCATGGCTGTGTGTATGTTGATATGTGGATTGAAGTAGGATGTAAGATTAATGATGCATTAGCATTTTAAGCTGCTCGAATGTGTGAGTGTATCACTTTGTGTAAGTGAGTGGTTACATAGTTAATTGTGTATACAAATATTCCTGTGTACCCAATAGAGTAGCACACACACACACACACACACACACACATACACACACACACACACTCAGTGCTGGTTCTCAAGCAGCCAGACCGAGAAGCAAGACGTTTGAAGAGTACAAGAAGGAGACTGATGATGTCTGGGATGACAAAGAAGAGGATTTCTCCGACCTCTCTCTCCCTACGGAGCTGGAGTTCCCCCCTGAGGGGGAGGGGCCAGTAGCCGGGGGAGGAGGGGGGAGACCGAGGACCAACTCCAAGGGAAAGGGAAAGAGTAAGCAACAATATCCAAGTTATTTATGTGAATGACAAATTCATGGTTGTGGACTGTTTCTGTTTATACTTGTGGTATGTTGGATTTCTCTTTTTAGCATTGTTATTGTTTAATTTTGTATGTCTATTGTTTGAATTTCCTGTTTTGTTTAATTTGTTTTTTTCCCCTTCTATTTTTGTGAATGTTAACACACACTCACAAAAGAGTACCTGTACTCTTTGCACTCATAGTAGTGTTCCTGTGGTTCTTCATTTCATTCCCTCGCTCTCTTCAGGTGATCTCAAGACGTTCTTCACTGATGTCGTGAAGGCCAAGGCCTCTCCTAAGCTGCGCCTGAGGTCACACTCTGATCGTGCCAAGACTGACTCGCCTCTTTCTGAGCATGCCCAGAGGACGTTTGGTGAGAGGGGGGTATTAGGATTGACTGTATATATAGATCAGAGAGGATTTTTTTTTCCTGCTAAAATAAATCACATCTCTCTCTCTCTCTCTCTCTCTCTCTCTCTCTCTCTCTCTCTCTCTCTCTCTCTCTGACCAGGTGAAGGTCTTCGTGAACGTAGTCCTGACATGTTTGACCCTCCGGATAGGGAGACAATGAAACTACAGAAGTTTGGTAAACTCCTCGCGGGACCAAACACCGACCTTGGTGAGTGTGCTAGCTAATTAGCAGGGGGTTACTCCTCCACTACAGTCATACTACACACACACATTCTCCTGCCATTATTGCCCATCATATGATGCCACAGATGAGCTCCGTAAGTTGAGTTGGTCAGGGATACCTCCTCCAGTCAGGACCACCACCTGGCAGCTGCTGTGTGTGAGTTGAACTGATACAATGTACATCATCTCCTAGTAGACACCCGCACATACACACACACACACACTCACACACACACACACACACACACACACACACACACACACTGTGTACTATCAGTATGTGTCTACTTCTGGATCAGCAGAAAATATTGCTGACTCAGCATTCCTATAATTACTTGCTTACAATCTTTTCTGATATGTAATCAGAGAAATGGACCCACACCTAGGCACACACACACACTCACACACACACACACACACACACACACTCACACCCTCACTCATACCCCCTCAGGGTTACCTCCCCGCCAACATTGACCGGAGAGAGGAGACCTTGCAGAGAAAGAGACAGGAATATCGTAACTTCATTGACCAATACTACCACATGCGCACCGACCCACTTCACATACAAACTTTCAAACAAGTATGCAGTATATTATTACATCACTATGACATAATCTTCAAATCTAAAACCGATGACATCATCATTACATCATTGCAGATTGCCATCGATGTTCCCAGAATGAACCCAGACATCAAGCTCTTCCAACAGCAGATAGTCCAGGAGTGTTTCCAGCGGATACTCTTCATCTGGTCCATGAGGCACCCGGCCAGTGGCTACGTCCAGGGGATCAACGACCTTGTCACACCTTTCTTCATCGTCTTCCTCTCCTACTACATCTGTGAGTGTAGCTGCATACACACACACACCAAGCTGCACACATATGTATGGCTATATACATGCAGGAATCTGTGAATAGCTTGTCCTTGCTCTTGAACTAAACTTCTATGAATCGTGATCGATAATTCTTGTATACAGTACATTCCAACCACATAATACACATAGATTTTTGTGAAAAGCTTGTTGATTTTTTTGAGTCCTCAAATCATTAATTTCGTGATGGTGTCTGCTGGGTGGTTATATACCTGAGTATATCATTGCACACACACACACACACACACACACCCTCTCTCTCTCTCTCTCTCTCTCTCTCTCTCTCTCTCTCTCTCTCTCTCTCTGTAGCTGGAGATAAGAATCCTGAAACTTACGATCTCTCAAAGCTCCAACAAGAAATCTTACAAATGATCGAGGCCGACAGTTTTTGGTGTATGCAGAAACTGCTCGAAGGTATTCAAGACAACTATACCTTGGCTCAGCCCGGGGTCCAAACCAAGATAATGGCCCTCAAAGACCTCATGAAGAGAATTAATGGTACAAAGTCAAAATAGATATTGATACTGATATTGATATTGATATTGATACTGATACTGATTTTGTGATTCTATGATTTCAGCCCAGCTGGATGAGCACCTCAGAGTCAACTCAGTGGAGTACATCCAGTTTGCCTTCAGATGGATGAACAACCTCCTCATGAGGGAATTCCCCCTGAGATGTGTCATACGACTGTGGGACTCCTACCTGGTCAGTTCAACCACAGTTGGGGGGAGTGCTAGTGTGTGTGTGTTGTGACATTGGTGTGATGGTCTCTTGTTTCAGTCGGAGAGAGATGGGTTCGCCATCTTCCACGTCTATGTGTGCGCTGCTCTCTTGGCTCGGTTTTCAAAACAAATACAAAAAGGAAAAGATTTTCAGGTATTTAGAACAACCATACAATACAATAATTTTTTACAAACTTCATACTAGTTGTGCTGTATATTGGTAATAAGAAAGCTAAGACGATCATTTCTAAGATATTTTGGTTCTAATTCAGTGTGTGTAATAAACCTATAATTTCCCCATGGTATCTTACTCTCTCCTTCCGTGACTCTACCAGCCATTTCATTAGGTGTGTCATCTTTGTATGTAATCACATCAGTGTAGTGGTGTGCTTCTTCTTCCTGGTCCAATAGTTGGACAGTCATGCAGCCTCGAAATGGCCACTTCAGTTGACCATCAAATTTTCCTTTCATTAAAATAAGAAAGACTGCAACATGTGTTCCTGCTCCGATATTAGAGCCGTTGGCATAAACAAGTAGTCGAAAACGGTAGCCATCGGAATGTGTATAAAATGGAGAGGATTCCCATTTAGTATTCTTTCTTTTGTGCTGCTTGAATTTCTCCATGGTAAAATATCGAGGTATTGCTGAACCATGTGTATCCACAGTCAGTTTTCTCTTGTCTTCTCTAGTCAGATGTAATTTTAACAGTTTCTCTTCCATTTTTTCTATTCTTGTATGGAAATCCTGTAGAGTAGTTTGTTGTTGGTGTTTAAGTGTTTCATTTTCTGTCTCTAGTTTGGTCACTTTCCTTTGAAGTTCTGTTAGCAATCCTCTCTGATTAGCTTCTAGTTTGGAGTAGCTGGCTGCTTGTAGAGATGTGTGAGTGACCAAGTTCTCTTTGAGATGAGCTGGCATATCTTTACGAGGTAGTTTCACATCACATCCAACATGGTGGAAGTCACAGGCAATAACTGTCTCGGGACAGTCTTTAGTGATGTGGTTCTTAAGATCCTGATGTTGAGGGCGTGTGCCACATTTATTGGGACATTCTTCTGGGTGGTAGCCACACACAGGCCAGTGATTGTTCAGGACATCTTCATAGTGAGACTCATAGCTGTGACAATACTCACAGCTGAATGGACGTTTGTCACAGTCTTTAGTTTGATGGCCAGCAATGTCGTAACGTTTGATCAACTTAGAGCAGTAGATGCACTCAATCTCACTGTAGTCACACCCCTCTAGCTGTTTGTCAGGTTGTGGAGACAAATTGAGGTGATTGTCAAGCTGGCCTAGCTCCCCCTTCCACTCACAGCCTTCCTGTTTGTGTGAGCAGTAGACTTGAAACTCATAGAGAGAGCGTTCAAGTCCTTTGTTGTGGAAAATAACAAAGTTCTCTTTCTTACATGTTGGACAAGGCTTGTTGTCAGTTTTGACTCTCTCAATACAAACTCTACAGAAGCTGTTTCCACAGCTAGGAGCTTGGTAGGGCTCTCTAAGGATTTGTAGACACACAGGACACTTTGACTGGATTGCTTTTGGTGGCTTTTCAACAAATTCACACTGAAAACCACCTTTTCTTGAACTGCTCTGTTGAGTTGCCATCTTTGTGGTGGTTCAGTACAAATGAACATCATGTGACCATGATTATCATTTTAATTATTGATGAATAATTTTATTATGGGTACACCCACTTTGGTTGTGTAGACTGTTTACTTGTAAACTGTTTGTGATAATGTTTTGTGACAATAATTGCACTCCTGTCTTCTCCTGTAAAGCTACCATAACACAGTTGTATATGCTTGCCCTCAAAGGACAACAAGTCCTATAATGCATCTTCATGGTACATATATATCTATGTATTGCTAATCCTTCCCTTGTAAATCACATTGTTGGCACTAAACTGCCAATAATTGCAAACACGCACGCACGCGCGCACGCACACACACACACACACACACACACACACACACACACACACACACACACACACACACACCATGCCAGGAAATAATGCTGTTCTTACAAAACCTCCCCACATCAAATTGGAAGAATGATGACATTGAACTTCTCTTAGCAGAAGCCTTCAAACTAAAGTTCATGTTTGCAGATGCCCCAGGCCATTTGACAGTGGTTAGAACTGCATGAGGAGGTAGCTATATAGTTTGTGTCCATTTTCCTTTATTTGGAGAATAATATTGTTGCTTTTTTGGGACATTTTCAGGTTCCTATTAATTTTTTGTTTGTGTATTAACTGTAAGGTTTTTTTTGTTTGTTTTGTTGCAATTCTTTAATGCACAACCTTCATGTATTGAATGTTCACATGTCATTGAATACACTGTCAAGACATACTTAGTCTAGTCTACAAAATTAATAGTAACTGTTATGGAGAATTCTGGTTCATAGTAGTGATACACGTAAGGCTCCTGAAAATGAGCACCTCAGTGGGCAACTCAGCTGATCATGAAGTCATTCATTTTGCCTTCAGATGGATCGTGGAAGGAATTACCTTAATCCCTCTTAGATATGTTACGATCACACGACTGTGGGACTCCTATATACCTGGTCAGTTCAACGACAAGCCAGAGGTTGAGGGATACTAATGCATATTGTTAGATCGAGAGATGGATTTGCTCTCTTCCATGATTTATATATGTCTATACATGTGTGCACGTACTTGGTAGGGCTCTCAAATGACTAACAAACACACAGGACACTGCCTGGATAGTATCAGGTGGTCTCTCTATGAACTCACAGGAATAACCTTGGGATGGAGTGTTCCTGGAAGCTGCCATCTTTCTTATGAAGAACACACATTCAGTTAAGTATAATAATTATTTTTGTGCTTACATCCACAACACACAAAGATGAGTCTCCAAGTGATTCAACTTAGTGGGTTGTCTCAGCTAGAGTGACAGTGGTACAGTCTCACACTGACAGTGAAGAGAGAGACACAACAACAGGAGCAGCAGAGCAGCACTGACTGAACCAACTGCAACTTGCAATTGAGGAGACAAGGAAGATATCATGTGATTGTCCTCACGACCATGACATAAATTATTTGTATGATGCAGAACACATGTGTGACAATGTCATGTTGACACCCACTTATTATTTTAGTACGTATGTTTGAAGTTATAAAAATATTGTTCATTAATTATGTATTATGGAATCTTCACATGTCAGCAGTCTCCAGGAGCTCCACAGCCTTGCTTGAATTGCGAGCATTTCTGGCCACATCCAGCGCTGTGTGAGTGAGTGCATGGGTCATACAAATATGTCATCATGGCACTGTGTATATACCCGGCCATATGGTATGTACTGATCAGTCACAAGTACATTAAGACTTCTTCAATGCTCATATTATAGTAATAATAATATAGACTATAATATTATGTAAGGACTGACCAGTTCTTCCATGCTTATCTCTTCTAGTTGGATCAGCACCATGTCTTAGCAACAGTGAGATGGCATCAGCCTGGCCTTCCTGGCAAATAGAAAGAAAAATGTGCAATTCCATAGAATTGGTTATTCAAATCTTCATTGCTGTACTTTTTCATAGCTGAAGCTTGATATACTAAGCCTGACCTTAGCAGCATAGTGCAGTGGTGTGATGGAGTTGACACTGGCTCCTCTGTTTACATCAGCACCATGGCTCACAAGATAGTCCAGTGTCTTGGTGGAGTTGGCCTGAGCGGCATGGTGGATGGCCTGCCTCCCCAGGCTGTCCTCTCTCTCCAGGTGGCAGTGGTAGTCGTGGAGGAGGAACTGTGTCGTGGGCAGATGGTCCCCACGGGCAGCGTCCATGAGGGGGGTCACACCACAGCTGTCCTTGGAGTCAGGGTCAAAGGTGCATCTGTACAGATAGAGAGAAAAGAGACAGTAAGAAACAGCCATTTTTCATGAACCTGAACAACCTTAGCCATAGCCTATCAGTATGATAGTATAGTTGACAGACCTTTCTTTGAGGACCTTGATAGCATCAAGCTGTCCATGAAGAGCTGAAATGATCGAAATCAAAACGTTTCATGTCACACCAACTACCAAGTACACCATTATAGTATCATTCTTACACAGCTAGTGACTGACCCCCTACCTGCAGTGTGCAGTGGTGTTCTTCCATTCTTGCTCCTGGTGTCCCAGCACTCTGGGTCACTGTCCAGTAGAAAGCTGACAATATCGCAGTGGCCTTCTCGGCAAGCTATGTGAAATGAGTTCCAACCATCTTTGTTCTTCAGTGACAGTGAGGCACCATGATGGACCAATGTCTGGACTGTGACAAAACTATCTTTAGTGCAAGCCAACATTAATGGAGTCCTGTGAATGGATAATTTAGGGATTATGTAATGGTAATGTTATTGATAGAATAAGTGAATTTTTTTACCCACCAGTCAGCTCTCTTTATACAGTCGACACTTGCTCCCTCTTGAATAAGATATCGCACACACTCAACTTGTCCAAACTGAGCTGCTTCGTGAAGCGCCGTCTTTCCATCGCTATTGCTCTGGCTCAGAGGCACACCATAATCAGTGTGTATCTGCCTCAGTAGGTCCAGCTGCCCGTGTCTGGCAGCCACCAGGAGAGGGGTGTCTCCATGTCTGTTGGTGGCTGTCTGGAGGAGGTCCTCCAAGGAGCAGCTGGCGGGGAGGGGGATATGATGGCTCTCTGAGAGTCTGGAGACGTCGGGGAGGACTCCTTGTTGGATCTCACGGAGAAAGACGTTCACTAGCTCCACTGGAATGGGGTGCCTGCTCCTTGAAGTCATGGTGAGTCATATGTGGGTAAGGTGAGATCAGAATCATTTGCTATACATTGCTATTGCTAAATTCGAATATATATATATAGCTAGTTTGAAAGTCCACAATTAGTTTGCAATAAAATTACTGATAATAATTATAAATAGTATGAATAATAGAAATAAAGTTGTCAATGAACTGAATAATCAGAGTAACTGATAAAAATCTAGTAGCATAGAGAATCTGTTGAGCGTATAATAGTCTCCACACACTTCCTTCGGTTCAATAATGGTCAGGTTCTGTAGGTTTGTAACAAGTTCACTGTTATTAATATGACCGCCTTTTAAACCTTTGCTGACTTGCATTTAACTCTGAAATGCACTCTGTCATTGACGAGGTACTTTGCCTCAAGGTCGGTATTGCTGATGAACTTAGACATACCCCACGACTCATCATTCCTGTACCTCCCCATGACTCTATTGGTAATGGATTTGGGCGTGTTTTCATCCAAAGTGAAACTCATGGAATACGGCTTTACTCCTGTGCCTATGATCCGCACCATAACTTCACCTTCAAATGGCCACGTCAAGTTGGCATCGAATTCCCCTCTCATGAGATGAGCATGGATGGAGAGGTGAGTGTCGCTTTCATCAGCATTGACACAAATGCACAGCTTATAGCCTCCAGGATGAGTGTAGAAAGGAGGGGAGTACCATGGTGTGCCTCTACTCTTGCGCCTCTGATAGTCCGACATGATAAAGTCAACATAGCCATCGTTATAAGCTGGCAATCCAACATGCTTTTTGATCTGTCGTAGAGAATCGACCTCGTACTTGTTTGTGGTTTTGAGGGAACCAATCTGTTTTACAACCTGGAGATTCTTCGTTTTAAGCATTTTATTTTCCTTCTCCAGTTCACACACTTTCGTTTGAAGAGAAGTCAGTATTCCCATTTGGTGAGCTGATTGTAAAGACATGTGGGTGGCCAAGTTCTCTTTGAGGTGGGCTGGCATGTCTTTACGAGGTAGCTTCACATCACATCCAACATGGTGGAAGTCACAGGCAATAACTGTTTCGGGACAGTCTTTAGTGACATGGTTCTCAAGATCCTGACGTTTTAGAGTTGCACTACAATCATTGGGACATCTTACTGGGTGGTAGCCACACACAGGCCAGTGATTGTTGATGACATCTTCATAGTGAGACTCATAGCTGTGACAATACTCACAGCTGAATGGACGTTTGTCACAGTGTTCAGTTTGATGGGCAGCAATGTTAGAACGTTTGATCAACTCAGAGCAGTAGATGCACTCAATCTCACTGTAGTCACACCCCTCTAGCTGTTTGTCAGGTTGTGGAGACAAATTGAGGTGATTGTCAAGCTGGCCTAGCTCCCCCTTCCACTCACAACCTTCCTGTTTGTGTGAGCAGTAGACTTGAAACCCATAGAGAGAGCGTTCAAGTCCTTTGTTGTGGAAAAGAAGAAAGTTCTTTTGATTACAGATGGGGCAAGGTTTGTTGCCTTCAGCTTGTATCTTTTCAATGCAAACTCTACAGAAGCTGTTTCCACAGCAAGGAGCTTGGTAGGGCTCTCGAAGGATTTGCAAGCACACCAGGCACTCTGACTGGACAACTTCAGGTGGTCTTTCGATAAATTCACACAAGAATCCCTGCACAGCCATTTCGCCATCAACTTAACTTTGCAGCAGCTGGACTGGAATCCTCTGATCTGCATATCTGGTCTGGTGCGCGCCCATGGCGACTCTGAACACGTGAGACAATGAGTCACACTGCGCATGCGCATTACTAAGTCAGTTGAGACAAGACTGCGTACCCTACGTACGGGTACGTAGTCTCTAATATCTATGGTTGAGATAACTTGTGATACAAAAAACAAATTAAACACACTCTGGCACTCTTTAGACTTGAACATTCACACATTTAACTCTGAAACAGAGAGAGTCATCTTTGAGATAAGCTGGCAGTCTCTCATTTTGAAGGAAAGTGTCCTCACCCCACGCATCACCATTTCTATCTCTCCCAGTCACTCTATTGGCAGCTGAATTGTTCACTTCATCATCAAATGTAACAACATACTTGAAGTCCTCAGCCCCTTCATTTTGATCATTTTGATTGGCTAATACTAATACAATCTCGACGGAGCCACGAAATGGCCACTTGAGGTTATCGTCAAAAACACCTCTCATGAGGTAGACCCACACTGATATATGTGTTCCAGCACCATCAGTGCTTCCATTGGCATCCACAGAGATGCACAGTTTGTAGCCCCCATGGTGAGAGTAGAATGGAGGGGAACACCATTCAGCACTCTTCTTCTTGTGCTGTGCAAAGTTCATCATTTTGAACTCAATCTGGTCTTCAAGGGGGATGGGGATACCAGTGTGTTGGATGGTAGCATCGCTGAGCCGTCTCAAAGTTGCTATCTGTTCTTCAGCTTCTTGATTCTTATCCACATTGGCAGCTTTAAGCTCTGCAATCTCCTCTTCCAGTTGCTGATTTCTCTCAATGGCAGCTTTAACATCTTGTTCCATTTGTTGGTTTTTCTCAGTGTTGGTTTTAATTTCTTGTTCCATTTGTTGACTTTTTAACTCATTCTCTCGATGGGTTTTCTCACTGGCAGCTATAAGTACTGCAATCTCTTTTTCTAGTTGCTCACCGGCGTACTCTATTGGCAGCTGAATTGTTCACTTCATCATCAAATGTAACAACATACTTGAAGTCCTCAGCCCCTTCATTTTGATCATTTTGATTGGCTAATACTAATACAATCTCGACGGAGCCACGAAATGGCCACTTGAGGTTATCGTCAAAAACACCTCTCATGAGGTAGACCCACACTGATATATGTGTTCCAGCACCATCAGTGCTTCCATTGGCATCCACAGAGATGCACAGTTTGTAGCCCCCATGGTGAGAGTAGAATGGAGGGGAACACCATTCAGCACTCTTCTTCTTGTGCTGTGCAAAGTTCATCATTTTGAACTCAATCTGGTCTTCAAGGGGGATGGGGATACCAGTGTGTTGGATGGTAGCATCGCTGAGCCGTCTCAAAGTTGCTATCTGTTCTTCAGCTTCTTGATTCTTATCCACATTGGCAGCTTTAAGCTCTGCAATCTCCTCTTCCAGTTGCTGATTTCTCTCAATGGCAGCTTTAACATCTTGTTCCATTTGTTGGTTTTTCTCAGTGTTGGTTTTAATTTCTTGTTCCATTTGTTGACTTTTTAACTCATTCTCTCGATGGGTTTTCTCACTGGCAGCTATAAGTACTGCAATCTCTTTTTCTAGTTGCTCACCGGCGATTTTGATCTCATGTTCCAATTGTTGGCTTTTCTCATTGGCAGCATTGATCTCCTGCTCCATTTGTTGACTCTTTATTTCATTCTCTTGATGGATTTTCTCACCAGCAGCTTTAACCAGTCCAATCTCTTTTTCTAGTTGTTCATTTTTCTCACTGGTGGTTTTAATCTCCTGTTCCATTTGTTGACTTTCTTGATGTGTTTTCTCACTAAGCTCTGCAATCTCCTTTTCCAGTTGCTCATTTTTCTCACTGGTGGCTTTGATATCATGTTCCAATTGTCGGCTTTTTTCAGTGGCAGCTTTGATCTCCTGTTCCATTTGTTGACTTTCTTGATGGGTTTTCTCACTGGCAGCTCTAAGCTCTGCAATCTCCTTTTCCAGTTGCTCATTTTTCTCACTGGCGGCTTTGATCTCCTGCTCCATTTGTTGACCCTTTATCTCATTCTCTTGATGGACTTTCTCACTGGTGGCCTTAAGCAGCTCGATTTCCTTTTCCAGTTGCTCATTTTTCTCAGTGGTGGTTTTAATATCTTGTTCCATTTGTTGACTTTTTTCATTGGCAGCTTTGATCTTCTTTTCCAGTTGCTCATTTTTCTTAGTAGCAGTTTTGATCTCATCTTCCATTTGTTGGTTCCTCTCTGTAGTGACTTGGAGTGTGTCCATTTGTTCTTTGGTCTGTTGTTTGAGCATTTTATTGTCCTTCTCCAGTTGGTCCACCTTGGTTTGAACTGCAGCCAGTAATCCTGTTTGGTAAGTAACTTGTAGAGACATGTGGGTGACCAAGTTCTCTTTGAGATGGGCTGGTATTTCTTTACGAGGTAGCTCTACACCACATCCAACATGGTGGAAGCCACAGGCAATAACTGTCTCGGGACAGTCTTTATTGAGATGGTTATCAAGATCCTGACGTTGAGGGAATGTACCACACTCATTTGGACATCTTACTGGGTGGTAGTTACACACAGGCCAGTGATTGTTGATGACATCTTCATAGTGAGACTCATAGTTGTGACAATACTCACAGCTGAATGGACGTTTGTTGCAGTGTTCAATTTGATGGAACCCAATTCTTGGTCGTTTGATCAACTCAGAGCAGTAGATGCACTCTATTTTGCTATAGTCACACCCCTCTAGCTGTTTTTCAGGTTGTGGAGACAAATTGAGGTGCTTTTCAAGCTGGCCTAGCTCCCCCTTCCACTTACAACCTTCCTGTTTGTGTGAGCAGTAGACTTGAAACCCATAGAGAGAGAGTTGAAGTCCTTTGTTGTGGAAAATAACCAATTTCTTCTTATTGCAGGTTGGACAAGGCTTGTTGGCAGTTTCTATTCTTTCAATACAAACTCTACAGAAGCTCTTTCCACAGCAGGGAGCTTGGTAGGGCTCTCGAAGAATTAGTAGACACACAGGACACTCTGACTGAATAGCTTCTGGTGGTTTTTGAACAAACTCACAGGAAAATCCATGTTCACGAGGTTTGTCAGACTCTGATCCAGCTTTCACTGGGACTACACTGGAGTCGAGTTGCTGCTGACAAGGATCAGAACCAGTACCAGTAGCCATGTCAGCAGGAAGCCATATTCTGCAAGCATTGGTTTTACGGAATCCAGATGCAGTTTTACGTAACATTTGCAGAATGTTTTACGGAGCTTTAAATCTACCCACGTGGCCTAGACGTGGTGTTATTCAGGACGGTTTGGAGCTAAAATCGCTGCCAAAAGATGTCAGAGCTATGGACTGCCCTTCAAAACAACTCTCTGAAGTGCATCGACAGACTAAAGATTGCCTGTCATCTCTGGAAACATGAGTGTCGTCCTAACGACCGAAGGAGAGCGGGCATCCTTGTGAGATGGAACTGTGAAGAGATCTGTGCAGCTCACAGCAAGAAGAACAAGTCACCTCCACCGCTAGAGGTGTGCTCCAGCCTGTGGCAGCTGCTGTCGGTGATGTTGGAGAGCACAGCTTCATCTCTGCACCTGGAAACAGACTCATCATTGAACACTCACTTCTTTCAGGTAGATATGTCGACCTCTTACCAACCGTACCGACCACTATTTTTGTGCATCTCCATCTATTCTATAGAGCATGATGGAGGTGCTCTCGTGGCAAGATGGCAGCCAACTAGAGTGTGTGTTGCACGTACTAAAGTGTCTACAGCTCCTCCTGAATGGCCAGTCCTTACCATCAGTGCTGCACAAGTATGAAGTCACGGTCAGTGCATTGATGCATAAATAAGTGTTAATATCTATGAATTTTATTGCTTTAACTTTAAATATTGTTCTGTTTGTGTAGGTATCTCTTCTAGAATCTCTCCTCAAGTTTGGTGTGTGTCATATTCGCCATGACGACAGGGTCCTCCCCTCGTCCGGCCTCCCCCCATTGAGGTCCCTAATCCGCTATTACTCCTACCTCCAAGGCACACAGGGGAACCAGAAGAAGGTGTTCACCACAGCTTGTAGTCGGCTCCTCAAGCCAGGCCTAGCGCTGAGGAGAGAGCTGTTGGATCACCAACTGGAGAAGGTTGATGAAGTCACTGATATCGTCCAGTGTGTGGATGCTATCATTGCCACACTATTTACTAGGTCAGAAAGAAGTTATTGAGTTTACTCCTACAATAGTAGGTTAATCACTGTAGTACATATTTCTGTGTGTTTTATTTCCAGGGACCATCTGCCTGAGTTCTTGTCATCCCTGACTGCCCAATCCAGTGGCCCATCCTCTCAGAGACCAGCCAGGACAGCTGTCAGTTACACTAGGATGCTCTTTGAGACATTGGAGCAGCTGGCAAGGACCGAGAGAAGTAGCATTGTCAGTGGCATCTCTGTCATTTACAGCTCCTTCCTTGAGCAAAACAGGTAGGCCATACTCATTACCTCAGACTAGTGCTATAAGGCAGTTGTGTGGTTTATAAAATGTTCTCTTTTTGTTCATTTGTGTTTGTGTTCTTAGCAAGGAACAGAAGCTCGCAAAGAGTGTGGAATTCAAGTTCTTTTGTAAGATACTTCCTCTCTTGAACATTGGTGAACCACTGTCTATCCAACGAGGAGATGTTGCCATGGAGACAGACCAAGAATCCATCCCTAGGTCAGCTCTTAGGTCACTTTCAACATCATTTCTTCGCAACCTTCAGCTGCCACCCACCCCCGGCTGTGTGGAAGATGATGATGGCTCACTCACAGTATTGCCCTCTCTCTCCCAGTGCCTGGAGCTGCTTCATCAGTACAATGTCTATCAGGTAAATATATTCCATTATACAATACAGTTTTTGTTTGCTGACAAGTAGTATGAGAATTTCATAAAAATAAGCAGTAAAGGGATACTCATTGTGATAAAGTACGTTTCACTCACACCAGGCTGTTGAAGACGTGGCTAGTGGTAGTGAGCAGTATGAGTTGCTCAAAGAGATACTGGCTTCAGTCATGAAGAACGTGAACGCACAGTAAGTAGTAGTTTCCATATTGTCACGTCTGATTGTGTGCCAATGGTTGGATTGGTGTTCTGTACATGTCCTCAGAAATGTGCCTGCAGTGTTTAAGTGTTTGTCAACCATTTTAAAGTTGAACCACAACCTGGTGGAGCCATGGTTCCCTCTTGTTTGGCTCATAATATTCACTGGGAACCATGAACTATCTCGGAAGGTCAGTTAAAAGGTTCTTATATGATGTGTGCATTAATTATTTTGTGTGGTTTATTATTCATGTAGACAGAGCAGCTATGTAGAGACTGTATCTTGACCTACTCCAAACTGAGACAGGTTATTTGACTAGTTCACTTCAATAAAATTATTTGATGAAAACAACATTCTCTCATTCTCTTCAGCTTCCTGCTCTGTTTCACCTCTTCTTTGAAGCTCTTGACTTGTTGAGTGACTCTCTATTGGAGGAGGTTGAGATGGTTCCCCTCTCCCCCTCCCTCACACCCCCTGCCGAGGACCTCCTGGGTCACCAGCTGTCAACCCTCCCTCCCGGGCAGAGTCTGGAGGTACTGGAGTCCCTTAACAAACACATCACTGAGAGATACTTACCACGATGCAATGATGGTGGCACTCCAGCTAGATCTTCCAAGCTATCTCCTCCACAATATCGACCAGTCTCGACGCTGGAGAGAGCTGCAGATTTGGCTCAGGTTGTCTTGTCCCACATTCCCCCCAGCTGTTGGACTGGGAGGGGCAAGGAGAAGGCACTACTGCTCCTTCAGCAGTTGGCACATGACATCTGTCGTCCTCTTCTCAGCCAGGCTGCTGCTGATGTAAGCAAACAATCAGTGATCTATGACATTGTGTATGGTTAAGCCACATGATCAGTGTACCATATAATATAATATACCGTAGTGGCAAAATTTGGTGAATTGGCAAATTATTCTGCAAATTGCCAAATAATTATTAAAAATGACCAAAGAGTTTTATACGCAGGTATGTGCATATGAATAATGCAGCATGCAGAATTAAATCGCCAATCATACTTAGATGCAAGTTCGCCAATATAAGCCCGCCTGCTATACGGTAGGTATACCATTGACCTCTCACCTCTCACCTCTCACCTTTGTCCTCCAGGGGTTTAATGACTCCTTGGTGTCTTCCTCCCTGGTCGTGGCGACCGAGTGCTGCGAGTTGATGAATCGTATTCATGAGGAGTGTCCTCAGCTCTCTCTTCACCTGGACTGGCCGGTAAAACTGGTTTGGTTGGAAAACTCTCGACTGGTTGTGCCAGAGCAATGGATCTCTTTGAAGGACAGAAGTCAGCTGCCACAGAGAGGAGTCTATCTTCTGGTGGGTGAAGATCTTTGTCCATTTTCACTAGCTAATGCTCTGCCTGCTTTGTTTGAGCTCTGTGTGTGATGTGGTCCATTTCAGATCTGTTCATATTTGCCATGAAATTTCCTATAATGGTCTTTCATCTGTAGAAGAATCTGGCGGTATTTCATCTCAAGTTGGTAGCTGATTGTCCAGTGGGCGTATCTTCTCTTGTGGAGTTTCTCTTACAGCAAAACTCGCCATTGCTTCCCAGCTCAGTGTGGAGTGGCCAGGTGGGCTATTAGTGGGTGTGGTCTCAGACATATTGGGTGTATTGTTGCCATGCCAACCTGTATTGGCCTCATGCCATGTCTGTAGGTGTTAGCTGTGGACAGCAGTAACACCTCGGTGGCTGGGTGGGCTTTGGTTCTCTGTCAGCTGCCTTTCTTCTACGAGCACTGCACCACAGAGCAGCTGGGTGACATTGCTGGGGGTGTGGTCTCGGCACTGGTGGAGAGTGATGGTGTGATGGTGTGTAGGGGTGATGGTGTGACAGTGTGTGATGTCGTGGAGCAGTTCTTGGCATCAGAAGCGCTAATGGAGATGAGAGAATTACAACAGCTGTTGGTCATCAAGAGTGTTTCACTTTCAAAGAGTATTTTGAGGAAATCGTGAGTAGCCATACATGTAATGTAATGTGTACTTCTATTTTTTGCTCCATTGCCTGTGAGTTTTAATTGGCTATAGCGTGTGCAGGGAAAGATTGATAGATTGATGTGTGCAGAAAAATATTGTAAGGTTAGGCTCAGCGTTCAGACCATAATTCAAAGACCTTGAGGTCAACTAGATGTAAGATTTTCCCCCTTGATTCCCTGTGTGGACTAAGAGCCTTTATATAACACAGTTCTTTGACAGTTTCTGTCAATCTCTTGCCTAACTGTGGACACAAGGGTAAATACTTAACACTTGATTGTACCTCTCTCTCCTTCAGTTTATCCAAACCTCTCAAGAAATCCCTCAAGCTGTGTGAGAGAGGAGCTGATGGAGACACCCTCATCTCCTCACTCACAAATGTCCTTCATATCAACAGCTGCCATGTTTCTCAAGACCCCCTTCAACTGGGAAGACTGATGTCTGTCTTCAAGGTATGAACAAACAACACAGATTATTAGGCTCAATCCCAAGACAGATCGTAGTCCTAGACCAACCGGTACTAATCTCAGTTTATCATTCATTGTACGTATGTGTGTATGTGTGTGTGTGTGTGTGTGTGTGTGTGTGTGTGTGTGCGCGTGTGTGTGTAGGTATTGAGGGCTGTGACACTGAGTTCACTAAGTAGTGAGGTTCAAGTGAGAAGTTTGGTAGCCATTATTGTCTGGCATGTGGCAGCTGTTCACTCTCTGGTAAGTAATACACTTACACAAACCAATGACTCGTAGCCACACCCAGCTGGATACCTGTTCCTGCAAAAAAATAAATAAATAGAATAATAGAATAAATAAATAGAATAAAGGAACATTGACAAAGCCACTGTACGTCGATAAAATGATGTTCTTAATGCTGAGTATGCATATTTTGCAACTCTCGAATGAAGTAACAGCCGATTTATTCTGTAAATTTAGTAAATTTTAAAAAATTCCTTTGCAGTTGAACAGTGACACCCCAGCAGAGGAGCTCTCTCTCCAGCTTGAGGCTGTGGAGGAGCTGAACTATCTCCTGGTTTGGTCCATCTCTGCCTGCTGCAGGGAGGATGCCTCCTCTAAGGTGGGAAGAAAGAAGAGGAGACGTTCTCAGAGTGGGAGTCAAAGATGGCTGCTAGCGCTGGTGGACCTGCTTCTCCACTGGCACTACACTGCTATGACTGGTCCGACCAATATCATCACTTGGGAGGTAATTAATGAAGTAATGTTAGAGGATCATTTCATTCTCCTTTTAAATTCTTACTGTATACTGGAAACTGTGTACTGTATACTGTATACTGTATACTGTATACTGTATACTGTATACTGGGTACTGGGTACTGTATACTGGGTACTGTATACTGCATACTGCGTACTGTATACTGCATACTGCGTACTGTATACTGCATACTGCGTACTGTATACTGCATACTGCGTACTGGGTACTGCATACTGTATACTGGGTACTGTATACTGGGTACTGGGTACTGTATACTGTATACTGTATACTGTATACTGCATACTGGGTACTGGGTACTGCATACTGCGTACTGTATACTGCGTACTGCGTACTGTATACTGGGTACTGGGTACTGCATACTGCGTACTGTATACTGCGTACTGCGTACTGTATAACCCTTTCACTTGGAATTTGTTGTAAAAATGCACAAACTCTAAATTCTTAAATATGTCATCATTTTGGTTCTTCATTGTCGGCATGTCGGCACCGGATATATCCCATAGTGGATTTTGAAGTGGTCGGCACTCTGATGTATAATGGATTAAGTGGTTCGCCTTTGAACAAGCTTTGAAGTTTGCTTTCATCAACTTATTTTATTTTATTTTTTTTTCAAAAAAATATGAGCTTTACAGTAGTGTGTGTGATTGTGGGTTGATAAACAAAGACTCCTATGTGCATGCAACACTAGCACTTGCATTTCTGGGTGAATTCTGGGCGATCGAACTCGAGAGGTGCCTGCTGGCATCCATTGAAGGGGTGTGGTTGAGTTATGACGTAGACCAGTGATTGAAAACGTCACAACAGGGTTCAAGAGTTCATAATCTTGTGAATTTCGAGAGCGATCATAACCAGAAACGCCGATTTGCCGATTTCATCAAGCGAAAGGGATACTGCATACTGGGTACTGGGTACTGGGTACTGCATACTGGGTACTGGGTACTGGGTACTGTATACTGCATACTGCATACTGGGTACTGTATACTGCATACTGCATACTGGGTACTGGGTACTGCATACTGCGTACTGTATACTGCATACTGGGTACTGGGTACTGGGTACTGTATACTGCATACTGCATACTGGGTACTGCATACTGCATACTGGGTACTGGGTACTGCATACTGCGTACTGTATACTGCATACTGCGTACTGTATACTGCGTACTGCGTACTGTATACTGCATACTGGGTACTGGGTACTGGGTACTGGGTACTGCATACTGGGTACTGGGTACTGTATACTGCATACTGCATACTGGGTACTGCATACTGCATACTGGGTACTGTATTCTGCATACTGCATACTGTATACTGCATACTGCATACTGCATACTGCATACTGTATACTGCATACTGCATACTGCATACTGTATACTGCATACTGCATACTGCATACTGCATACTGCATACTGCATACTGCATACTGCATACTGCATACTGCGTACTGCATACTGTATACTGTATACTGTAGTCTTGTTCTTTTAATTCTTTATGATTATTGTTATAGACAGCAGGAAATGTTCAAGTCTCAAATTTAGTTGCTATGGAGATTTTATTCGGTACACGGATGAAATTTGGAGGGTATCCTGAAGATTTCTCGTCCAGGGTACAACCATTTTAGTCGGTAGTGATGGTGGTCACTTCTGATGGCCGTCTCTCTCTCTCTCTCTCTCTCTCTCTCTCTCTCTCTCCCTCTCTCTCTCTCTCTCTCTCTCTCTCTCTCTCTCTCTCTCTCTAGGTGTGTACCGATTTAACAAGTCAAAATGTGCTAACATCAGCGGTTGCAGAACAATGCTTATACATAATTACCAACGTCACTTGCAAGGTGAGCTAGCCACACCCACTTTTTAGAAATTAGACCACACCCACTTTCTTATGTAAATGACGCTTTCACTCCAGGTGTATCAGGTGACCACTGCTAAGCCAATCAAATCAGAGCTGTGTTTGTGCCTGAGGCGTCTCCATGAGGTGGTAGTGAGGACATTGGATGAGAGGAGCCATCTACCACCAGCCGGGGCCTCTCGGAGGGAGAAGGAGGGAGGGGTGTGTGGCAGCCACCCTCTCCTGGTGTCCACGCTAGCAACACTCACTCACTGCAGCATGGAGGGGTGGAGCCATACACCAAGGTACCCACCCATAACTATGATTGTGTGCAAATAGCACTGGGTATTGTAAGAAATATAAGACTTTGTATGAAAGTGTGTTTATTTTGTCCAGTTATATTATTTCCTCACTCAGGTTACTGAAGGTTGTCTCCTCTGTGTATGATGGTGTCAACTCTGAAATGGTCCTACTGATTGACGATAGAGACAGAGAGAGCCGCCATTATCAGATGGTACGTGAGTTTGTTACCTCCATTGATAGATGATGCTGTTCAAGTCATTGTTGATGATGTCACTATAGTTGTGTGCTATGGTGGATCTGCTCTCTCTCTCGGCTGTACTCCGATCCTTGGTGTCACATGACCCGGAAGAGGCACCCAAAAAGGAAACAGATGACGAGGAACCACAGTCATTCTCCCTCTCCGTAATGAACTCATGGCAGCAGCTCTGTCAAATGCTCACCTCCTTCTTCAAACATCTCAACAGTGTCTCTGAGGCTCTCCTCATCCTAGGCTGTGGCCGCCATTATTCTAGCAGTCCCTTACAATTGAACAGTCCATCTAGGTCTGGAGGGAGAGGAGTGAATGAAACACTGTCTGTCAAATTCTCTGAAGGTCTCTCTCTCTTGTTGACAGCTGCTAGCAAAGAAGAGATTGAACCTATCTTTGACCAGCTGCTGCAAATGGTGAGATGCTCCTGCCATTTCTTTACCTATGTTAAGTTTGTATGTGTTGTCTAGGAGACGAACTCCGTACCCGGTGCATGTGTGTTCTGCTATTGTTGGCAGCGTGTGTTGGACTGCAAGTTGTCCCAAGAGAAGAGGATGGTTTTGAGAGGCCATCTTTACAAGGTATGTATATGTCTGCACACAACTCATGCAGGATGTGGGTAAGTTTGTTTTGGCAAATATTTCTCTTCAGGTGCTGTTTGGCTGTCAATCTATAGCATGTCACCATTCTTCCAACCTCTTTGCAGTCTGTGCAGCTGTTCATCTCTCAGCCTCTCTCCTCTCTATCCCCTCTCAAGTTAGTCTCTCTCTCTCCACACACGCAACCATCTTTAGTTTGGTCAGCTAGTGACCTTGGTTTGTGTGTCTTCTGCCCTAGGTTGGTCTGGACAGTGGCTCTGTGTTGTCTTCCCTCCAGTTCACTACATTTGTCTCCTCTTCTGATCCATCTTCACCACTGTGGGTGTAATGTATGAGTTACCTTCAATTTGTTTCACCATCTTTGTCATTTCTCCTCCAGCACCACAGTGTTGATAGAAGTCATGGCAGAGTTGGTGTTAGCGTTGCTAAGACAACACTCTCACGTTGCCAAATCCTCTCTTGCCCCTGTCATTACAGCTACTAATAATATCCTCAACAATGGCTTGAATTGATGTATACACATATGCATGCATGTTGTCTGTACGTGTGTATGTGTGTGCAACTGTTCAATCCTTGACAGCTGGCCACAGCTCTTGGAGGCTGCAATGAGGCAGGCTCTTCTAGATGGAGAAGAGAACTGTGGCAACCAACTCACTAGGTAAGTCAGAGAATGTACAGAGGAGCATTGAATTGTAATAATATGTGATAGCTGCTGCTGTTTGTCTGTGATTGTGGTGTCACTGATTCACTGCATTTGGTCTCTCTATTCCTCACAGGATCATGGATACCATATCTCGTGTGAAAGAGTTCACAAAGGTCAGTTTGTTATTTTATGCAACTTGTGTTATTATGATGTTGTGAATTAATGCAATAATGATGATGTAATCCCCTTCAGTTTGCTGTTTATACGGTTCACAAGTTTGTCAAGACTTCACAGAATCAGCCCATCCACCCAGAGGTCAAGGTACAACTGCTAGTATTCGAGTGGACAACACTCTATATAGGCCATTATGTAAAACATACATACATAATAATGGTATACGTACACAACCACACACACACACACACACACACACACACACACACACACACTCAGGCATCCTTGCTTCCCGGTGTGTTCTCTCTACTCAAGCTCTGCTCTGATAAAGACCATGCTTTCATGAAGGCCTCCATGAGTGCTGAAGAGAGAGATGGCTTACAAACTCTAATTGAAGAACACCAAAAATTTTATAAGTTTGGAGGGAAAGTATAACATCAATTATACATTATTAATTATAGGAGGAAGAATATCATACTCGTGTGATCTTAGTGATCTTAGCATACGTCTTAAATTTATGAGTAATAGGGTCATAAACATAAGACTTAGTACTAGAGCCACTTGTCTGTCTCTGGCCAGTTTTAGTGATAGATGCACTAGTTGAGAGGGGAGGTTTGGATTTGAGAGTTAGTTGCTTGGATGTGGAGGTTTTGGACTTCTTTGGAGGTGTACCTTGACCCCACTTTTGTCCTGACGGAGTGTATCTTGAGGCCTCTGGTGGTTTTGATAATGATGTCGTAGCTTTGGATGATGATGTCGTAGTTATGGGAGTATTTTTGGAGGCATCACGAAGATTTCCAAGAGAAGAGGTACGTCTCAACCTAGCACTTCCCTTTTTCCTCTCTCCTTGTTTCAAATCAGAATCGTCTCTAGCTGATATTGATGACAGTGATTTATTAGGTCCTAGCTTTCCTGTCTGTTGTGAAGACTGTAATGTCTTTGTACGAGGACTCGTGACGCTGGGCTGTGTCACAGAGGTGTGTGGTTGGGTGGGTGTGTAGCTCGGATATGGCGATATCGATACAGCTGTATCATCAATCGGCCTTCCATACAAAGTGGGAGCATGATAGTCATGTGACGCTGGGAGCACTCCACTCGTGAACGAAGCGCTTCGTTTTATCGGCGACTGGTTGTATGTCTTCCTACTGGTCATTGGAGAAGCCATTCCTCTGACACTTCTTGAACTCTCTCCAGGCCCTAGAGTCGACTCCAGCTGTTCAAACGCCTTGTAGTTATCACTGTTCATCTTTGCTGGGCCGTATTTGGCACTCATTGTATCACGTACCTTCATCAGCAGTTGGCCGAGCTTGTTTAGGCCCTGCCCATCTCCCCCATCCCCCCAGTACGAGTCGTTGGACGTGTGTTCAATCAACTTCTTTGATCCCGTGTCCAGCAACAACTTACGAAGGTTTGGGTGTTGATCGAACTTGTGTTGCAACGCTTTAAGCATGACATCATCCTTCACAGAGTCCCAGTCCGAGCGCCTCCAGTGGGACACCTTTGGATCACGGGACAGTTGGAATGCCTGACGTGGGGCAGGGAACTTACGGATCATCTCAACGTACGGAGTTCCAACAAACTTCTGAGCTTGGAAATAGTGTTCTGTTGTCGGCCATTTTGCTCCATCAATGGTGACTGTTGCCGGGTAGAAGTTGGTGAACTCGTAGTACGGGTCATCACGGTTGTAGAATTTGATCTCCTTTGAGGTGAACATGTTCTTGAAGGAGTGCAGCACTTTCATCGGCTGTCTTGAAGTTGTACTTGGAGGAGGTTTAGCTACCAGTGGCTTCCTGGCAGCAGAGGAACCTGAGCAGTTTGATTGATAGAGATGGATTGTAATAACATGATTGCACTGTCACAAGAGAAAGAGAGAGAGAGAGAGAGAGAGAGAGAGAGAGAGAGAGAGATGCACCTCCATAGTGACTAGTGGTTGAAGCTGCCGGTAGTGAATGGACCATAAAACTCTTGTACATTTGAGCGTGTGTACGCCCACAGAAGTCATGAGTGTACCCATAAGACTCTCTGTACCTAGGCCTTGTGCAGCCAGGATACTTGCAGGTGGCACCAATACCAACTGGAGGGTAAAGAACAATAAAATATAAAATTTTGGCATAGTATAAATTATGAAGACATGGATCATGAGACAATCAATCTTTTGTGCTAAATACATAATATATATATATACACGTATGTATAATACGCAGAGAATCACAAAAACTTACTACCATAGCTTGAGTATGCAGTGGCCATGTTTGCTGCCACACGCTACTAGGGGGTGGAGTCCATCGATCATAAACGGTGATTTACGTGTGATGTGATGTTTTGTCTAAGGGAATTCCCNTGGCGAACACTGCGATTTATACGCGCATCAATAGCAGTCAAATAAAAAGCAAAACTGTTAAAAACAATGTAAAACTTCAAGACTATTTATTTAGCAGTGACTTTTGGTTGTCAACACAGTTCTAATCTCCATCAACAACTTCCCAAGATAGTTCTGTCCCTTCCCATCTCCACCATCTCCCCAGAAACTATCGTAAGGAGAATGTTCAATCAGTTCTTTGTCTCTTGTCTCAACCAGCTTCCTCCTCAGGTCATCGTGTTGACTAAACTTGGCCAGCAACGCTTTCTTCATCACATCGATCTTCACCTCTTCCCAGTCCCCTCTTCGCCAGCGAGATACAGAAGGATTTCGAGAGTAATCAAACGCCTCTCTCGGTCGTGGTAGGTTACGTATAGCCTCAACGTGAGAGGTACCAACAAACTTCTGAGCTTGGAAATAGTGTTCTGTCGTCGGCCATCTTTGACCGTCCAGGGTAATGGGAGCGTGGTAGAAGTTAGTGAACTCGTAATAGGGATCATCACGGTTATAGAAGAGGATTGGACCCGAGGAAAAGCTTCTCTTAACGCTGGAGAAAAATCCACCTACATAAACACATAACATAAACAAAGTAAAATAAATTGGAAATAGCCAAACTAGAAATGTATCTTACCTATTAATCCACTGGTAGTACTTGAGCTCTGTGCTGACCTGTGGCCAGAAGCACCACTAGAAGAGCTTGAGTACGATGATTTACTTTCAGTTGACTTCTTTCTTTCTGACTCGCCAGCTGCCTTGATCTGTTCATACTCATCAGCATGTCCTTTGGCACAGAAATTATACGGAACACCATCGTCTTTGAAATAGCATGTTTTCTCACAGCCAGGGAATCCACACAGCTTAATCTCACCGGGGTTCCCTACGACAACACAAAAGAATAACTTATTTGAACAACATTGATTGACAAATTACTTTCTATGTTGAAACCAACACCCCATCATTGATAAGAGGGTATTACTATCTGTACTCTGTTAAACTGCTCTTCAGTCAGTTGATGCTATAAACCAGAAGGAACGGATAATAACAGAACTGACTTACTCGATACTTTGGTGTTATAGTGTTTTTGGAAGCCTTCCCAGTATCTCCCGATGCATCGCATTGAGCAAAATATGCCACTCCCTTGAGGGACGTTACTGCCACATTCTCTACAGCCCGTTTTATGCTTGTCCTTTGAACTGTAAGTAGACGATATCTTTGCTATGGTGTTTTCAATGCTCTCTCCTAGATGTTTCACCCGCTGAGGCAGACCGCGGACAGACATTTCACCTAGTGAGTTGTTTGTTTGGCTTCTATAAAACCAAGATGGTACGGGGTCGATTAATTCTTTATCCGTTTCCGGTTCCGCATATTGAGGAAGTAAAAGATTACCACACGATTAGACCACGCCTTTCATACACGATCTGATCAAAGCTGAGAAGTCATATGGTCAGTCTAAACTGGAGTGTTGCAAAGAAGATAATCAATATGGGTAAAGAGACACAGCTCCTTGAAGCTGCAGCTGCGGGAAACAACACCAAAGTAGAGGTACGTATTTACTTCATGTTCTGTACTACATTGTTCAGTGGTTTATACCGCACCACTTCAATCAAGTAACATATAAACTGTCATAAGTAGTATTCAATTCTGAAAATCTGCAGAACAGTTTAACTAAACATTGGAGGTAGAAAGTTTTGTTGCTGCTCTCACTCCTGTTATAAAACAAGCCTAGTTATAACGTTATTGAACTCTGTGCTGTTTACTCACATACAATGCTAAACATCATACCTATGAGAGCAGTGAGCTCGAGTGCCAGCTAATCTTGAGTGGTGTGTCTCCATTTGGCAGTGCAAGCACCATAATTCTGTCGTGTGTTTGTTTGTGCGTGCAAACTGACGCTAATACACTCCACTCTGTGATGGGCACAATGTGCTAATGATCTCCAGTATGGTGCAAGAGTGTGAGGAATGTGGTGGCATTTTAATAGCCAGTCACAAGTGATCAGACAAATATGCACCTCACATAGCTAGCACTTCCAAGGCTGTGTAAACAAAATAATTGCTGTCATTTTGTAGGCTACTGTGCACCGATGCAGGATAGTGATATATTATTATTATTGCAAAAACTTACTCTTGATAGTTTTCTTTCATTGCAACTCGCTAGTAGACTAACTGTGAATGTAATGCTTTCAATGCATGGCAAGAATACCCTTTGCTCAGTGCAGGGACCATGTTGCACTGCTATACTTTCCATTTCAAGTACCAGATGTTGCACCTTACGTGGCCTGGATACATGCATGTACGTATGACCTGCCATATGTAGTACATGGGAGTGTACGACCATCCTTGTATTCATTGCCCAAGTGAAATGGCAATGACTCACTCACACACATTGGCAACATTAAATTTTGGTCAACTTTCTCTCTTATAAGGAGCTGCTCAATGAATACCAGCATATGTTCAATGTGTGCAAGTATGGCCATGTATGATAAGATCAGAGCAGCAAATATTGAACTCATGTATTGCATGACAAGGTTTCCAGCTAAACATAATATTATTATTTCACAAGAGATGCCTATATAGGTAAATATTGTTTAAAGGTTGTCTGATGTTTTGGTACATATTTTCATGCATGGCCTAAAAGTCTGTGTGGTTATAAATTATTTGTAAGCAATAGTGCTGGCATAATCTTAGGTGTGTGTGTGTGTTCCTATAGTGTGATCAATCTGTTGCTCAGTGTGCGCATACATGCATACATGTTTTATCGACACATTGATATTACTAGTCTGTGGCGGGGTGTGGCGTTGCCATGGAACGTAATCATGAATATGGTAATGAAATGACGATTCTTTGCACTCCCACACTACATGGTATAAATAATATTATATAGATCGACTAGAGAGCTCACACACACACACACACACACATACTAGCAATTGCTCAAGAACCGTCAGTCTCGTCTCAAGAGGTTCCTCTCCTCCGAGCGTCTCCTTGGTTCCACGCCAGAGGACGAGGAAGGGGACAATACTCCGCCCCTCAAGATCACAGACAAACGTCAACCAGTAAACATCGACATTGAGTTCCGCGATGACTCAGGCTCCTCAGCTCTCCACCTGGCCGTCTTGAACGGGCACAGGGAGGTGGTCTACACACTGCTGCAGTTCTCAGCTGATGTCTTCGCCATGGACAACCAGGGGTGAGACCAGTAGTACTAGGTAACTATGGTAACCAGGGGTGAGGCGAATTGTAGCATTGAATGGGAGAGAACTACTGCATTTCTGTGACCTCCTGTAGTCCATGCATGAGGTGACTGTCAGGCTCTTCAGTAATGTGTTCACAGATGACTTTAGTGTGCTAAGATAACTGCATGTACACTGTACCATTCAGTGAATGTGCGATTTGCAAATGTTCCATATGTTGCCAAAGAGCTAACAGTTGAGCTTTTAGTGAAATTGAACATGAGAGAGGAATTTGTTGATTCTGCCAACAGATGATACTTGAATAGGAGCCACAAACACACTCATGTTCGCACAAATACACAAAACACACACACACACACACACGTTATATAAACTGATCTGTTTGTAGAAGTAAGTTGTTGAAGTTACTTATTATTGTTGTGGCATAAGTGAATTGATCGAGTTATTTCAAAGGACGGAAACCATTGTCATTAATTTGAGATCAACTGTATTTGTACGATAGCCACATTCCATCTGCACACTGTGAACTCCCAGCTAGTGGACTGTACTTTGACCTCACATTCCCTCTCACTGTTATCAGTTGTCAATAATTTTAATCTATAAGCTACCATCATTACCAAGTGCTGTGCTTGCATGTTTCCATTATTCTGTGGTAATATAAAGTCATCCACCAACTTGTATGGTTTGTCAAGAGGGAGTAACAATTTCCCACGGAATGTTATAAAGACACCATCAGATTATATTCATGGCTTATGGTGCTATAAAGATGGATGGATGGATGGATGTGTGTGTGTGTGTGTGTGTGTGTATGTGTAGTGCCAGGTTATCCGTTTGAAGGACTCAGGTGTTGAGAATGTTTGAATGCATGTCCACACCACGCCTAGCTAGTTCATTGTGACGTGTTCATTCATTATTGAGAGAGTAGCGGGTAAAACCCTGCCATTATTGGCTATAATGATTCCCTTCCTCTTTTGTGCAGAAACACTCCACTTCATTTTGCTGCCTGGCACAACCGTTCCGATATTGTGGAACTGCTGTTGGTCAATGGAGCAAGAGTAAGTTTATTGTGTGTGTGTGTGTGTGTGTGTGTGTGTGTGTGTGTGTGTGTGTGTGTGTGTGTGTGTGTGTGTGTGNTGTGTGTGTGTGTGTGTGTGTGTGTGTGTGTGTGTGTGTGTGTGATAAATCAAGTTTATTTTCTCTAAAAAGCAAAGTAATAAATGGATGGAATTAAACAAACATATTCTTATGATAACTATAATAAATCTCTCTCTCTCTATACACACACACACACACACGTAGGCTGACATAGCCAACAGAGCCGGCTACACCCCCCTGCACTACGCCTGTCAGTACTGCCCAGTGGAGAAGACCTTCACCATCATCAAACTGCTCCAGTTCCATGCCGGGATATTGGTACCAAACCAGGCTGGAGATACGCCCTTTGACCTTGCCGTCAGATTCAACAAGAAAGGTAGCACAATAAATAAAACTTGATAGTTTTGCCTACAAATTGAAGAACCCTGTGCACCCTTATTGTGGTTGTCACAGAGCTGACAGACTTGTATTGCTAACAAGTGTGTTCTGCCAAGAGGATGGACTCACACACCACTGGGTCCTGCCAACACCACACATACAGTGGCACATGCCAGCTCTCCTCAGGTGGGAGTAATATCACCTAATATGGCGGAGAGAGCTTGGCTGTCTAGGAAGGATGCTAGCAAATGTTAAGTGTCCTCAGCCATTGAGTGTGAACAATATAGCTATATAAATTACACCCTGTAAAATTCCGAGATTACAGCTGGGTGGACACAGCACTAGACACACTCAGTATTTTCATGGATAGAGAAAAAAGAAAGAAAACACCTTCAGCTAGGCCACTGGGTGGACTTAAACTCACAAATTAACCTGTACACTGAATCAGATCTTGTACTTGAACACATATACTGTAGATCTGTATATTCCGTTTTGCACCTTGATCCCAGTGGCATATTAAATCTCCCTCTCTCTCTCTCTCTCTTTCTCTCTCTCTCTCTCTCTCTCTCTCTCTCTCTCTCTCTCTCTCTCTGCAGAGGCAGTCTCTTTGTTGGTGGATGCTGAACCAACTTGTCTTCGTCAAACCAAGTCCATCATTGAAGCAGCAAAGAATGGTAGGACAAACAATCAGCACTCATAGTGGGTACTTATTCATATATGCATGGTTGTCCAGGGCGATCAGAGATTGTTGAGATTCTTCTAGAAGCTGGTATGGATCCAAACTGCTTCGATGGGACATCAGGTGAGACTCTGGTAGCGTATACAATTTGGTGATGTAATTATGATGTAATTGAGTATAAACTTTTTGTAAACTATAGGGACTCTCCCCATGCACGAGGCAGTGAGGTTCTTTCGGTAAGTGTGCTGTTTTTGCATGGCATTGGATACAGTCATTACATCATTGGTCCCCTCCCCCCCCTTCCCCTCCAGGAGGGATGTTGTGAGGGTGCTGTTAGAGTTTGGAGCCGATTCCCTTCAAGCCAATGCCAAAGGAGAAGTAAGTCTGTCATGTGATAGTCATGTGATCCTTGTATTTAATTTATGCATACCATACATACTCAGACTCCACGTGACATAGCCATGGGCCATCCTGAGGTGAAGAAGGAGGAGTTTCTCCAGCTCTTTGAGGAGTTCCGAGGTGTGCCAGCCAGAGTCCCAAGGGTATGTGTATGGCTCACAAATTTTTTGTTGCTGTTTGTTTGTTTTTGGTAACGTCAATGTAGCACCTGTTTCTGTTCCATTATAGGCCTATCGGGAACAGACTCAGGATACTGTCGTGTCCGACCATACCGTCAGTAAGTTGATCTAGCTATAACATGGAACGTGAGTGAGGGAGAACTGATTTATCTGATTCCTGATCTCTATACCTGTGGGTGTCAAACTTATCAAACTGCAGTCACCTATCCTCTACTCAACAATAAGCCAGAATGGACCAAAGCTGAGCCTGAGTACTGTAGTGCATGGACTAGACAACACCCGAACACCTGCCTTCTGGACAGTAAGTCAATTAGTGATCCTTATAATTTTAATAATTACTATTCTATTCTTTCTTATTTCCTCTTGCTCCTCAGATGATTCCAACAGCTATTGGAAGATACCAGCTGCCGGAGCTTACAACTGGGTGGCATTTGATCTGGGGTCAGAGTACACCCTGACGGGACTCAGGATTGCAGGATGGTGCGTGATACACCATTCATTGTATTATGATCACACCTTACAGTGTCTTACTAATTTGCATATCATTATCTCCAGGGGCGACAAACAGATGGTACATGCATTTTTCGTTGAAACTGCCAAAGCTCTTGCGTACGTATTTAAAACTAACAACCAGCAAATGTATACTATTACATTGTACTGCAATAGTGAATGTTGTCATATCCACTATTTGTCTGCATGTATGTACAGTGGTCCATGGAAGCAAGTGGGTAAGTACAAGGCTGATTTGATAGGCCCTGAGGACATGAGCGAGGGGGAGCCAGCTGAGTCTCAGGACTTCAGGGGGTTCTATGAAACAGCCAGAGTAAGTGGAACATATACGAGGAAATGATTTTAATTCATTTACACACACACACACACACACACACACACACACACACACACACACACACTTGCAGTGCTGGAGGTTAATGATTGCTGACAATTATGGTGATCCTACAACGTGTCTGGCTGAGGTACAATTCTTTGGAGTAGGTCAGTATATCATTTTATCATACATTGCTTGTGTGATTGCTGGCTATAGTAATTTTATTTTAATCATAATAATTATTTATATCTGCACAAATATTGTTCTTTTCTATAGAAACTGGAGTCGTGGAATGGTTCGAGAAACTAGAGCTCAAGCAATACCTTAAAGGTTTTGTACAGAAGGTAATTAAATTCTTGATATAAAATATTGGTCAAAACCCGTGACATGGATACTATTACCATTAAATTATGCTTGTTTGCAGGGTTTCAATCAACTCAGTGAACTAGCATTGCTAACAGAAAGAGATCTCTATGATATCACTGATCTGGATGACCAGAGGAGACTGCTACATGCCTCGCAACTCCTCAAACAGAAATGTATGCAACTATAGCTCACACAGACTATGGATATCCTGCACTTCAGTACTGAGTGTGTGTGATAGAGATGATGTGTTCTTCTTTCAATTCAGTTTGTAAGCCAAAGAACTTGAGCTGGTCCATTCCACCTGTTACTAAGATCCATGCTAACAAAGTGGTATGTCTTTGTCGGTCATAATTAAATGATGGCCTGCACTGAACATCTCTCTCTCTCTCTCTCTCTCTCTCTCTCTCTCTCTCTCTCTCTCTCTCTCTCTCTCTCTCTGCCCCCTAGCTCCCTGAGATTGAGGTATATAGTGACTCCAACACAGTTGGTCAACTGGAGATCGTGGCACTCTATGGCGGCCAGCTTCAAGGAAGGACAGTGCAGCCTCTTATTACGAAACAAAATGGCTACCATTCCAAAGCCATATTCAGAGGACTCACCATCAGTCCAGGTATACATGTGAATTTATCAGCACCAACGATATTTGTTTGATGATGCTCTCTGGTCTTTGCAGCTGGTGAGTTCATCCTTGAGGTGCACAGTGTTGATGACCCCACAGTGACCTTGAGGTCACCCGAGAGGATTGTGGTGGCCCCTCCCCCAATGAGGCAATCAGAAATTGGACAGGTGTTTGACGATTTAGATAAAATGCTCAAATTTGACATCTAAAAAATACAACAGTAGACATAAGATTTTTTTCCTGCCATATTACATTGAAACTGTAATTTGTTTTGGCGCATGCGCAAACGAATCTTGGGTGGGTGGAGCTCGTTTGCACATTGACCCGCAAGTGGCAGATACCGAGGTGGCAAAACAGTTACCTTCTTTCACACGTAAACCTGTTCTTACGATTCTGTTCATAATGTGGGCCTCTGGAGCTCGCTTCGAGGGCGCTTGTACCAGCAAGATACTGTGCCTCGATTGGATGCCGAGTCAGGACGGCCTCGGTGGGTGGTTGGCTACCGGCTGTAGCAATGGTACGGTCGGCGTGAGCTGGATTTACGATCCAGATTGGAGCTGTGACGAAGGAAACGAGAAGGGAGCTACATACCTAGATATGTCACTGGCGAACGTCGAGGAGTTCAATTACTACAAGTCTCACTTCATTCTGAAGGGACACTTAGGAGAGGTGAGAAAGTACTGTTCTCAACAAAATAATTATATGAATCTTGAATTCATCCACTTTGAAATAGTTTTACAAAGTGACAAACCATTATTCCCTATTTTCATGCATTCTGTTTTATTTTACAGGTTTGCACTGTGAAATGGAGGCCAAATGGAGATCGTCTCGCCAGCTGTGATTCCTGGGGTAAAGTCATTGTCTGGTTGAACCGTGCACACGTTTTGGCATACGAATTCCAACTCACTGTCCCCTTTTCTCTGATTGACCTCCAATGGAGTCCCTGCGGTCACTACTACCTGCTGTGTGGGAAAGATGGTCAGCTGCAGCTGCACTCGAGCATCAATGGAACAAACTTCTTCTCAGTTCTGATCGAATCAAACACCACCCCAAGTACGAAGGCACAGTTGGTGTGTTGTGATTGGAATCTACCAGGGACGAGAATTGCTCTGGGAACAGAGAATGGTGAAGTCATCATCCTAGATCCTAATGAGAGGGGTACCTCAATGTCAACCATTGTTCTCGACAAGAACAGGACAGCCGTTCAATCCTTGTCCTGGTTTGGACCGATCTTCGAATACAAGAAACGAAGTGGAGTGAAGTACGAAACACAAGGCCTCTCCGTCTACCTCAGAAATGGGGACATTATTCTGCTCAAATCGATCGAATCTTGTATCAGTGGGAACAAGAAGAAGAGTATAAGAAGCAAGACGAACATTGTGGATGGTAAAGCTGCTTGGAACATGGAACAGGACCTCTGTGTCATCGTGGGATACGAGAATAGCTCCTCTGTAGGTTCACAGCTGACTGCAAGGTTTGTGGACAATAAGGGTTACATCATGTACACTCTCTCGGAATGTCTGCCAGTGGTTCCACAAACAATGACACAGGTATGTTAGTATGTTTACCTGGAAAACAACCGTATTTTAAAGTCTAAGTGTTAATATTTGTCACCTTTTAGCACATTTTGAAACTCCAAGAAACATTTACACTTTGTTTGTGAATTATGCATCCATTACACAGTCATTACTGAGAAACGTAACGTGGGCCTTCAACGACAGTGCCATCCTGATGACGTGGGGTTGTCATCTCTACTCTGTGGCTCTCAGCTCTTCCCTCCCCTCCCTCCAGACAATGTGTCGTAAGGTGATAACCGACTCTCTTCATAGCAGTTGCCGTGGCACTGCAGGGGAGAAGGAACAAGCAAGAGCTGTACAGCAGCTGCCTCTGCCAAAGAGAGAGATGGAGAGACTTCTAACTCTCAGTGTACCTCTCATTAGTGTGAGTGCAAGTAGCAAATAATGTAACAATCCCATACAACCCGGCATATTTTAACCATTTAACCATACTGCCATACTACATTTGTTTCTTTCTTACTCACGTACTACAACAATGCAGGATCCATTGAATGTCTGCAGTCCTCACATTTTGAAGAACCTCTTTCAGCCTGTGCCTGATGACCAGCGCTTTCATTGTATCTTGGAGGAGACAGAGTTTGGCTACGTTCTGAAGTATGAGTACTTCAATCAGTACCGACCATTTCTCAATGCCAGGAAGGTGAAGAGTGGCTTTATGAGTGGTGGATATCAGATCGAACCAGCATTTGATTGCAACCATCTTGAACAAACAACGGCAAGCAAATCTTTCAAGAGCACAAGTAGTTCTCAGAGTTGGGCAACCAAAGTTGATGGCAAGAATACATCTCAGTTGCATTCTTCAAGACCTCACTTTTTCAAACAGCTCAAAACAGTCTTAAAATCTGGACTCAATCCTAGTACAGTGACAGATGTAGCTCAAGAGAGACGTGACATTAGTGCAGCAACTGCATCACCACCAGCTCAGAGAGAACCAAAAAGACCAATTATTGCAGAAGTTGAAGGCAATTCCATTGTGAATCGCTTCAGATTTCACACCAACAATCGGCTGTTTGAAGATGGCTACCTTGGAGCTCTCAACATCTCTACCAACTATGTGAAGTGCAAGCCGAGAAGACTCACGGTTCATCTCAAAGGTATCTCTTCTAGTGGCTCATTCGATGAGATGTCCATGCAGTCCAAGGAGCCGGATTGGAATGACAGGTGTCAGGTGTATGAGCTGGACTTTGGAGGACGTGTCAGTCACGATTCTGTCAAGAACTTCCAGATCGAAAGAGATGATCAAGTGGTATGCAAAGATTATAACTAGCTTTTAATACCGGCTATTAGTGCATTTAATGTATTTGTCTAGGTGATGCAGTTCGGCAAATCTGATTCTAAGCATTTCTGTCTTGATTTCCAANTCCAATGATTAAATTCACAGTTAGTTCAGGGTAGTTTGCGCACGCCGCTTCCAATGATATGATAATGTGTATGACGTTACATAGGATGTGCATGATGTTGCCGGCCGGCCGCAGCTAGCTAGCTATATAGAGTGCTGAAGGGGGGCTCCCAGGGGCTTCACCACCCAATACTATGTGTCGCGCGGCCTGCGCGCGCCTGACGTAGCAGTTTTGTACGGGGAATCCCCATACATTTCGAGAAAAATGGCTGGCAGAGGAGGATCAAGATCGTTTGGTGTCAAATTTATGGACAAAGTGGCGGATGTAGCAACATGGTTAACGAAAGATAGTGGAGATGGTCCACAAGTGATAGAGATTGGCTCGTGTCCTCAATGCCATCAGCCATTGTTGACAACATGCAATGGATGTTCATCTTGTCAAGGGTTCAAAGTTTACCCAGGTAAATTATGATGGCTACCATAAATTATTTATCTTTGTCATTCACACACTCACAATATGCTTTTTACAGGCAAGTGTAAACTCCCTGGTTGTGACAAACCTTGCTATTTTGATCAGCATTCAAAACGTGTCCACGACTTCTGTGGTAGAACACATGCTACCCAGTACAAGAACTCATTCCAAAGCGGAACCTCTGGGCACAGACACTCACATGGTGGACATCATGGATCTAGATATGGTGGTAGTGTATATGGAAACTACTCACATAATCAGTATAGTCAGGGAAACTACAACTATCAGTACCAACATGGTACGTTATCATGTGTTCATTTTGGTTAATACACACTCTGTGAGTCTATGTGCACATGCAGGTATTGAATGACTCCCACAATCTGTCTGTATAGGTTACAATACCAGAGCAGCTACATCGTATTATGGCAGTGGTCCAATCCACTTCTATAACCGTGATGAGCCTTATTACGAGTTCACTAATTTCTACGAAGGCCACCAACCGATCGTTCTAGATAACGAACAGTGGCGTACGAGTGAGCACTACTTTCAAGCTCAGAAGTTTGTCGGCACTCCTTACGTTGAGTGGATTCGTCGCCTCGATAGGCCGCGGGAAGCTTTCGATCTCTCTCGCAATCCCTCTGTGTCTCGCTGGCGCAGGAGCGACTGGGAGCAGGTGAAGGTGGAGGTGATGCACAAAGTCCTCCTGGCCAAGTTCACCCAGAGTGACTACCTCAAGCAGTTGCTTCTCTCGACTGGAGACAGGAAGCTGGTGGAGCACACTCATCGCGACAGCTTCTGGGGAGATGGGGGAGATGGGAGTGGCCTTAACCATCTCGGAAGGCTGCTCATGCAAGTACGCGAGGAGATCCGTGAGGGATCGGGTGGCAAGGAGTCGTCAGTCGACAATCATGAGCTGGTTAGACAAAGCTGGGGTAATGCAAACACGAGTCGATTGAGGACTGACTCAGGAGGAGCCAATTCTTCACCTCCTCCCTCCAGAGATGGACAGCAAGGAGAGAGCAGTCGTGAAAATGACCCTAGGGAGGCGAGTGGATCTGAGGACGACCCTATTGATTCGACAAATGAAGCAGAAGAACTCAAAAAGGAGTCTAAGAAAGATCCTCCGGTCGGCAATCTCATTGAGTTTGATGCCATGGATACTACTGAATCTACTACTGAGCTACCCAATCCTTCATTTCCTAAACATATGGAAACATCCCCTTCAAGTAGTGCCATGCAGGCTGGATCACATGGTGAACAGCAACTATCCAGGATGCCAATTAGAGCACAAACTGGCCCACAAGGTAAAATGCAAGCTACACCTCACAGTGGACAGCAGGTAATGCAAACTGATCATGAATTAGAAATGGGACAGCAAGGTGGAGCTCAAAATCAGTCTAGACAACCTGGCCATGGATACCAACAGCAAGTGCATGGTGGACCACAGAACCAGTTCGGAGGACAGCAATTGCAAGGTGGACCACAGAACCAGTTTGGAGGACAGCAAGTGCAAGGTGGACCACAGAACCAGTTTGGAGGACAGCAAGTGCAAGGTGGACCACAGAACCAGTTTGGAGGACAGCAAATGCAAGGTGGACCACAGAACCAGTTTGGAGGACAGCAAGTGCATGATGGACCACAGAACCAGTTTGGAGGACAGCAAATGCAAGTTGGACCACAGAATCCACAGTTTGGAGGACAGCAAGTGCAAGGTGGACCACATAATCCACAGTTTGGAGGACAGCAAATGCAAGGTGGACCACAGAACCAGTTTGGAGGACAGCAAATGCAAGTTGGACCACAGAACCAGTTCGGAGGACAGCAAATGCAAGTTGGACCACAGAACCAGTTTGGAGGACAGCAAGTGCATGATGGACCACAGAACCAGTTTGGAGGACAGCAAGTGCAAGGTGGATCACAGAATCCACAGTTTGGAGGACAGCAAATGCAAGGTGGACCACAGAACCAGTTTGGAGGACAGCAAGTGCAAGGTGGATCACAGAATCCACAGTTTGGAGGACAGCAAACGCATGGTGGACCACAGAATCAGTTTGCACAGCAGAGTGTATCTCAAATCGTTCAACATGGCATGCAATCAAATGTGGTGCCAACTGAACAGCAAGCTGAACAACTGAGTGCTCAAGGTGGTGAACAGAAAAGTTACATATAAGAGATATATTATGTAGTTGCCAGTAATGTTTTTCCTGTTTTTAAAATAAGGACATCCTTTTAGTCTGTAATGAATTGATGCAAATTTTAATGTAAGATACGTAATTATTTGGTGTGATGTAATAACATTAGTTCGGGTATTCCCCTCTATGCATTTGCTCTGTGATAAAGATGAACAAAGATTCAAGAGGTGTTGACAGAGGCCGCTGTAATTTCCCAGGCTGTGCGTGTAACGGCTACTCTAAAGGAACAGATGGATTGAAGTGTTCAAATTGTTCTCATCCTCCTGGGAAGCATCAAAACCTCTCACAGCCTATGCATGTCGCCCCGGTCAGCAACTATCCTTCTTCATCAGGAGGTTGGCTCTCTGACAGGTTTAAATTAAGTATAGCCAGTGTTTCACCTTAGTGTGCGTTTATTCCTATAGGCTATCATCCCCAAGTGAGCCATTGGAGTGCTTCCTCTCATCCTCAGGATAGCTATGCTGCTGTTGTTGCTTCATCAACTGGTGTAGGGAACTATAGTGGTGGCTCCTACAGTTACTATGACAATTCTACAGCCTCTGTAAGTTTCATGATAGCAGCTGCATAATTTCTCCATCCTTGCTGTGTGTGAATATGTTCATTTTATCCTCATGTGTTGGGACAGACTCAGTACAATGCTGGGTACAACCTTTGCAAGGCCACTGGCTGTAACAACCCCCAGCACTATGAGCATGGTGTGGGGTGGTTTGACTATTGCAGCCCCAGTTGTAGAGACACTCATCTGCTTCCTTTGGAGAAGACTAAACTTCAAAGTGACATCATAAAGTTGTGTGCACCAAGCTCTCAGTCTGGCTCATTGACAACACACTCCACAGTGCATTCTCCACCACGAGTTTCCTCAGTGAGCACTGGAAGTCATTGTGGACATGGAAATACAGGTAGTACCATTATAGTGCATGTGATGTCATGTGATGTAGGGAGATCTCATGGTTTGTTCTATGTTCTGCCTACAGCACAAGGCCCTGTTCACTCTAGATCTGGAATGCCGGCTGAAGTAAGATTTAATAGGACAGCTGGTGCTAAGAAGCCTGGGATTATTATCAGGGAAGAACTGTTTAAAAGTGGACTAAAGGATGGAGTGAGTCTTGTTTACATGTTGTATATTTATCAGTGAATTAGTTACCTTCTTTTACTTTCAGTATTTGGTGGTTGGAGTGAAGTGTGATAGACTGGCATTCAATAAACTAGAGAGAGGAGAGCTGCGTTTCTTTGATGTCATTGTTAAGATGAACGACCAAGATGCCTCCATTCATGGAAAACCTAAGGTATTCAAGAAGAGATTGAAAGATGAAAAACAAGTTCACTTGATCATGGACAGGGATATTTCTCTTCCTTGTCCAAAGAAATTGCTCGACAGAGGTATGAATATCCATATTAATTTTTTTTATTTTGACATGAGTGTTCCTGTGTTAATCATATTCTTGCATACAGCAAGCATTTACAACCCCACTCATATCTTTGCCCTGAGGAATGTTGGCTCATCTAAGTCGGACTATGGATTGACTGTGGATCGTGATTCTACTGCAATGGTACAGACAGACCATCGTAGCCTTGATCCTTGGCCATTCTGTTTTAGACACATTATCTTTCTTCCTATTTCCACAGAAAACCACTGTCTCTGGAGTCACCAAGGACACCCCAGCAAGAGAGTGTGGACTCAAGTTTGGTGATGAGATTGTCTATTATGCCTTGGCTACTAAAGACAGCATCGAAACACCAGATCGCTGTCTTTTCAGCAGTGATATTGAGAGAGCTGCTAGAGAGAAACTGTCCATTATCTTAGCTGTAAAAAGAAAATGAATATCTACCTCTTTTCATGTATCACTATCAAAAATTTACAATAGAAATTATTTTCGTATATGACCTTTGACCTCTAATACATTACTATACGGAGGAAAAAAATTGAACTCTACTGATATTTTGCCATATCAGCCGTGTTACCCACGTGAGAAAGCCGTATCAGTCGTGTTACCCACGTGACTATGTTTTGTTTGTGAGATAGCCAGACAAGAGAGCTGTCATTTGCTGCGCTGCTGCTGGTAAGTAAAATTTCACCCTCATAAAATATAGTAAGAAGAATAGAAAGAATAATAGTAGGCAAGCTAACTGTCTAAATCACAGTGTATTGTATATACGATAAATTCCTTATCGCTATAGTAACGGTGCGGATACCGGGAAATTTCACTCGTAAATTGCCCTAGGCATTAAACTCGTGCTTCGCACTCGTTCAATACCTATAGGCAATTTACTCGTGATATTTCCCGATATCGCATCGCTACTATAGCGATAAGTATATATTATCTATAAGCCTGGGTTCCTAATGATGTCAGGGAGATTCCCTATAGTGCAAACCGCCAAAGTTGAAACTATCGCAGCATGCATAATGCCATTGCTGAAACTTTAACATGAAAGATATTCATGGTATTCAGAGAGGCCAATGCAATATCTGTGAGTGCACAGAGTATAAAACTCCCCCATCATCTGATTCACCCAACAAGTTGAGATGTGAATACTGTAACCACACACCGGTGGAGCATGTGAGGATAGAGAAACTGGGCAAGTGCAACAAGTGTGGGGACTGCCAGGAGTATCTCTCTGAAGAGAAGAACAGCTACACAGACTGTGGATACTGTGGCTGTGAGGCTAGTGAACATGCAGGAGCTGAGAAATGTATGCTGAATGTTATATTATTAGCTACACATGATATTAAAGTGTATGTTGTTGTTGTTTTTCAAAAAATTCAGGGTGTTTTGTGTTGTTTGTTTTTCAGTTCGCCGAAGAGCTGCTCCTACAACTGATGTAGCCTGTAGGCCACTTGGTATGATGACTTCAGGACTTCCTTTATTGAATGCAATTTGTAAAAATCCCGGCTGTCCTTATCCGAGACAGATCAAGGTCTATGATTTCTGCAGCACAACTTGTTCTCAGAAGTTTGTGGCTCTTGGTCAGGATCAACAGCAAGGTATAATTATAGCGGTCATGCATTAATTTTGTAGGCTCAATGTCATACATGTGCTATGTAGCCTCGTTCCCTCTCAGCTGTGTTTTTTTTTTGCAAAAAAAAAGGAGAGTAGCCTGGGATCAAGGCTATGCACTATGCAATCAATCACTTTCTGCCAAGATCTAGGCAGCCAGCCCATGTGGGCTTATGAGACATAAAAAAATTTAAAAAAAAAAAAAAAAATTCCATGATGCGTCTGCACACACATAGCATCCAGTTGTAGACCACTATCAGAAAAACCACCACCTGTTTCATGGGGAAGTCCCCCAGTGTCAGTGGTGCCTCAAAGAAGTGGCAAACACCAAGACGCTAGCCTCGTTCCCAGGCCCCGCTAAAATAACCAAAATGAATAAATTAACGGGGAAAGCCTGGGAACGAGGCTACCAAGACGCAGGTATGTTAGCTAATGCCTGATTTCACCTCAGTGAATGTAAACCTTAATCTGTGTCCTGTTGTTAACTCACAGCACAGAGCCATGTTCTCTCTGGATCTGGAGTGGGAACAGCTGGTACTGGTATCAGTATTGTTAAGGATGAAATTACAAGCAAAGATCTTAAGGTCGTTGCCACTCAAGAGGAGGCAAGTGGATCCAAGGATGAGCCTACAAATGAAGCAAATAAACTTAAAAAAGAGTCTACCAAAAATCCTCCATTTCCTAAACATATGGAAGCATCCCCTCCACAGGTTGGATCTAAAAATCAGTTTGGATATCCAGGAATGGGACAGTCAGTTAGACAGCCGAGAACAAAACAAAAAGGAAGACTGCAGCCTCAGAATCAGTTTAAACAACCACGTGCACCGAGAATGAGACAAAAATGTGGAGTACAGAAACAGGATATAAGTAATGCCATGATATTTCTAGTGATTTACTCATCCGAGCCATAAGATATTATATATACATAATTATGATATTTGCCTACAGCACAAAGCCCTGTGTACTTCAGATCTGAAGTTGGTGAAATGAGATTTAGTAGGACAGCTGGTACTAAGAAGCCTGGGATAATTATCAGTGAAGAACTCTTTACAAATGGACTGAAAAATGGAGTGAGTCATTACATGTTTTTTTATGTATATATGCTTACATCATTTTTATCAGCAAATTTAATTACTCCTCTTGGCCACCTTTTACTTTCAGTATTTGGTGGTTGGAGTGAAGTGTGATAGACTGGCATTCAATAAACTAGAGAGAGGAGAGCTGCGTCTCTTTGATGTCATTATTAAGATGAATGACAGAGATGCCTCCATTCATGGAATGCCTAAGGTGTTCAAGAAGAGATTGAAAGATGAAAGACAAGTTCATCTGATCATGAACAGGGATATTGCTCTTCCTTGTCCGAAGAAATTACTTGACCGAGGTATGTACATGACTTTATTTCTGAACAATTTGTGTAAAATATCAATAATTTTGGTCATTTATTTGTTTGTTTGTTTGTTTATTACTTTCATTGTAGTGAAACATTGCAAGCCTACCCATATCTTTGCCCTGAGGAATGTTGGCTCCTCTCAGTTGGACTTTGGACTGACTGTGGATGGTACAGGGGTACTGGTAAGTAACTAAAGTAAGCCAAGTCAATTAGTACCTCCTCAAGCTCTACAATCATGCATCCATTTTTCAGAAAACCACTGTCTCTGGAGTCAGCAAGGACACCCCAGCAAGAGAGTGTGGACTCAAGTTTGGTGATGAGATTGTCAACTATGCCTTTGTTACTAAGGACAGTACTGATATGCCCAATACTTGTCTCATGAACAGTGATATTGAGAGAGCTGCTAGACAGAAACAATCCATTATCCTAGCTGTAAAAAGAAAGTAAATGGACTAGTAAATTATTATCTATGTAGCCTTGTTCCCAGGCTCCCCCTTCGCGCGAATATTTCTTTGTTTATTTTTCGAAGGAAATATTCACAAAGGAAGCCTGGGCAAGCACCATGAGGCCTATAAAAGCTATTGAGTATAGATAGATCTATAAATATAGCTCGTGGTCATGAAGGATGTTCATGGCATTCAGAGAGGCAGATGCAATGTCTGTGAGTGTAAGGAGTACCTAGTTCCCCCTGCCAGTAGTAAGGTGAGATGTGAGTACTGTAACCACACACCGGTGGAACATGTGAGGATAGAGAAACTGGGCAAGTGCAACAAGTGTGGTGACTGCCAGGAGTATCTCTCTGATGAAAAGAACAGCTACACAGACTGTGGATACTGTAGCTGTGAGGCCAGTGAACATGCAGGGGCTGAGAAATGTATGCTGAATGTTAACTACACATGCATACTTTAACCATGCTGCCATACTTTCTTTCCGCCCCTCCAGTTCGCCGAAGAGCTGCTCCTACAACTGATGTAGCCTCTAGGCCACTTGGTATGATGACTTCAGGACTTCCTCCATTGAATGCAATTTGTAAAAATCCTGGCTGTCCTTATCCAAGACAGATAAAGGTCTATGATTTCTGCAGCACAACTTGTTCTCAAATGTTTGTGGCTCTTGGTCAGCTGCATGGTAACTTGTAGTGATTCTATGGAACACATACACACAGACTCGCACACATACACGCACGCACGCAGGTACACACGCACACATGCACACACACACACACACACACACACACACACACACACACACACACACACACACACACACACACACACAC